>JARGYO010005626.1:36565714-36930041 GCA_029206835.1 Rana muscosa
CCAGGGACCCAACAGTGACTGAAATGGTTCATCTTTAACCACTTGCCGACCGCCGCACACCGATGTACGTCGGCAGAATGGCACAGCTGGGCATATTGGCGTACAGGTATGTCCCCTTTATTATGCACAGCCGTGGGTCGCGCGCCGCCGCCGGCGTGCTCGCAACGCGGTCGGGTACTCCGTGTCCGCGCCCGCGGAACCCGCGGACCCGATCGCCGCCGGTGTCCTGCGATCGGGTCACAGAGCTGAAGAACAGGGAGAGGTAAGTGTAAACAAACCTCTACCCGTGCTTCCTAGTGAGCCTGTCACTGATCGCCTGTTCCCTGTCATAGGGAACGACGATCAGTGATGTCACACGCCAAGCCACGCCCCCCTACAGTAAGAATCACACATTAGGTCACACTTAACCCCTTTAGCGCCCCCTACAGGTTAACCCCTAAACTGCCAGTGTCATTTTTACAGTAATCAGTGCATTTTTATAGCACTGATCGCTGTAAAAAATGACAATGGTCCCAAAATAGTGTCAAAAGTGTCCGATGTGTCCGCCATAATGTCGCAGTCACGATAAAAATTTGATAATCGCCGCCATAACTAGTAAAAAAAATATATTAATAAAAATGCCATAAAACAGTCCCCTATTTTGTAGAAGCTATATCTTTTGCGCAAACCAATCAATAAAGGCTTATTGCGTTTTTTTTTACCAAAAATATGTATCGGCCTAAACTGTGGAATTTTTTATTTTTTTTATATATGTAGCGACCTCACCCCATCTCTTTCTTCTAGGGGTATCACACACGACAGGGTGAGATGCGCTACGGCCCATGTCCTCCCCATAGCTGTGGGTGAGGTGAAGGCCAGTACCAGATATTTCCTCGGGCCTATGTGCTTCTGTAAAGGATTAAGTCCTGTTTTGCCAACACTTCCCTTTGCTCCCATTAACTAGAGTTCCACACACCGATCACAGTCCAACTCTTGTTTTATTGCATATCTCACAATAAACAGTGCTTCAGTAGCCAACTGGTTGCGACTTGTTAACATTTTGATACAGGGGATGAGCAGGCCGAGGCACTATCCTAATTACCAGCTAAACCACTGCGATCTCGCCAGCGGTTACTATAGCCATATCTTGAAAGGATTTAGAACTTGAGAGTCTCTACCAGCGACTCAAGAGAACGTAGATAGGAGTACCTTCGCTGCGTTGCGGCCCCTATCAGGGGAAGATGTCCCTCCAAGGGAGTTACCAGAGGCCCATCCGTCACTGGGTTGATGCTGCTCCAGACTCTCCGAATGGGTAACCTCCCCGGCCTCCTCACCTCAGACATGGGCCCCATCCACTTCAGGGACCCTCTGACTTCTCCACCCTCGCGGGACCCAGTCAAAGTCACTGGGCCCCAGGCCTCCTGGTTTTAGTACCTCACCCCAGGCTGAAGGTGCCTGGGATGGACTCCTACTCCATTCCGGTCAGGCCTATGGCACCTGAGCCGTAACCGCCCGCACCCAGGCCTAAGGTGCCTGGGCGCGTGATGAAGAACCTCCAGAAGAGCAAGACCTCGTGACCAGGGCGTCTCCCCCTTTTTATCCCCTCCAATGACGCCACGGCAGGTTCTCCGCCCTCGCCGTACCATCTCCGAGAAGGGACAAAAAGGACAGCACTATCGCAGTGAATCTACCTTGAGCCTGCGGGCACCCACCACCCACCTGCCAAGGAGATTATTACACCGCCCAATCCTCCACGAATACAAATGGTCATTACTCCCATACCTACACACCTGAACTTCCACCCAGGTGTACCCCACCTAAATTTAAAGACCCCGCTACATATATATATTTTTTTAATTGTCGCTCTATTTTTGTTTATAGTGCAAACAATAAAAACCACAGAGGTGATCAAATACCACCAAAAGAAAGCTCTATTTGTGGGAAAAAAAGGGCGTCAATTTTGTTTGGGAGCCACGTCGCACAACCACACAATTGTCAGTTAAAGTGACGCAGTGCCGAATCGCAAAAAGGGGCCTGGTCCTTTAGCAACAAAATGGTCCGGGGCTTAAGTTTAAATACGAAGTATGGCCAAAACTTTCTTGGCCAAACCTCTCATGTGGGTTTACTTATTTCTGCTCTCCTTTGACCCAGATTAAGCAGACAGCAGGTTAAATTCTGCTGTCGGCTGATGTCACAGAGGTGGTCCAAGCTCTGCAAGGATCCTGACTTTAATGTTGGGATCAACCTACTGTAGATCCTGACCTGTAGCTGTCTCAGCTTCTCAGCACACTACTGAGAGCTTAAGCCAGCCACTCCCGCCCATTCAAGGACTGTCTACTTACTGAAGACTGAGAACTTAGCGATCAGTGGTCATGTGATTGCTCAGTTCTCAGTCTAAAGCCCTGTACACACAATCGGTTTTACAGATGAAAACAGTCCAATGGACTGTTTTCATCGGACAAACCGATCGTGTGGGGGGCCCATCGGACTTATTTCCATCGATGGAAAAAAAAAACTGATAGGAAATTCCCACCGTCTGTGTGGAACTCCATCGGAGAAAAAACCCACGCATGCTCAGACTGAATTAGGAGACGGGAGCGCTCATTCTGGTAAACCTAGCGTTCGTAATGGAGATAGCACATTCGTCATGCTGTAACGGACTGAAAAGCACGGAGACTGAAAAGCGCAAATCGGCTCTCACCAAACTTTTACTAACACGCTGTAACACAAAATTAGCAAAAGCAGCCCAAAGGGTGGCGCCATTGGATTTGAACTTCCCATTTATAGTGCCGTCGTACGTGTTGTACGTGTTGTACGTCACAGCGTTTGGGATGGTCGGAATTTTGTCTGATGGTGTGTAGGCAAGACTGATGGAAGTCAGCTTCATCGGAATTCCGATGAAAAAATCCATCGGATTTGATTCCATCGGAAATCCGATCGTGTGTACAGGGCTTTAGAGTTTTCAGGGGACAGCTGCAGCACTGGACTGATGCTGCAGCCATATAGGTGAATATGTATGTATGTTTGTTTTTTTGCTATTCCACACTTCTCCTTTAAGCTTCAAATATATAACTTAAAGTGTAGTTCCATCCAAAAATGGAACTTCCACTTTTTGGAATCCTCCCCCCCTCCGGTGTCAGATTGGGCAGCTTTCAGGGGGGAGCAGGGAGCAGATACCTGTGTAATACAGGTATTTGCTCCCACTTCCGGGCATAGATCACCTCAGTGATCGAGGTGACCTACGCCACCTCCTGCGTCTACGCTGTCCTCCCCCGCTGTCTTCTGGGAGACACACAGGTCCCAGAAGACAGCAGGGAACAGTAAGTACGAGCAGCGCGACTCGCGCATGCGCAGTAGGGAACCAGGAAGTGAAGCCGCAAGTGAATCCCCTTACCGAGGATGGCGGCGGCAGCAGCCGAGAGCCGACTGACAGATCGGCTTCGGCTGCCAACATTGCGGGCGCCCTGGACAGATAAGTGTCCGTATATTAAAAGTCAGCAGCTGCAGTATTTGTAGCTGCTGACTTTTAATATACAATATATGACTGGCTTTATCGCACCTATTCTGAAGTGTTAGTGTTTTGAGCTGTATGTATAGTATCATACAGAATCTTTAAGATAATAACATTTAGCAGAGAATAAGCTACAATAGCACAATGCATTTTGGTGCTCTTTGAGACTTTTCATCCTCCTGTTATCTACAATTTCTTATTTCCCAACTCTGCTGAGAAGCAAAAGCCTCAGATCTCAACTATTTTATTATCCGCTGCTATAAATTATACATCAAAAATGATGGCACCTCTTGTGACATTCACAATATTTTAAAAGACTGCTTGTAAAAAAGATTCAACGAGAAGACTGTGCACCATCCTGGGTGACCTCGGGAAATACTATGCAATCTATCAACTTATTTTTAGCTGGATTTTCTTTTGTAGCAGAATCATGAAGCACAATGAATGGGGTGCAGACAAAATAAAAAAGATCTGGTTTTAAGAAAAGCAATGTTCTTTAAAATACAAGGAATTCAGAGAATTTGCTTTTCACATTAAAAGCTGCACATAGTGCTCAATGTCTGATATGTTTTAGAGTTCTGCAGAGTTCTGCATTTAATGGGGATTCTTTTTCAGCTTATTTTTTTGTTCAATTATATTTTCAGATTCCTAACTTACGAATAAAGTAGAGCATGTGCTTCCTACTGTAAAATTCAAACCTGTATCTTTGGTCTTTACATGAGAATAACAAGGTTCCTATTAAAGGATCAGTCCTTCCAAAACGGATTCATTAGTATAATTCAGATGCCAACATGTTCATTTTATTTATGTAACATTTAAATACCTGTAGTATTATAGAATTGCAGTATAATATCAATGAAAATTCTGCCCTAAAAGAGTTAATACTTTGATGTAGTGGTGGGACTTGCATGATGACAAAACCCTAAGCTATATCATGGGTATCACTGGTATCATAACTAGGGATGAGCTTCGGGTTCGAGTCGAACTCATGTTCGACTCGAACATTGCCTGTTCACCCGTTCGCCGAACAGCGAACAAATTGGGGTGTTTAAGGCAAATTCGAAAAGTCTATGGGAGAAATCCAAAGTGCTAATTATAAAGGCTTATATGCAAGTTATTGTCCTAAAAAGTGTTTGGGGACCCGGGTCCTGCCCCAGGGGACATGTATCAATGCAAAAAGAAGTTTTAAAAACGGCCGTTTTTTCGGGAGCAGTGATTTTAATAATGCTTAAAATGAAAAAATAAAAGTGAAATATTCCTTTAAATTTCGTACCTGGAGGGTGTGTATGATATGCATGTAAAGTCGCGCTTGTTTCCCGTGCTTAGAACTGTCCCTGCACAAAGTGTCATTTCTGAAGGAAAAAAAGTCATTTAAAACTCACTCGCGGCTATTAATGAATTGTCGGCTCCCGGCAATACATAGAAAAGTCATTGATAAAAAAAAAAAAAGCGTGGGGGTCCCCCAGAATTCAATTACCAGGCCCTTCAGGTCTGGTATAGATATTAAGGGGAACCTCGCCGCAAATTTTAAAAAAAATGCGTGCGGTTCCCCCCAAATATCCATACCAGGCCCTTCAGATCTGGCATGGATTTTAATGGGAAACTCCACCCCAAATTTAAAAAAAATGGCGTGGAGTCCCCCCAAAAATCCATACCAGACCCTTATCCGAGCACGCAACCTGGCAGGCTGCAGGAAAAGAGGGGGGACGAGAGAGCGCCCCCCCTCCTGAACCGTACCAGGCCACATGCCCTCAACATGGGGAGGATGTCCCCATGTTGATGGGGACAAGGGCCTCATCCCCACAACCCTTGCCCGGTGGTTGTGGGGGTCTGCGGTCAGGGGGCTTATCGGAATCTCGAAGACCCCTTTAACAAAGGGGACCCCCAGATCCCGCCCTCCCCTATGTGAATTGGTAAGGGGTACATTGTACCCCTACCATTTCACAAAGAAAGTGTAAAAAAAATGTAAAAAAAAACACACAAACACCTTGGAAAAGTCCTCTATTAAAAAAAAAAAAAAAACATTCCAGCGATGAAATCCAGTGTCCCACGGCGATCCGATGTCCAGCACTGTCCCTCATTGGCTGATCCTGAGCGGACCTGATGGGGAACTTCCTTCGCAGTCTATTAAATGTATAGACCCGCCCCTTCTAAAGTTCCCCATCAGGTCCGTTCAGCCAATGACTAGGTGTAAGGCTAAGCGGACCAGATGCGGAACGTGAAAAGGGGCGGGTCTATTCATGTATTACACAGTGAAGGAAGTTCCCCATCAGGTCCGCTCAGGCCAATGACGTAGGCGGGGTCTGACATACGAGGGGGCGGACCTGATGGGAATTTCCTTCACTGTGTAATATTGCATTATTAAAATGTATTTTTTTTGCATTGATACATGTCCCCTGGGGCAGGACCCGGGTCCCCAAACACTTTTTAGGACAATAACTTGCATATTAGCCTTTATAATTAGCACTTTAGATTTCGAACGTTCGAGTCCATTGTATTTAATAGGGTTCTAAAGTTCACGCGAACATTCTGTCTGTTCGCAGGTTCTGGTGCGAACCGAACAGGGGGGTGTTCGGCTCATCCCTGATCATAACAGTTTAAAGGACCATGTTGGCAAGGTCACCTGTGATGATTCAGAGAAAAGGGATATCTTGGTTCTTGAGGTTTCTGTTAAATATGAAGAGCAAAACGATTGGTCCTCTAAAGAAAAGAAAATGGCAACAAAAGCTGATTGTTTTTACTATTTAGATTCGGTGTTAGATTTTGTGAAAGCAGATAACCCATAGAATAAAGTTGCATTTTTTTTTTTTATTAGATGTGATAAATCTATATTTTATTAAAAAGCAAACACAATAAAATCTCGAAATATTCAGTATATATAAAAGATGAAACTGAGTCAAGTAAATAGATACCAAAAATGTAAAGATTTAAAATTGTGTGGTGACATTTTAAAAACCTTTACATCTCATCATCTTAGAGTTAAAGTGTACCTATGGTCAAAATGTAAAGTAATATATGAATTTCCACATTGTATTTCAGTTAATTCTAGCCTACTCCTATTATTCTGAAAAATCTTGATGTTTGTAAGCTTACTGTAGCGGGTATATGCTTTTCTCTCATGTTTGAATTTGGTGGGGATATCTGTAATGTATGGTTCCCTGGGGCCCAGCGGGTGGCGCTGTCGCTTTGGGCCCGGGGTTGAGCCATCATTGCAGTGCCGTACCCTTTTTGGCCTCTCGCAGCGTGAGTACAGCGGGGCGGGGGCTCCGCTGGGCTTGCTGGGGGAGGGTATAAAGGGGTCGGCCATTTTGGTCACGGGGTTGTCGAGTCCCAGGCACCTTCAGCCTGAGGGCTGTGGTTCATGGTCGGTGTCCAGGCGGCCTAGGCCTGGACACCCGGAGCTCGTGTTCTACCCCAGGCACCTTCAGCCTGGGGTGAGGTACTCGGTTGGAGGCCTGGGGCCCAGTGTCCTCCGCTGGGCTCCGCGAGGGAAGGATTTCCTAGGGGACCCCGGGAGTGGGGTACCCGAATCCAGAGGCGTAAGGGACCGGAGGAGCTACTCACCCGAAGATCTGGTGCAGCAGATTGCCGGTGCCGGGTGAGCCTTAGGAGACTACCCGGAGGGATATCTTCCCAAACGGGCCGAGTGCAGTCAGGAGGAAGGTTCACCATTCACCCGGTCGGTGGCAGCAACCAAGATTTTCAGCAGGTGGCAGAGACCATGCGCCAAACCTATTCGCTGATAGAGGAATAGGAGAGTTCATTGTGCCTGGGCCTACTCGTATCCACACCCCCTGTCTGTTCGTTGAGGGAGTCCAACTGATTGTGTTTCATCCTGACATTGGAAAATAAAGGAGTGTTGGACTTTTATTGGTGTGGGGCTCATTTACTGGCAGGACACTGTTCCACATAAGAAGCAGAGGCTCCAAACACCGAACACCGACCCGAAGGTAAAGAAACTTTGCTCACACCACACAAACATCTGCGGTGAAGGCTTGGCGTGGTGACCCCACACTCTCTCCTCCAGGATACCCCTAGACAAGCAGCAACCAGCCAGCAGCGGAGATAGAGAGTGGAGGCCGCTACATTACTTTGTAAAGATCCTCACACATTTACATCCTTAAATTCTGTTGCATGTATTTACTATGCCCTGTTTAAAGACACTGCAGTGTCACACATTTCACAGAACCTGCCTTCTGAACTACATATGCATGCGCCCTACTTGTGTGCATTTGTGTTTATAGGTGTGTGCATGTGGAGGGGGGGCTACTTTACATTTTTTTTCTCTTTATTTGATTTATGATGCTACATATTCTTGTGTACCCCTCTTCCACATCCCATGAGGTAATATTTCAGTAAAGTGCACATGTGCACCATAAGATCCCTTGCATGCACAGGCATGGCGCTTGTCTCTGTCTTGGGACTTGGGAGAGACCTGTAGTATGTCTGCGCACTTGTGCGATTCTCACATTAATGCAGATATGCCGCTGGTTTTAGCTAGTTCCAAATACCTGGCAGAGACCATATCTGCGTATGTGCAGGAATGTCAGGAAGTCACAGCAAGGAGCTGCAAGATGGCAGCATGGAAAGTGGGCATCCCGTGGAGGACTTTGAATGCAAGGAAGTCAACACTGGACTCCACAGACTAGTATGCTGTTTTATTATAATACAAGAAAAATTATAGTCTGAATGTAAATGTATGTCTATAGGATAAAGCTCCTCTTAACCCACAGTAAGATAGAAAAGTACACATATGTAGCGCCCTGCTACTTTTGAGTAGGCGCTATGTGTAAATTTAGGGGTTATCTGAGCTGTAAATAGCTCAGAGTGATCTATGTAAATTTGTTGGTTTCTGTTCCAGCTTTGGCTGTCTGTGCGCATTTCCCACTATTGCCAGTAGGTGTCACTGTTGTCACAGGCCAGTGTGAGAAATACAGCCAGATGAAGTGTATTGGATATTCTTTCTCCAGAAAACAGCCCAATCAGGAGCTTCTTTGTAGCTGGGCATGCTGGGGGAAGGATATTTAAGGGGCAGTGCCATGTGCTCCGGGGTTCGTCTTGCCTCATGGCCCTCCAGGCCAGAGGCTATGCTTCTGTGTTTGCTGCAAGTAGGCCCAGAAGCCTGTCTGAGGCCTACTTAATTGAAGGTGATCCTGTGCTGTCTGTCCTGCGGAAAGAAGCCACTCAAGCGGAGAATATTCCAGGGGAGGACCTTACTGGACAGGACCGAGCTGATGGCTGGTATCTCAGGAAGGGCCTGGTGACTCGTTTGGAGGATGCACCCAAGTAACCTACCTCACAGTACTGCCGGATGGCTTAAAGGTTCAGGTACTGTGCAGCTGACCTAACTCACTGACTACTGGCTAAACAATCCTGTGGCAGGGGATTATCCAGGAGTTTCCACTTTTCACTCAAGTCTGTGGCAGAGGCATTGTCCGTTATCACTCAAGTCTGTGACAGAGACTTTGTCCGTGCTTCATACCGGCTGCTAGGTCGGTGTGAGAGGCCTATCCGATAGTCGCAAGAACCAGAGGCAGAGAGCTGTGTCATCTGGATTCAAGAATCGCATTAGTGATCTAAAAGGAAACCAAGGTATCTGATCTTCCCCTAACCCTCTATCTCCTATCTGAAGTTGTGTAATAAAGCAATTGAGAAAAAGACTGAAGTGACTGGCAATCACCTTTTTCAAAACTACTAACATAGACTCTTAAGTTCTGGGACGGTGAAATGTGGGTTAACGGCAGGACCCAAAATTAATCCAGCACCTCCTTCGGGGGTATCGCTACACATACGTTATCAGGCAGCATTGTAATGTTTGCAGTGTTTATATAGCCCCAAAGGTATAAAAACAAACATGTAAAAAAGAAATGCACTTTATACCTTATACACTGGCAATGATTGAAGATAATATTGGACAGGTAATTGTGGGAAACAAAGAATCTAGTGGAAATAAATGATTTATGTACTGAGAACAGGGATGGACTGGCCATCGGGACTACCGGGAGTTTCCCGGTGGGCCGATGGCTCAGTGGCCCGTTTAAAAAAAAAAAATATATATATATATATATATATATATATATATATATATATATATATATTTTTTTTTTTTTTGTGGGCCGTTTTTTTATGCAGAATTCGGCGGCAGCGGGAGCGTGGCAGCAAACAGCGGCGGGTATTCGGGGAAGGTGGCCAGCGAGGAGGGCAGTTGGATGTAAAAGCCGAGGTGGGAGAAGAGCTCCACCCCCTCCCTGACCACCGAAGAGGAGAACAGGAGCGAGCGCGGCCACCCCGGCACTCCCAGAACCTCGATTCCTCCACCTCCTCTCTGCTCCAGGAACCATGTAGCCTGGGCCGGAGGGCAGGCTGACTGGGAGCCCGGAGGAAGAGAACATGCGCCGCTGTAAGGAGCAGAGCAGAGAGAGCACCCCCCGGATCAAGAGGGAGACTCGGCGCTGCCGCTGCTGGCCATCAGGTACCCGGCATCCTACACAAACATGCCAGAACACTGAGACAGAGGGGGGGTGAGCAGAGGAGGGACTGCAGAAAGGGACAGTGCTATGTGGTCTGTCTCAGCCCTCCCCTCTGTCTCTCTGCCCCCTCTGTCTCTCAGTCCCCCCCTCTGTCTCTCAGTCTCCCCCTCTGTCTCTCAGTCCCCGTGTTTCTTGTTCCCCCCTGTTTCAGCCCCCTCCTCTGTCTCTCAGACCCCCTCTGTATCTCAGACCCCCCTCTGTCTCTCAGACCCCCCTCTGTCTCTCAGTCCTCCCCTCTGTCTCTCAGTCCCCGTGTCTCTCAGTCCCCCCCACTTTTAGCCCCCTCCTCTATCTCTCAGCTCTCCTCCTCTGTCTCTCAGCTCCCTCTCTGTCTCTCAGCTCCCTCTCTGTCTCTCAGCTCCCCCCTCTGTCTCTCAGCTCCCCCCTCTGTCTCTCAGCTCCCCCCTCTGTCTCTCAGCTCCCCCTCTGTCTCTCAGACCCCTCCTCTGTCTCTCAGACCCTCCTCTGTCTCTCAGCTCCCCCCTCTGTCTCTCAGCTCCCCCTCTGTCTCTCAGACCCCTCCTCTGTCTCTCAGACCCTCCTCTGTCTCTCAGACCCTCCTCTGTCTCTCAGCTCTCCTCCCCTGTCTCTCAGCCCCCTCCTCTATCTCTCAGCTCTCCTCCTCTATCTCTCAGCTCTCCTCCTCTATCTCTCAGCTCTCCTCCTCTATCTCTCAGCTCCCCCCTCTGTCTCTCAGCTCCCCCCTCTGTCTCTCAGCTCCCCCCTCTGTCACTCAGCTTCCCCCCTCTGTCACTCAGCTTCCCCCCTCTGTCTCTCAGCTTCCTCCCTCTGTCTCTCAGCCCCCTCTGTCTCTCAGCTCCCCCCTCTGTCTCTCAGCTCCCCCCTCTGTCACTCAGCTTCCCCCCTCTGTCTCTCAGCTTCCTCCCTCTGTCTCTCAGCCCCCCTCTGTCTCTCAGCTCCCCCCTCTGTCTCTCAGCACCCCCCTCTGTCTCTCAATCCCCCCTCCTGTCTCTCAGTTCCCGTTTCTCTCAGTCCCCCCTCTTTTAGCCCTTCCTCTGTCTCTCAGACCCTCCTCTGTCTCTCAGACCCCTCCTCTGTCTCTCAGACCCCTCCTCTGTCTCTCAGCTCTCCTCCTCTGTCTCTCAGCTCTCCTCCTCTGTCTCTCAGCTCTCCTCCTCTGTCTCTCAGCTCTCCTCCTCTGTCTCTCAGCCCCCTCCTCTGTCTCTCAGCCCCCTCCTCTGTCTCTCAGCCCCCTCCCCTGTCTCTCAGCCCCCACTGTCTCTCAGCCCCCTCCTCTATCTCTCATCTCTCCTCCTCTATCTCTCAGCTCCCCCCTCTGTCTCTCAGCCCCCTGTCTCTCAGCCTCCTATTTCTCAGCTCCCTCCCTCTGTCTCTCAGCTCCCTCCCTCTGTCTCTCAGCGCCCTCCCTCTGTCTCTCAGCGCCCTCCCTCTGTCTCTCAGCTCCCTCCCTCTGTCTCTCAGCTCCCTCCCTCTGTCTCTCAGCTCCCTCCCTCTGTCTCTCAGCTCCCTCCCTCTGTCTCTCAGCTCCCTCCCTCTGTCTCTCAGCTCCCTCCCTCTGTCTCTCAGACCCCTCCTCTGTCTCTCAGACCCCTCCTCTGTCACTCAGACCCCCTCCTCTGTCTCTCAGCACCCTCCTCTGTCTCTCAGCCAACCACTGTCTCTCAGCTCCCTCCTTTGTCTCTCAGCCCCCTCCTCTGTCTCTCAGCCCCCTCCTCTATCTCTCAGCCCCCTCCTCTATCTCTCAGCTCCCCCCTCTGTCTCTCAGCTCCCCCCTCTGTCTCTCAGCTCCCCCCTCTGTCTCTCAGCTCCCCCCTCTGTCTCTCAGCTCCCCCCTCTGTCTCTCAGCTCCCATCTGTCTCTCAGCTCCCCCTGTCTCTCAGCTCCCCCCTCTGTCTCTCAGCTCCCCCTCTGTCTCTCAGCTCCCCCTCTGCCTCTCAGCTCCCTCCCTCTGTCTCTTAGCTCCCTCCTCTGTCTCTTAGCTCCCTCCTCTGTCTCTTAGCTCCCTCCTCTGTCTCTTAGCTCCCTCCTCTGTCTCTCAGCTCCCCCTCTGTCTCTCAGCACCCTCCTCTGTCTCTCCGCACACCCCCTCTGTCTCTCAGTACCCACCCTCTGTCTCTCATCTCCCCCCTCTGTCTCTCTGCCCCCTCCTCTGTCTCATTCACTCCCTGACTCTTAGGCTGCTTTCACACTGGGATGGGCATTGATGGTAAAACGCTGCTAGTTTTAGCAGCACTTTACAGTCATTTTAGCTGCGCTATTCGGCTTCTAGCAGGCACTTTTAACCCCTGCTAGAAGCCGAATTAAAGGTTAAATGCGTTTGTGTAGCACTGCTGCCGAAGTGCTTTGCAGGCGCTTCAGCAGCGGTGTCCATTAATTTCAATGGGCAGGAGCGGTGTGTATACCGCTCCTCCACCTCCCCAAAGATGCTGCTTGGAGGACTTTTTTTATCGCCCTGGCAGCGCCCCAGTGTGAAAGCACTCAGGCTTTCACACTGGGACTGCAGCGGAGGCGTTTTTCAGGCGCTTTACAGGAGCTATTTTTAGCCCAAAAGCGCCTGAAAAACACCTCAGTGTGAAAGGGATCCTACACTCACCCCCTCTCTTTTACACTCACTCCCTCTCTCTTACACCCACCCCCAGTCTCTCACCCACCCCCTCTCACCCCCTTTCCCTCAACCCTCCCTCTCTCTATCTCTCTCATTCCCCTCTCTCTCACCCTCTCATGATATACAATAATGGATGTAGGGGCCTTTTGGTGGGCGTGATTTTTTGGGGGGGGTGGGGAGGCAGCATTTTATTGAATTAAAGTGGGCCGGTCCGGATGAAGTCCAGGGCCAAATTTTTGTCCCAGTCCAGCCCTGCACTCAGCCACCTTTCACACCGGAGCAACTTTGCATGACAGGGGGCGTGGCCAGGATTGGCATGTGAGCAGCCGCTTTTCACAGAGCTCCCACCAGTCACCTTGTATTTGATGCTGTTCCCGGCTTACTCGGTTTAATCCGGTGGTACCGATCGGTACTGGAACCCCCGCTGAGCAGCCTGACCCGTTGTGAGCCCTCCAGAGATGATTGTAACCCACAAAAACAAGGATGGAGCGGACCGGCCTGACATCCAACATGGCGCCGCCGGGACCCCTCAGCAGCGTGGCCAGCGGGCACTGAGAAGAAGGACACAGTGAGTAAACAACCCAAGTCCTCTAAACCGGCAGCCAGTTATCAGCCTAGGGACATGAGATACTATGCCCAGAAACTTGCAGGGCAGGCTGAACAGGCTGATAAGAATGTGTCTGCAGCGGTGTCTGAGGAAGAGGACATGGAGCATGAGGAGGGGGTGGTGACCTGATGCTGGCAGCCATTACTGAGCAGCATGATCTATCAGAGCCAGAGGATGAGGACACTGAGCAGCCGACTTTGGCTGCTATATTGCGGGCTGTTTCCAAGTGCACTGCCTCAGTGAATGCGTTACAGGCTAGATTTGGAGGGCTTGAAGTGGCAGTGATCCTGATCAGACAAGATATGCAAAAAATCAGGGAGAGGACAACTGCAGCTGAGAGCAGGATCAGTGACCTGGAGGACAAGCTCCTTCCCCTGATCAGGGAAACAGACTAATACTAGACTGATTAAATCGGTCAACATGCGGGCTGACGATCTCGAAAATAGGATGAGACGCAATAATGTGTACATCATCGGTCTTCCTGAGAAGGTGGAGGGGAGAGACCCTACAGAATTTGTGGAGCAGTGGCTTGTCGACATTTTTGGGAAGAAGGCGTTCACTACCCTGTATGCTATTGAAAGGGCGCATAGAGTCCCACTGCGGCCCCTCCCACCGGGTAACCCACCAAGACCTATGCTGGCCTGGCTACTACATTATCGGGATAGGGAAATTATCCTGCGGCTGGCCAGGGAAAAGCAGAATATTCAGTTTAATGGCGTGCGGATCTCATTTTACCCTGACTTTTCATCTGATGTGCAGAAGGGCAGGGCACGCTTCACCAAAGTCAAAAAGTGGTTTCAGAGGCTGCAGGCGCCATATGCTATACCCTGCCAGGTTGCGGATCACAGCTCGAGGGCAAACGCATTTCTTTGAAAACGCAGTGGATGCATCTGCTTGGCTGGATGCTAATGAAAATGCATTTACCCGGGTCAGAAGGCAGGCTGAGGAAGAAGGCTGTGCCCGCCTTTGCTACGTTGCAGTTTCCCAGGAGGTCCGGTGGGGCCTTAATACACAGTGTTACCAGAGTGCCTAAGTGAGGAGACGGGAACATGCATACCTTTCTGTTCTACAAGAGCATTTTCTGTACACAAAAGTTTTTCTTTTTCCAGTGGAATGTTCTATTCCTTTTTTCTATTTTTTTGCAAGACTGCTCTTTAGTCGCAGTTGGACCCTACGTTGTTCAGGATGGAGAGGACCTGTTGTCCTATCACTGATTCAGGGGTGCCATGCACTGACACAGGTACTGTATGTGAGACCCCTTGGTGTTCATCGAGGAATAGTGATTTGCGGCCTGGGGGACATGCTCAGCTTGCTGGTCGTGTCCCTTGGGCCCATTCCTGTGAAGTTGTGGTGATACACCACTTTTCAATTTTGTTGTTCTTATTGTTTTTTTGTGTTTCCATTTTATCAGAGCATCACTTCTTTTACAGGACATTTATACAGAGCTAAAAGTTCTATATGTGCATCTTCTAAATCTAGTTGGTTTGATGTGGGACAATGTGCTTCCTATTTACACTGTTACGTATAGACATATGAATCTACAATGGCCACGGTTCTGGTAGTCTCATGGAATGTTAGGGGGATACATGATTCCCTGAAACGTACCATGGTCTTTACCACCCTTCGCAAGTATATTCCTGTTATTTGCTCACTGCAAGAGACTCGCCTAACATCTGACTCGGTCTCCTGTTTAAAGTTGTTTTGGGTGGGGTGGTCGTATCACTCCACCCACACCTCCTATTCGAGAGGAGTGAGTGTACTGATTCATAGCTCCTTGGACTATCAGGAGATTGAAAGTGTTATAGATGCAGAGGGGATATATGTAATATTGCTGTGTCGCATTTTTACTTTGAAATGTATTCTTGCATTTGTGTACGTTCCGCCTCCATACAATCACCAGGTGCTCCAGACAGTGTTAGAATACCAGTTGTGTCACCAAGATGTCCCCATATACATCATGGGGGATTTCAACTGTTTTTTGGACCTGACACTAGACAAGCACCCACCGGTAACGGCGACGCAGGGTTCGTATCGCACACCTTTAAAAAAGTTTATTGAGGAGGTGGGATGGACTGATCCATGGCGAGAGACACCCAGGGAATAAAAGTTTCTCCTGTTTCTCTAAATCTTATATGTCCCTATCACGTATAGATCTGACTATTTGCTGTGGCCACCCGGTACATATCGGAGATCAATTATGCTGTTCGCAGCATATCTGATCACTCGCCAGTGATTACTAATTTGGAGGTGAGGCCCCTATCGAATATGACCAAGGCCCCCTGGAAATTGAATGCCTTCTGGCTTAATTTGTTTTCATCACACGCTCAAATAACGGCCAAAATAAGGGACTTCTGGCAGGACCAAGGGAACCAAACTGGACCGAAGTCTGCTTTAGAGGCATTTAAGGCCTTCCTTCTTGGTACGTTTATCAGGGAAATTCACGGGATTAAACAAGCTACTAGTGAGGGAGGGATTGGAGCAACTGGTGAGTGACCTGGAGGCGAAGTTTGTATCGGACCCCACTGAGGAGCGCAGGGACTCGTGGTTAGCTGCCAGTGAGGCACTCAGTTCTTGTGCTACCTCAGCGGCAGAAAGGAAACGTTTTTTTTAATAAACTAGCATATTATGAGGAAGGAGAACAAACCGGCCGCCTATTAGCCAAAATTGCCCATGTGCAACAAAGGTCACCCTCCATCGGTGCACTTAGAACCCAGGCAGGTGTAGTGACAAATGCCCCAGATCTTATTTTGTCTGAATTGGTCTCGTATTACTCTACCCTATATCAGTCTAAACAGACCTACTCTGAGAGTTCCCTACTGACATACCTAGAGTCCGTGGACCTACCCAAATTATCTGAAGCTGCTAGGCAGCAATTGGATGCCCCTCTTACTCTTAAGGAGCTCCAGACGGCGGTCGGGATGTTCCCTAACTCTAAAGCTCCAGACGAGGATGGTATCCCGATTGAAGTGCACAAACAATATGCTGGGGGTATGTTACCCAAACTGCTTAATGTGTTCAAAACCGCTAAAGCTACCAGGTGCCTTCCAATGTCTATGACCAAAGCCATTATCGTGCTGCTATTGAAACCGGGCAAGGATCCGTTGGATCTGGGCTCCTATAGACAGATTTCCCTCCTACAGAATGATGTGAAGATCTTAGCAAAAGTCCTGGCGGTGCGCCTAAATGAGGTGATATCCACTATTATACACTCTGATCAGGCAGGGTTCATGCCCCAGAAATCTACGGCAATAAATATACGTAGGCTTTTTCTTAATATGCAATCAGACGTGGATAACGGGGGGGACAGGGCGCTACTATCTTAGGACGCTCACAAGGTGTTCGACAGCATTGAATGGACGTTCTTGTGGACCACTTTGAGAAAATTTGGGTTTGGGGAGGAATTCATTTCCTGGGTTCAGCTGTTATACCACACCCCAGAAGCTGCCATCAGGGAGGCAGGCAGAGTGTCCTCAGACTTTCATCTGTATAGGGGCACTAGACAGGGATGCCCCCTGTCTCCACTTCTCTTTGCCTTGGCCATTGAGCCCCTTGCGGCTCTCATCCGCTCTAACGATGGTATTCGAGGCTTTCAATATGGGGACCAAAGGGAAAAGTTAATGATGTATGCGGATGACACTATGTTACTTCTGGGGGATACCAAGGGGTCACTGAATGAAGCTATGAAGGTGGTTAAAACCTTTGTTTTTTATTCAGGGTTGGTAGTGAATTGGACTAAATCCTCACTCATGTTTCTTGACGTGGACCCGGACCAGCAACTGCCAACACTTCTTGATATCCCAGTGTCCAAGCAGATTAAATACCTGGGAATACACATCACCCCTGACCCTTTGGAGTATCTTAGGCTAAACCTCACCCCTTTGTTAAAAAACAGTCGTGATAGAATCAAGGTTTGGTCCAGACTTAAAATTTCGCCAGTGGGTAGGATCTAATAAAAATGATTTGTATGCTACAAATCCTTTACGTGTTACACAACTCGCCTCTTGTAATCCCATTAAAACAGTTCTGAATCATTAACTCTATGTTCCGCTCCCTTATCTGGCACTCATCTCTGGCTAGGGTAAGATTGGAACAGCTTCAAAGGCCTAAGTAGGCAGGAGGTTTAGCACTTCCAAATCCTTGGCTGTACTACTTGGCCTCACAGCTACAACACATAGCTAGATCACTAAACTTAGCCCCCGACCCGGAGTTGAACCTGGTGGACTCCACCACCGCACTCATCAAATTTGAGATTGGACGAGGGTAGCTGAGGGGTTGGAAGCTTTGCGAATGGGTAAATCGAATAAACAGTACCCCACGTATAGCCTAATGCAAAAAATCTGGAATAAAGTCAGGACACTACAGCAGGTCACGGGGTTTACTAAATTCAGCCCTATATGGCACAATGGTAGATACGTGGAGATAGGAAAACTACAATACAGTAAAAGGTGGCAGCAGTATGGTATTAACTACTTGTTCCAAATATTCCGAAATGGTGAGCTGCGTACTTTTGACGCTCTCCAGGAGGAATTTCAGTTTCCCAGTTCCATGCCATATTACTACGTCCAACTACAGCATGCGGTAAGGGCCGAAAATGATGTGGATGCATGGGTTCAGACTAAAGCTCCAATTTCAACTATATGGCGGGGGTGTCATCATATAAAGGTTTCATATCGTGTAGTTATGCTATGCTCCTTAATTTGTTTCTGCCTGATCTGACCCGTAAGGTGATAGCCCAATGGGAGGGGGACGTTGGGCCCTTTGAGGAGGAACAATGGGAGGAGGCACTTTTGGCAGTCTCTCAGTGTTCGCTGAATGTTGCCCAGTGCCTGTCGCAGCTGTACATACTTCTCCAAGTTCACTATACGCCCGCCAGACTGGCTAGGATGGGGGTGCGTGATGATCCCTCTTGCACACGTTGCATGCGGGATCACTGCGACTTGATACACTTGCTGTGGCGTTGCCCCAAACTTCACGCTTACTGGACGGAGGTGATAGATGCCATTAACCGAACCTTTCAGGTTCAAATTGCTAAAGAGCCCAAACCCTGCTTATTAGGTATAATTGAGAGTGACACACTTGAGGAGGTGCCCAGTCAGGCAATAGCTAGGGCCCTCTTTCAGGCCCGAATGCTTATTTTACGGCACTGGAAGTCTACGGAACCCCCTACGGTTAAAGAGTGGATAAAACAAATGGGTAACACTTTGAAATTGGAAAAACTTATCTACCAACATAGAGGCAGTACTGGAAAATTTTCCAAACTCTGGGATCCATGGTTGAGTGTGTCTGGGTTGGCTCCGGTGGAGCTGGTATTAGATAGATTGTTGTGAATCCTCTTGTGTCCTTACCTCTGTAGCAGGTGCACAGTTATTTAGCTGCACTACTGTCTCAGGTTATTGTTCCTTGTTTTGTGTGTGAAGATGCATATAGTGTTCATGTTTGTGCGAATTGTGCAATATTTTTTGGAACTAAGCATGGAACAGATTTAATGTATTGTGGTGATCTGATGCCAATAATGGATGTAATGTACTTTGTTTTTCAATAAAACATTTGATTTGAGATTTAAAAAAAACTTTGCATGACAAGTCGCACCCTATTAGGCAAGGCAAAAGAACAAATTCTTCTGGACAGCCGCACTCCAAATAAAAATTGCCTTTATTGTAAAATCCAAAATCCAAAACCACACTACAGGTTACAGCACACTGGTCAAGCTGACGCGTTTCACACTGTACTAGTGTTTAATCATAGCTATGCTTTACAATAATACAATACAATAATACAATAGCTTTACAATAAAGGCAATTTTTATTTGGAGTGCGGCTGTCCAGAAGAATTTGTTCTTTTGCCTTGCCTTATATGTGCATTGCTTGCACCCGTGGTTCTGGGAGAAGTGATTACCTTGAAGACATCCACACCTGAGCGGCTTCCCTTTAAGTCGCACCCTATTGTGGGCAATGGCACTGTTTAAATCAGTGCGACGTCGACTTTGCAGTGCAGCATCAATTTGGGAAAGTAGTTCCTGCACTACTTTTGGGCGATTTGGGGTGCGACTTCCATAGACATCTGTACATGAAGCCTCACAGATGTTTACCAAGTTGCACTGACATGCGAGTTTGACATCACGCGATTTCAGATGAGGTCGCACGATTTCAAAGCCGCATTCAATTTGAACGAGGGCTTAGAGCCCTTTGACGCCAAACGCAGTTGGATGCATTTTAAACTGCACTCCAACTTCATAGACGGTACAAAATCAAGGTAGTCCTAGGCGCACAGTTCGCATCTTTGCAGTGCAGTTTAAAAAAAAAGTAGAGCATGCTGCTTTATTCTGCACACCGTGCAGATTTAAGCCAAAAACGTAGAAAAATGCACTGCAACTGCAGCACAAAATGTGCAATGCTTGACTGTAATGAGCACTGCTACATTTAGGCTCCATGAACACATGCAAAAGTGTGCACTTTTACGCACAATCAAAATACGCATCAAGCTTGCCGTGCCATTTATTGTTAAAGTGGTTGTAAACCCTTGATAAAAAAAAAAGACCTGCAAGACAAAAGTATAATGAGCTAGTATGCATAGCATACTAGCTCATTATGAATTACTTACCTTACATCGAAGCCCCCACAGCGGTCCTCGCCCCCCCTCCCTCCGGCGGCGACATCGCGTGGGAGCCGCGGGTAACGGCACACGGACTGAAGCAACGGCACATAGGTGCCATTGCTTCAGTTTGCCCCAGTGCACATGTGCCGATGACATCGGGGGACAGGGGATATCTCCTAAACCGTGCAGGTTTAGGAGATATCCTGGGTAGCTAAAGGTAAGCCTTATTATAGGCTTACCTGTAGCATAAAGTGGTCTGTAAGGGTTTACAACTACTTTAAAGTGGAACTTCACTCTCTTAATCAACATTGACTATTTTTAATTCTTATGCTGCTAGCATTAGTAGATAGGAAAGTATATCATATTTACTTGTTTTAAACTTTTTTTTTACATTTCTAGTTACTTCCTGGTTTCCATGTCTAGGAAAATGATGACATACATCATAGGAGCCTTCATAGTTAGTCAGGTTGAAAAAAGACAAAGTCCATCCAGTTCAACCATAAAAAATAAAAATGAATAAATAAAATAAAAAATATCGTACAATCCCATATACCCAATTCTATACCCACAGTTGATCCAGAGGAAAACAAAAAACCCCAGCAGACCATGATCCAATTTGCTACAACAGGGGAAAAAATTCCTTCCTGCTCCCCCTAGAGGCAATCGAATGTACCCTGGATCAACTTTACCTATAAATGTTAGTACTCAGTTATATTATGTACATTTAGGAAAGTATCCAGGCCTTTCTTAAAACAAACTACTGATCTGGCCAGAACCACCTCTGCAGTGAGTCTGTTCCACATTTTCACAGCTGAAAGAAACCTGAAGAAACCTTTCCGTATTTGGAGATGAAATCTTTTTTCCTCTAGACGTAAAGAGTGCCCCCTTGTCTTTTGTGTTGACCGTAAAGTGAATAACTCAACACCAAGTTCACTATATGGACCCCTTATATATTTGTACATGTTAATCATATCCCCCCTTATTCTCCTCTTCTCAAGAGTGAATAAATTCAGTTCCTCTAATCTTTCCTCATAGCTGAGCTCCTCCATGCCTCTTATCAGTTTGGTTGCCCTTCTCTGCACTTTCTCCAGTTCCCTGATATCCTTTTTGAGAACTGGTGCCCAAAACTGAACTGCCATTTCCAGATTAGGTCTTACTAATGATTTGAACAGGGGCAAAATGATATCTCTCTCTCTGGAGTCCATACCTCTCTTAATACAAGAAAGGACTTTGCTCACTTTGGAAACCGCAGCTTGGCATTGCATGGAGAAAGGAAGCCGCTCAGGTGTGGAAGTCCCTGAAATTACCTCCTCCCAGCAACCAAGGGTGCAGGCAAATGCAAATGCAATTGAAGAAAGAAAGAAAGGTCTTCTGGACGCAGCACTCCGGTTTAAATAGTGTGAAACGCGTCAGCCAGACGAGATCAGTTTGTTGTGTTGTGCAGAGTGTTTTTGGTTTCCTGAACCTTTTTTGGAATAAAGGCTTTTTAACCGGAGTGCTGCGTCCAGAAGACCTTTCTTTCTTTCTTCAATAGCTTGGCATTGCATGCCGTTATTGAGCTTATGATCTACCAAAACCCCCAGATCCTTTTCCACTACGGATCCCCCCAGTTGTACTCCCCCTAGTATGTATGATGCATTCATATTCTTAGCCCCCAAGTGCATAACTTTACATTTATCAACATTAAACCTCATTTGCCACAGTCGCCCAATTAGACAGAGCATTGAGGTCGGCTTGTAAATTGGTGACATCCTGTAAGGACGTTATTCCACTGCATAGCTTGGTGTCATCTGCAAAGACAGAAATGTTACTTTTGATCCCAGACCCAATATCATTTATAAAGATATTAAAAAGTAAGGGTCCCAGCACTGAACCTTGGGGTACACCACTGATAACCTTAGACCATTCCGAGTAAGAATCATTAACCACTACTCTCTGAATTCTGTCTTTTAGCCAGTTTTCTATCCAGTTACAAACTGATATTTCCAATCCTGTAGACTTTACCTTACACATGAGCCGTGTGTGGGGAACTGTATCAAACTCTTTTGCCAAATCCAAGTATACCACGTCCACCGCCACCCCTCTGTCCAAGGTTTTACTTACCTCTTCATAAAAATAAATCAGGTTTGTCTGACAACTTCTGTCTTTCATGAATCCATGCTTGCTGTCTGTTGCTTAAATAGTTTTTTCCAGCAAGAACTCATCTATGTGGTCTTTTATTAATCTCTCCAGTATCTTCCCAACTATAGAAGTTAAACTAACAGGTCTATAGTTACTTGTTAAAGACTTTGTTCCCTTTTTATACATACGCACCACATTGGCCCTGTGCCAATCCAGTGGTACCATTCCTGTCATTAATGAGTCCCTAAAAATTAGATACAATGGCTTTGAAATTACAGAGCTCAATTCTTTAGGATCCGTGGGTGTATGCCATCTGGTCCAGGTGCTTTATCCACCTTTATTCTGTCTAAATATTTCTGGACCATATCACTTTTGAGCCATTGTGGATTTGGGGCTGTGTCACTACCACCCCCATTATTGACATGATCTCCCCCATGCTCCATTGTATACACAGAACTGAAGAAAGTATTTAATAAATTAGCCTTCTCTTTGTCCCCAGTCACCCACTCTAGATTATTTTGTAAAGGGCCTACATGCTCAGACTTGACCTTTTTACTATTAATATATTTGAAGAATTTTTTGGGGTTTGTCCTACTATCTTTTGCAATCTGTCGTTCATTTTGAATTTTTGCATCCTTGATTTTCTTTTTACATATCCTGTTATATTCTTTGTAACATTTAAATGACACTAGTGTTCCTTCTTTTTTATATTTTTTAAAAGCTCTTTTCTTATTGTTTATAGCTTTTTTAACTTTAACCGTGAGCCACATAGGTTTTATTTTTAGCCTTTTAAACTTATTGCCCATGGGAATATACTTTGCAGTGAGTTCACAAACAGTCTTTTTGAAGAATTCCCATTTCTGTTCTGTGTTAATCGATGCCAATATTCCCTCCCAGTCTAAGTCCTGGAGAGCAGCCCACATCCTTGGAAAATTTGCTTTATTGAAATTAAGTGTTTTTATCTTTCCTGTATGTATTTCTTGCTTACAGCTAACATCAAATGAAATCATGTTATGGTCACTGCTACCCAGGTGTTCCTTTTATCTGAACATTAGTAATACGCTCTGCATGGTTTGAGATTACCAGGTCCAACAGAGCATCCTTCCTAGTTGGGGCCTCAATAAACTGGACCATAAAATTGTCCTGCAATAGGCTTATATATTTTTGCCTTTTAACTGTCCCAGCAGTGCCATTACTCCAATCAATTTCTGGGTAGTTAAAATCCCCCATTATTATCACCGTCCCAGCCCTTGCAGCCCTTTCCATCTGTGCAAGGAGCTGAGTCTCCACCTCCTCATTGGGTGGAGGAGGAGGGGTTTTCTCAGCTAAGCACACTCTTCTGTCTGCATGCCTGAGCTAATGGCAGATGGATTCCAGGAAGTAAATACTACATGAATCATTGGGCCTTACTCAAGATGGCAGCAGCAAGAAATGCTTGGGGGTGTTTTTCAGAGTGATTTCTCAGCAAAATAAACATTGGAGACTTACATATATTGGGGAGTTAGCTTTGAATAATACAAATTAATTAAAAGTCATTTTTGGTTTGTAGTGCTCAGCTGCAGTGCAGATCCACTTTAATAGCAGCCCAAATGTAACTAGCAGATGCACACAACTAAAGATGGGCTGGGACGTGTTCGAGATCCCACGTGTCCGATCCCGCAAGGAAGCGGACACTGCACACCGCTAATCACAGGCACTGAGACATTTCCCGATCTGTGCACCTGCGGATCGGCAAATGTCTCAGTGACTGTGATTAGCGGTGTGCAGTGTCCGCTTCCTGGTAGGATCGGGCACGTGGGATCTCGAACACGCCCAAGCCCATCTCTACACACAACTAAATGCCCAAAAAGCATAACCAGCTTTTTGAGATAGGAGCGAAGGACACCTATTAGCAAAAGTATGTAGACATAGGACACACCCCCTGTCACACACCCTTAACCTCCCTAGCGGTAATCCCGAGCGTGACTCGGGGTTGTTTTTTTATGCTAGGATCGGTAACCCCGAGTCACGCTCGGGGTAGACATTGCAGAGCTCGCAGCGGAGTTTCCCTACCTTCTCCTGGCGATCCAGCGATGATGTCCTCTGCTGTGATCGCCAGCGAGATCTCCGGCGAGTGTCGGCACTTTCGACCCCATCTGACTTCCTAGTTCCGTTCCCTGCGAGCCGCAGCGGCGCAAGGGAGCGGAACTGGGCGGCAAATTCAAAAAGGTAAACACATAGTATACATACAGTATACTGTAATCTTACAGATTACAGTACTGTATGTAATAATTACACACCCCCTTGGTCCCTAGTGGTCTGCCCAGTGTCCTGCATGCACTTTTATATAATAAAAATCGTTCTTTCTGCCTGTAAACTGGAGATTGTCCATAGCAACCAAAAAGTGTCCCTTTATGTCAAAAGTGGTTTTAGACCAGCTAGAAAACAGCGATAATAAATTACAATCACTTGCAGAATTGAGCGATAGCGATTTGTGGGGAAATTCGTCATCAAACACTAAATCTAATGACAGCGACAATTCTGCAACTGAGCAAATTTCAGTGTTTTTGATTTGATTACATTATTGAATAATTTTTATTATAATTAGATTACTATTTTTGATAATTATTTATAGTTATTTATTATATTATAATTTATAATTTTGTGTTTCATATTTATCATACCCGGGATGTTTACTAGACTCTGGTTTGCTCAGGTTTAAGTAAGTAATTACTAAGAATTGCAGGCCTATAATACATAACACCAAATTTTCATGCAAAATAATTGTACCGCTTTTGGTACATAATTCCAGACAGAATCATACCGCCAGGGAGGTTAAAGCAGAAATATGCAAAAAAAAAAAAAAAGATCAGTTAAACCCAAAGCTTTTTTCTTTATACTGGCTTTTGAAATTTACAAATGCAGCAATTTGGAAATTGGATGAAAGGTTTTGCACTGGGAAATCCTTTTTAAAAAAGATAAAAAGTGCATTTTATATACAACTATATAGATCAGACCAGAGTAAGTGACAAATAAGAAGGTACAGAGGGACTTTGTTCCATATCAGTTGGGAGCTATGAAGTAGTGTCTTTGGCGTGCATAGGGCTACCTATTCATTTGAATGTGTGTAGCGCGTAAAAACGCATGTTCACGTAATGCAGCGATCTGAATGCAGGGTGAGGGTCCTTTCACATGGCCATCATCAGTTCAGTCCGAAAACTGATGAAAACTGATTCAGGTTACATCAGTTTATATCAGTATGCATTAGACATGTGCACACTGAAATATTTCGTTTCGGAATTTCGTTTTCGTCCAAAAAATAAATTTATTTAGTTACTCCCGAAATTCGTTTTTATTTATTTCGTTTTTCGTTAAAAATTGCATTCGTCCGAAAATCTGAATGAATTAAGGTCGAATCTGTCATTGAAGGCTTATGGTGTCTGTCGAATGTTCAAAGAAGATTCGACGGAGCAGCGAAACTGTACGACTCTGCAATCATACATTTCCGGTCGAATGTTCCGCCCACAAGCAGTGATCTTTTCTCTCTATAATGTCGAATCTTTTCTCTCTATAATGTCGAATCTTTTCTCTCTATAATGTCGAATCTTTTCTCTCCTATGTCGAATCTTTTCTCTCCTATGTCGAATCTTTTCTCTCTATAATGTCAAATCTTTTCTCTCCATAATGTCAAATCTTTTCTCTCCTATGTCGAATCTTTTCTCTCTATAATGTCAAATCTTTTCTCTCTATAATGTCAAATCTTTTCTCTCCTATGTCGAATCTTTTCTCTCTATAATGTCGAATCTTTCCTCTCCTATGTCGAATCTTTCCTCTCCTATGTCGAATCTTTCCTCTCCTATGTCGAATCTTTCCTCTCCTATGTCGAATCTTTCCTCTCCTATGTCGAATCTTTCCTCTCCTATGTCGAATCTTTCCTCTCCTATGTCGAATCTTTCCTCTCCTATGTCGAATCTTTCCTCTCCTATGTCGAATCTTTCCTCTCCTATGTCGAATCTTTCCTCTCCTATGTCGAATCTTTCCTCTCCTATGTCGAATCTTTCTCTCCTATGTCGAATCTTTTCTCTCTATAATGTCGAATCTTTTCTCTCCTATGTAGAATAATCTTGGACTAATAGAGTTAAGGTTAGGCAGACAGGTTCGATAGACACAGATTGTTATTGTCAGCGTCACGTCGAATCTCCTATCTATATCGAACTGTTTTAGCAACGAAAACGAAAATAAAGCATTTGTTTATGTCGGATCTTTCGGTTTTCGGATTCTGTGCTTTCGTTTTCGTTTGTTAAAACGATAACGAAAATAGCTGAAATTCGGACGAAAATGCATTCGGACGAAAATGAATGCACATGTCTAGTATGCATATCTGTCTTCAGTTCAGTGCCCATCTGTGCAATGAATTGCGATCCTTTTGGTCAAAATGCCCCATCTACCACATGCCAATCTTCTCCACGGCAATGCCCAGAGCCAGATACCTTATGATCATGAGGTTCCTCTACTTCAATGACAATACCCAGTGCCCTCCTCGAAATGACCCAAATTATGACAGGCTTTTAAAAATTCGGCCATTACTAAATTATTTTTCAGAAGTATTCCCCCAGTTGTATACCCCAAACCAACACATATGTGTGGATGAGTCCCTTGTTAAATTTAGTGGCAGGCTTAAAATCAAGCAATTTATCCCCAGCAAAAGGGCCCGCTATGGGGTGAAGGTATACAAACTATGTGACCGAGCCACAGGTTACATATATGCCTTTATAGTCTACAAAGGGAAGGACACCCAGCTGTATCCCCCCAATTGCCCAGACTACTTGGGATCAAGCGGGAAAGTTGTTTGGGAACTCATAAACCCCCTACTGGAGAAAGGCTACCATTTATATGTAGACAACTTCTGTTCCACAACCTTCACCGGAAGCAGACGCCAGCATGTGGCCCCGTAAGAAAGAACTGGAAGGGCTTTCCTCAAAGTCTTGTCAATAAGAAGTTGAGAAGAGGAGAATCAGCAAGTCTGCGAAACAAGGAGATTTTGTCAGTGAAGTGGAGGGACAGAAGGGATGTCTACATGTTGTCTTCCATCACAACAATACCTTCGTGGAAATCCCCAGAAGGAATGGCCCCATCCAAAAGCCCACATGCATCCAGGACTACAATTTGTTCATGGGGGGAGTCGACTTCAGGAACCAAATGCTCGAACCCTACCTTGCCACAAGACGGGCATACCATTGGTACAAAAAAGTAGCAATTTATTTTTTTCATTTGGCCATATACAACTCCTATATTATTTACCGCAAGTCCACCAAAAAAAACCCCTACCCTTCCTTGGCTACCAGGAGGAAATCACCACTGCCCTGAAATTCCAGAACGGCCCACCCCAAAACATCCAATCAGATGTTCTTAGTCGACTCTTCGAACGCCACTTTCCCGATAAAATCCGTCCCAGATCAACAGGCCAACGACATAAAAAAATGTAAGGTGTGTACCAGTGGAGGAGTCAGATGAGACACATCTAATTATTGTGCCCAGTGTCCTTCCCAACCAGGCCTCTGTATAGGTCACTGTTTTCACCGTTACCATACTTCACTAAATTATTAGTGAAGTATGAAATTATTAGTGAAGTATGGTAAACGTAATCCTCAGTTCCTGCCTTCACACCCCTCATGCCACTGCCTGCTCTGTAACTGATCCTGGCTTGTTATTCGACCACGCTTCTGCCTGCTGATTCTGTACATACCTCTGCCTGATCTGGAACTGACCCTGGACTGTTATGCGACCACGCTTCTGCCTACCGATTCTGTACATACCTCTGCCTGATCTGGAACTGACCTTGGACTGTTTGACCATGTTTTTTGCCTGCCTCTTGGATTGATCTACTGGACTAGTGGGATTCAACACAGGGGTCTCACATATGTGAGGGGCTCCAGAAAAGTTTTTCTGGATGAAGAAAACTATTTTTTTTTGTTTTCTCATCCTAGATTAGGGTCTGGAGACTCGGAGGCTTCAAAGAGATTTGGGTGGGAGAAGCCTCTACCCCTGTCCCCATTCTGTCCTGAACGAGGCCCTACTTCTGATTACTGCCTGTAGGACTTACTGCGATTATGTCTCTGCCTGTCGCACTGACCACACCACATGTTCCTGCCTACTACCAGGACCAATATTTTTGGCACTGCTGACAATATCTCTCCTTGCACTGACCTGGACTGTATATGGACAGTATCCCTGCCTGCTGCCTGGACAATTGTGTATGCTGTTGCTGACCAAGTCCCTGCCTGCTGCCTGGACCAGTGCTATCCTCTTTTGTACAACTGTTCTACTAAAACCACAGGTAATCTTTTGTTTTCCCTTTGCTCAGCATAATGTATTTTGGGGTGTAATTCTTGGTATGTGCATGCTATGTGTCCCTTGCATGTTGGATCTCTGTATGTGGCCAGGCTGTGTAGAAGTCTCACACACGTGGTATCGCCATACTCAGAAGGAGTGGCATAATGTATTTTGGGGTGTCATTTTTGCTATGTAAATGCTATGTGTTGGAGATATCTTATAAACGGACAACTTTGTGTAAAAAAAATGTGTTTTCTTTTTTTTCCACATTGTCCAAAAACTTCTGGAAAAAAATTAACCGTTCAAAAGACTCATTATGCCTCATAGATTATACGTTGGGGTGTTAGCTTTCCAAAGTGGGGTCATTTTGTGGGCGTTTCCATTGTCCTGGTGCTCCAGGGCCTTCAAAAGTGTAATAGGTGGTTGAGAAATGAGATGTGTAATTTATGCTCCTAGAACGCCTAAAGGTGCTACTTCAATGTAGGTCCTCTATATGTGGCCAGGCAGTGAAAAAGTCCCACACATGTGGTATCGTAATGCTCAGGAGGAGTAGCAGAATGTATTTTGGGGTGTCATTTGTGGTATGCACAGGCCATGTGAGATAAATAAGCTATTACAATGACAATTTTGAGAAAAAAAAAAAATGTAATTGTAATTTTGCAAAGAATTGTGGGAAAAATGACAACTTCAAATAACACACCATGCCTCTTACTAAATACCTTGGAATGTCTACTTTCCAAAAAGGGGTTATTTGGGGGGCATTTGTACTTTCCTGGCTTGTTAGGGTCTCAATAAATGACATAGGCCGCCAGTACATCAGATGTGATACATTTTTTATGATTTGCACTATAGCTTGTAAACTCTACAACTTTCAAATAATTTCCACAAATTTTGGGTTATTTTTACCAAAAATATGTAGCCGTATAAATTGTGACCAAAATGTATTAAAAAAAAGTACTAATTTGCAAAATTGTATCACAGAAATTAAGAAAAATTTGTTTTTTTTTCAAAATGTTCGGTCTTTTTTCATTTATAGCCCAAAAAATAAAATCAAATACCACCAAAAGAAAGCTCTATTCATATGAAAAAAAGGACAAAAAATTATTTGGGTATAGTGTTGCATGATTGATTAATTGTCATTCAAAGTGTGAGAGCACTGAAAGCTGAAAATTGGTCTGGGCTGGAGGGGGGTTTAAGTGCCCAGTAAGCAAGTGGTTAATAAGCGGGCGACTAACCGCTTGGTATTATGAAGAATCTCTCGCTCTCTGTCACGATCTGCAGCAGCTCGGGAGAACAGACAGAATACACAAGACACACATCCTGCTAACAATACCGCGGTCCGTGACAGGGCTCATCTCCTGCTCTGATCGCGGCCCGCTCGACAACATGCCACGGACCGGTACCGGTCCACGGCCCGGAGGTTGACGACCCCTGGTTTAGAGGACATTTCTAAATACATATAAATGCATGTTATGATTTTCAGTGGTACCATTTACACTGCGTTTGGCAGCGTTTATAGAAAATAAAATTCAGTGTGTCCAGGATCCGATTAGACACTCTTAACGCATGTAAACACGGCTAAAGCAGGAAAATATGATATGGGAGGCACCAAAAGTTGTTAAAGGATAAGTTCACCTTTCGCAACATGTTACACCCAAATTTAGGGTGTAACATGTTATGAACAGATCGGCCCCTGCACCTCCCTGATCCCCACTTTGACACCCAGCAGGGTTCTTCTGCCTCCCTGCTAGCTGTCACAATTTTAAAAAACATGGCCGAGCGGAGCTCCACCTCCCTGGCCGCTTCACTGATTGACAAGGCTCTGTGCATGGAAAACTACAAGTTCCAGCAGCCTTTGCGGATGTCGGCTTGTAGTTTTCAATGAACTACCAAGGCGCTGTGGAGCTTAGTGGTAGTTCATTCATGCTTCCTGACAGATTGTATCTGCTTATCCCATACGGGATGTATGGGCAAGCAGATACACTGGCAGATCTGCTAGAGATCTGCATGGCACCAGCGGTTCTAAAAGCAGAAGGTTTTTTACCTCAGTGCAGAGAATGCATGAAAAAAAAAACAGCTGGGTGCAGCTAGTAATGATGGTGATCTGCGATTTTTAGCAGGACTGCGACATTGCGAAGGACAGATCGGACTAACTGATATTTTTGACACTTTTTTGGAAACCAGTCACATTATTACAGTGATCAGTGCTAACAATATGCACAGACATTGTACTAAGGGCACTGGCAGGGAAGGGGTTAAATGTCTTCCCTGGGTGTGTTTACTAACTGTATGGGGGATGGGCTGCCAAGGACAAAGCAGAGATCTGTCTTACTGCATAGCAGAAAGACAGGATCTCTGTGTCATCCCCTGACAGAACAGAGATCTGCCTTTATTTTGGAAGATCCCCGTCCTGTCTCTGCGGGGAACGATCGCGGGCGGACACTGAGTCCACTGGACCCGCTGATTTGCTCCCACGCGCGCCCAGCCGTGTACGAGCCGGAGATTCGCGCAGCTGAGCCAACCTGCCACAGTATAACTGTGGTGGCTTATCGGCAAGCGGTTAAAGTGATACTAAGGTCTCGTTTTTTTTATTTAAAAATAACAAACATGTTATACTTACCTGCCCTCTGTAGTGGTTTTGCACAGAGCAGCCCAGATCCTCCTCTTCTCAGGTCCCTCTTCAGTGCTTCTGGCCCTTGCCTTCTGTTGAATGCCCCCACAGCAAACAGCTTGCTATGGGGACAACCAAACCGAGCCACAGCTCCCTGTGTCCATTCAGACATGGAGCCGTGGCCCAGCCAACCCCCCTTCTCTCCTCATTGGCTGACAGACTTTAATTGACAGCAGCAGAAGCCAATGGCGTCACGCTGCTGTCTCAGCCAATGAGGGGAGTCCCGGGCAACCAAGACACTACTGCAACATCGCTGGATCTAGATAGGCTCAGGTAAGTATTAGGGGGGGGGCTGAGGCACACAGAAGGCTTTTTATCTTAATGCATTAGGGTGAAAAACCTTCTGCCTTTACAACCTCTTTAAGACCAACTGCGCTGGCATTCAGAGAGACACCAATGTATAGAGTGGGTCATATATGCGATGGGAAGATGTCATGAATGTGACAGCTTCCTGTTCAGGGCTAATCGGTTGCTAGGACTGGCAGCCTAGCAACTAATGACACATCACTGGTCACATTTAGCTGCTGGCAAGGAGGTTCCCTTGCCACCAGCTAAATGTAAACAAAGGGCAGGGATGCTTGCTGATCTCATTACCCAAATAAGGTAATAGCCATATTTGATCAATGATGGAAATCTTCTGGCTGGCAGCTGAAAGTGGTTGGGGATGCACTATTTTTCCCTAAGATGCTATCAGCTGCACAGACAGTCCACAGCATCATACCAACAGGGCTGCTGATAGAGGGGTACAGGCAGCCCCCCTATATTTGCCCCAGACCCAATCTTCTCAGCAGGGAGGCCCAGTTGCACCAAAGATTGCTTGTGGGCAGCTTCAGTGCAGCACCATCTTTCGCAGAGACCACTTTTATCTTGTAGTGGACCGCCCGCTGAATAAGAGGATACCGTTGTTATGGCAGCTAGCTTCTACCATAACAACGGTATTCCTCTTCAAACAGCCGACGTATAACGACGGTGGGTGGTCCGTAAGTGGTTAAAGTAACGCAGAGGAGTATCGCAAAAAATGGCCTGGTCATGAAGGGGGTATATCTTCCGGGGTTTGGTTGTAGGGGTGCAGTTGGGACACTTTTTGGGGCACCTAATCCTATCCATATACATATTATTGATCTATCCTATACTTACCCCATAGTATATCACGTATTTCTGTATTTCCTGCAGCTCTCTCTATTGGAATATAGTGGATAGCTGACTCTATCCAACTTCCTTCAATGCTACCGAACACTGTCTCTGTGATCAGTCTTTTCATCTATATTCCATATCATAGACTTTTGTAAATGTAACAAATGGAATATTCATGTTACCATCTGAACCCGTGGTGTTGATATCGTGTTTTATCATTTCAGAGCTTCTGTTACTTTACATATTCCTGAAGAAGGCTCTGACCCGTGAAACGCGTTGGTGGAAGTAACAAGCTACAAATTTTGTGATTTATTATATCAACCAAAAATGACTACTTGATGTTTGTATGATGCAGAAAATGCAGAGATATCGCATGAGTAGTTTCTGACTAATTTTTACACTGTTTTTATATTTGTACTAATAACGTTCTATATTTTGTATGCATGTGGAATTGTGATATTGATAAAGTTCTGGAGTTTGTTTGGTTGGGGTGATTTGTTTAGATATTCAGTAATAAGGATGTCGTAGCAAACAATCTATGTCCTATACCAGTGGTCTCCAAAATGCGGTCCAGGGGCCGAATGTGGCCCTTTGCTTGCTTTTATCCGGCCCTTGGGGCATTTTTCCTCCCTCTATCAGCAACAGTGGGGCATACTTCCTGCTACTGACACCGACAATGGGGCACTAGTCCTCTCACTGACACCAATAATGAGGCACTATTCCTCCCACTGACACCAATGATGGGGTACTATTCCTTCCACTGACACCAATGATGGGGCACTATTCCTCCCACTGATACCAATGTTGGGGCACAATTTCTCCCACTGACACCAATGACGGGACACTATTTGTCCCACTGATGCCAATGATGGGGCACTATTTCTCCCACTGACACCAATGATGGGACACTGTTCCTCCCACTGATACCAACGAGGGGGCACTATTTCTCCCACTGACACCAATGACGGGACACTATGCCTCCCACTGATACCAATGATGGGGCAGTATTCCTGTCAGTGCCCATCAGTGCCACCTCAACAGTGCAGCCCATCAGTGCCCATCAACACAGCCTCATCAGTACCCATCAGCGCCGCCTCACCAGTGCCCATTAACACAGCCTCATCAGTGCCGCCTCATCAGCGCCCATCAGTGCAGACTCATCAGAGCCACCTATTAGTACCACCTCATCAATGCCCAGCAGTGCCGCCTCATCAGCGCCCATCAGTGAAGGAGAAAAATTACTTACTTGCAAAATAACAAACATCTTCTTTGTTTTCACTTCGAATCAGGCATGAGCAATTCTTATTGCCCAAGGCCCCGGACATGCAGTTCTGGAAGCTGGGCAGCTGATTTAAAAAACTGGTTCCTAACTTTTTTAGCTGGCTTTTAAATTCTAAGCAAATTTGTCAAGCCCTGCCCTAATACCAAAGATGGGTCACTATTACTCCCACTAATATCAATGATAGAGCACTATTACGTCCCCTAATACCAATGATGGGGCACTATTACTCCCCCTAATACCAATGATGGGGCACTATTACTCCCTCTAATACCAAAGATAGGGCACTATTAATCCCCCTAATACCAAAGATGGGGCACTATTACTCCCCCTAATACCAATGATGGGGCATCCCACTGACGCCAGGACATTTTCTGCTCCCACTGGCCACAACCCGTCCAGTGTGCTGCTTTTACCCACTGTCTGATGCTATCTCTTCTATCTCGGAAACTGAAAAGAGCTCCAGGATAGAAGAGGCCTTCATTTTCTGTGCCTGTGTTTTATAAACGCAGGCACATGTTGTGATTTGTCAGAACCGATGAGCAGATCCAGGGCAAAAATTATTGCCCTAGACCTGAAGACTGATCAGTGCTGGAGTAAATCACAGCACCCCCGGGCACTTCGGGCACACGCGCACCCGGCTCGGTAACACAGATCACATACATATAAGGGATCCTGCACAGCGCGGCCACCCTGTAGCAGTAAAACTGGTATGGGGCGGTCGGGAACTGGGTAATGCATGAACTAGGTGGCTAAATATTGCAGTGCATCATATCTTGGTGTGATTCGGGGAGTAGTACAATGTGTGTGTCTTATGTTTTGCTGAAGAAGTGCAGTCAGAAGATCGTTGCTGTGTTTATAAAATTTAATAATCGTGCCATCAGGCCCAGCCTCTTCCCAGATGGCAGGCTTCACACCACCCGAAAACACAGGGCTTTTTTTTTCAGTGTTAACGCAGGGAGTCTGTCTATTGTTGCCAGCTGCAGGGGATCCATTTTACTGCTTTTCTTTTCATTAACCTCTTCAATACCGGACACTTTCACCCCCAATTTTCAGTTTTCAGCGCATTCACAGTTTGAATGACAATTGTGCGGTCATGTAACACTGTACCCATATGACATTTTTATAATTTTTTTCACACAAATAGAGCTTTTGGTGGCATTTAACCACTTGCCAACCTGCTGCCGTCATTATACTGCGACAGGTCGGCACGATCCCGCGAGCCGTCGTAGCTGTACGTCGGTTTCGTTAAGCGGGATAGCAGGCGCGCGCGCGCTGAACTGTGGGGGTGCCGATGCTCATGACCAGTAAACACACACATCCATGTTCTGTGAGGAGAGGAGATGCAGATCGGGAGTTCCTAATAGCTAGGATTAGGAACCACAATCTGTCATCTCCTATAGTGAGTCCCCTCCTCCCACAGGTAGAACACTAGGGAACACAGTTAACCCCTTGATCGCCCCCTGGTGTTAACCCCTTCCCTGCCAGTAACATTTTTACCGTAATCAGTGCATTTTAATAGCACTGATCGCCGGTATAAATGGCAATGGTCCCAAAAATGTGTCAAAAGTGTCCGATGTGTCCGCCACAGTTCTGATAAAAATCGCAGATCGCCGCCATTACTAGTAAAAAAAATAATAATAATATAAATGCCATAAATCTATCCCCTATTTTGTAGACGCTACAAAAGCCCCCGGAAGGGACTGCTCAATGACCAGGCCATTTTTTGCGATATGGCACTGCTTCGATTTAACTGACAATTGTGCGGTCGTGTGAAGCTGTACCCAAACAAAATTGACGTATTTTTTCCCCCCACAAATAGAGTTATTTTGGTGGTATTTGATCATCTCTGCGGTTTTTACTTTTTGCGCTATAAACAAAAGAAGAGTGACAATTTTGAAAAAAAACACAATATTTTGCACTTTTTGCTATAATAAATATCCCTTCTGTTTTTTTTTTTTTAAAAGGAATTTTTTTTCTCAGTTTAGGCCGATATGTATTCTTATACATATTTTTTTGGGGGAAAAAAATCGCAATAAGCGTATATTGATTGGTTTGCGCAAAAGTTATAGCGTCTACAAAATAGGGGGTATTTTATGGCATTTTTATTATTTGTTTTTACTAGTATTGGCGGCGATCTGCAATTTTTATTGAGACTGCGATATTGCGGCGGACAAATTGGACACTTTTGACACATTTTTGGGCCATTCACATTTATACAGCGATTAGTGCTATAAAAATGCACTGATTACTGTATAAATGTCTCTGGCAGGGAAGGGGTTAACACTAGGAGGCGATCAAGGGGTTCACTGTGTTCCCTCACTATGTTCTAACTGTAGGGGGGATGGGACTTACTAGGGCAGGCATGTCCAAAGTCCAGCCCGCGGGCCAATCGCGCCTGGTGATCTTGATATATATATATCTTTTGTGGCCCCCAACGAATCCCCAAGCACCGGGGGCCACAAAAGATAATATGCTGGCTGCCTTGGAGGAGAGGGACAAGTGCCGTGCATACAGGAGAGTATTTCCTGTTTACACGGCCCCTGTGTAAAAGGAAGTCCCGTCTCCTGCGCTGCCATTGGACAACTGTTCTGTCCATCACAGGAGGCGGGACTTTCAATTAAAGAGGCCTGCCAAGAAAACAGGAGTTTCTCCTGTTTGTCTGTTGGCGCTCGTCCCGCCCCCTCCCTGTCTCCTCTGCAGGCTGCACTGACGAGTCTGCATTCATGGCAATATAGTTTGTGCTGCATTCATGGCAATACGGTGGGTGCCGCATTCATGGCAATACGGAGGGTGCTGCATTCATGGCAATACGGTGAGGCTGCAGATGGGCACTGATTAGGCTGCATTAATTGGCGCTGACCCTTATTTTGCTTCACAGTTCTTTATTTAAAATGTAAGATTTTTTTTTCCTGAAACTTCCTGTTTTAAATTGAAGGTGCGTGTTATACGCCGATAAATACGGTATATCCAAATAATACGCCCAAGCTCATCTCTTCACCACACACAGCCACAAAGGCAAGAGAATTCTTGTTGGGCAGTGTATTAGTGCACTTAGACCGAATTTTAATGGTTTAACGAATGTCAGGCAAAATGGTCGGCCCTCAAGCATGTTCACTTCATGAAATCTGGCACTCTTTGAAAAAAGTTTGGACACCCCTGTACTAGGGGAAGAGAGAGATCGTGTTCATACTTTGTATGAACACATGATCAATCTCTTCTCCCCTGATGAGTGGGTGCTAGATGAGTGGGTGTAACTGAGCCTAAGAGGCATTGCCACCCTTGGTGGTGCAAAAAAGTGGTTACTGCCCCCACCTGTAACTGGTCACTGCAGCAAGGAGCATTGGAAAGGCAAACACATAAAAATAACAAAGACATTTCCACGCTCAACTTACCGACCAGCCTGCGACCAACCGAATTGACCTATTGAGCAGCATGTGTCAAAGACAGGGGTTTAGTTGCACACATTTACAAATACATGCGTAAGCCACAGAGCCACGGCAAGGCACCCCATTTTCTGTGGACATTCTTAGTGGTGGATGAGTGTATGTAGTTGGGGCCAGGGGGTAGTACCATTATGCTGGGCGTGGGGGAGTGAGGGCAGATGAAACTTGGGGGGAAGTTCCACTGGCCACACTCAGCCCGTACCCAGGGTGTTAGCGTCCCCTCTTGGTGGTAGATGAGTGCATGTAGGTGGGGCAGGGGGTATTACCAGTACGCTGGGCGTTGGGGAGTGAGGGCAGATGAAACTTGGGGGGAAGTTCCACTGGCCACACTCACCCCATACCCAGGGTGGTAGCGTCCCCTCTTGGTGGTAGATGAGTGCATGTAGGTGGGGGCAGGGGGTATTACCAGTACGCTGGGCGTAGGGGAGTGAGGGCAGATGAAACTTGGGGGAAAGTTCCACTGGCCACACTCACCACATACCCAGGGTGGTAGCGTCCCCTCTTTGTGGTAGATGAGTGGGTGTATTGGGTTGTGAGGCAGTTGATCCAGAGGAAGGCGAAAAACCCCAGTAAAACATGATCCAATGTGATCTAGCTGGGGAAAAAATTCCTTCCTGATCCCCCAAGAGGCAATCAAATATTTCCTGGATCGGCCCTGTGTGTGGGGGAGGGCGGGCAATTGGAGCCCCACCCTCGGTGGTAGGTGAGTGGAGATGTGGGTGTCAGTGTGTGGAGAGCGGAGGAGGAGGGACCATCCCCCACACAAAGCTCCGGAGGGAGGAGCCATTGTCCGGACTACAGGCGGGTCACGGCGTGTCTGTGTAATCTGCCGCCTCTGCTCAGGCTCTGAGGAACTACAACTCCAAGCAATCTATGTCCGCATGAGGAACTACAACTCCCAGCATGCACTGTGTAAGTAATGGGGGTTCAGATCCCAGCCTGGAATAAGATGCTGTGGGACTATATATCCCAGCATGATTTTTTCTATGGAGATATTACAGATCCCAGTGATCTCTACATACCCCAGCCTGCTCCCCTCCCCCTCCTCAGGGGGAATTGCACCCCCCCAGTCCCACCACCCCACTCATCTCCCACTGCCCTTTACCCCTCCCCCGCAGGTCCGACCGGCCCACCCTTATCCTGGGGGAGAGGGGACCCACCACCCTTGGTGGGAGAGGAGTGTGGGGTGCAATTACCCCTGAGGAGGGAGAGGGGAAGCAGGCTGGGGTATGTAGAGATTTCTGGGACCTGTAGTACATCTATAGAAAAAATCATGCTGGGATATGTAGTCCTGTAACATCTTATTCCAGGCTGGGAGCTGAAGCCCCATTACATACACAGTGCATGCTTGGAGTTGTAGTCCCCCATGCGGACAGAGATTGCTGGGAGTTGTAGTTTCTCAGAGCCTGAGCAGAATAACTGTGGAGGAAGAGGATTTAATGGGAGTACGGAGAGATTGCTGTTCCTAATCACTAGGAAGAGAGGGTCACTCCCTAATCCCATGTCAGAACGGGGATCTGTTTGTTTACATTGACAGATCCCCGTTCCGGCTCTCTATGTCGCAGGCGGACATCGCGGCCACATCTTCGGATCCACCTGCCAGCTGGGCTGTCACCGCCTCCCTGTGTGACTGTCTGTAATGAATCACCGAATGTTAGTGGCTCCTCCTTCACCGCCATCCAGCCTGAACTCCGTGGCTGGGAGCGGGTCAGGTGCACCCACCGAGATGTTATCGTGGGGATCTATCATTGAGTCTCTGTAAATGCAGAGAGTAGGTTCAGGGCTTGACAGCCCTTTATAATGTCACCCACCGAGATGGTATTGTGGGGATCTATCATTGAGACTGTGAATCCAGGGAGTAAAGTAATTTCAGGGTTTTTACAGCCCGTCATAATGTCACTCTCCCTGGAATTACAGTTAATGGTAGACTTCACAAACTGTATTGTCATGGAAATTATGTTGTCTCCTTGGCTCCTATATGGTTGGCACTCCATTTTTCACTCATAAAAGTGAACCCATTGAAGTACATCTGATGCTCTGCTGGAATTGGTGGCTTCAGGGCTTCAGAGTCCGTCATCAGGTCAGCCACTGAGATGAAATCATTGGTATCAATTGCTGGACCCTACAAAGAGAAAACATTGATCAGCTTTATTCATCAATATGTAAAAGCCCTGGGATGCCATATCACCCCCATGACTGTAAGATACATGATAGTGTAAAGTAACATCATTCCCAAAAGTGTCAGGAAAGAGCATATGTGCCCCAAACAGACATTTTTGCTTCAGTCATTATAGTACACTAATATTATTGATTAGCTATTAATTATGTTTGATATTGCTCAAACTTCTCACTAATGTAGTTCCTTATATCAATTGGCCCCCGTTCACACCGGTGCGACTTGTCATGCGATTTGACGTTTCCAAATTCCATGACAAGTCGCACCACATTCTCCGCAATGGAACCATTCATATTGCCGTGACTCATGTCACAGCGATTATGAAAAAGATTCCTGCACTTCTTTTTACCGACTTCATTGCGACTTGCATAGATTTCTGTTAATTGAAGTCGCAAACCTCAGTGAAATCGGCAGCGCAAATTGCACTGATGTGTGGCTTTGAAATCCTGCTTCAGTAGTGGGATTTCAAAGCCGCACCGGTGTGAACCAGGGCTAAAGGGCATAATAATGTAGCCCTCTTCTCTATAACACTACAGATTCTGCTTAGATTTATATACTTACTGGTTCCATCCCAAATGGTGGTGGTAGCTTTCCAGTCTCTAACTCTGACCAATCAACTGTGCTGAAAAATGGATGGTTGCGAAGGTTTCCTGTCAGCTGTTCACGCATCACTTGATCTTTGCACAAGAGCTGTAAAAAAAATATATAAGTTTAAGGGCATAAACAAATGACCAATTTCATCTGGTCCTTTTATTTAATAATGTTTTATCCTCAGTACTATGTCTTTCAATTCATATATTATTCCACATCAACTTGTGTGGAGTATCTGCTAATAGGCCACTAAAATGTTTTGGAACAACCATTAATTAATTTTCATAATTGTGATTTCTGGACAGGGATTATGTAATGTTTTATGTCCAGGCAATATCCAAAGATCTAGCTATAAATGGGAATTTGGTTACTGTATAGAGTGACAGCTTTGTAAAGTGCACCTATAGGCTGTGTTCTGTCTAATGTGTACGATTTCCTCTCTTCTCCCCACTATAAATAGAAAAGTACTTACTCTCTCGATGAGGTCTCGTAGTTCAGGATCTATGTTCTCTGGGTAAACTGGTGTATCCATACACACTCTTGCAAGCACCGTCTCGTATTCCTCACTGTCAGGAAATGGCTGTGAGCCCACTGCCATCTCGTAGATTATACATCCAAGTGAGAAATAGTCAGCTATTTTGTTGTAGGGTTCACATCGATGAACCTCTGGGGCCATGTATGGTGGAGTGCCGACACCATCGGTGACCGTTCTGGATCCGAACATGCCTGCCTCCGCTATGCCAAAGTCAGCTATTTTAACATGGCCGGCGCTATCCAACAGTATATTGTCTGGTTTTATGTCTCTATGCACAACGCCCCTAGTATGTAGATCTTGAAGTCCACACAATATTTCCGCTGCAAGGAATCTGATATGGAAAAAAATAATAAAAGGTTTAACATCGTAACATGTCAACAGTTCTAGAAGCCAACAAAACAAATTGCTTCTATGGTATACTAAATTAATATAATGGTGAGAAGAGGTTTTCAGTGACTCGACCAAGTTTTAGTCTCTATTGAAGCTAAAATAATTGGTTCAGAGATTGTCAATATGGAAGGACACACAGTATCCAAGAAAATATGTATGTCCTGATTCATCTTTCCATTCCTATCATCACTGGTATCCCTCTCACCCTAAACATACTTATAATAAGCAACTCTTACCTTGTGATGGCCACATCTAATGGGGCTTTGGCTTTAATCAGTGAACTGAGCTCTCCTCCACTTAAATACTCCATGACGAAGAAAATGTAATCCTATATAAGAGAAAAGAGAAAAAAAAGTTGAGTTTAAATTCATACAGACATCATTTGTACCCTGGATTCTCACTCTGATTGATTTGTTTCCTATGCTAAGATGAAATGGTCTTCATGCCATTATTCCTAGTTAGCAAGGTGATAGGTGTGAGGATCTAGGTGAATAATAGGACTTGGCATTTGGTAAGCAGGTGGTGAAAGGTGAAGATACTTACTTCGGTCTGGAACGTGGCAAAGGCATGAGTGAGAAAGCGGTTATCCTTGCACATCTCCAGCACTTGGCGCTCGATTTGGACGCAGCTGGGATCTTCCTCAATTAGGACCCGTTTCTTCACCATCTTGACTGCCAGAAGCTGATCAATGGAAGGATGAGATGCCAACATTACCTATAGAAGAGAAAAGGTTGTTAGATAATTCATAAAAATAGAGAGCCCCAGCTTCCCCCTGATACATAATACGTCAGATATCATCTCCACTTTTCCTTTCTCTGTCCTGTTTATGGATCTGACTCTTATGCGGCGTACACACGATCGTTTTTCATGCCATTTTTTCAACCAACGTTTTTCTCGTCGTTTTCTTTCATGTTTCCTCTCAAGCCTGTCTTGCATCCACAAGATCATTAAAAAAACGCTCGAGCAAAGCGCAGTGACGTACAACACGTACGACGGCACTATAAAGGGGAAGTTCCGTTCGGATGGTGCCACCCTTCATGTTTGTTGAGCGACGATTCGCGCTTTTCAGCCTCCTGCTTTTCAGTCCGTTACAGCGTGACGAATGTGCTATCTCCATTACAAACGGTAGTTTTACCAAAACGTGCGCTCCCGTCTCATACTTGATTCTGAGCATGCACTTTTTTTTTCACCTCGTCAAAGGATACACACTATCGTTTTTCACGTCGTTAAAAAAAACGATGTGAAAAAATAGAGCATGTTCGAAATTTTAATGGCCGTTTTTCACGCCGTTAAAAATGCTCTGGAGCATACACACGATCGGTTTTAATGGCCATTTTTAAAAATGGCATTTTTAACGGCATGAAAAACGATCGTGTGTACGCGGCATAAAGGTTGTGATTTACAAAAAGTGGAGAAACTACAGTGCAAATCCATTTTTCAACACAGAGAATAAGGGACTAACATGGATTCTCAGATCAGGTGTATGAAATGAAACTGGGAAACTAGTAGTTTCTGCAGGTGGCATATCCATTTTCCCAATTGTCATAAATTGGTTTGAATATTATAGGCTCAATTTACAAAGCTAAAACAGGATTAGGGACCTTTTTAAAAAAAAAGTGACAGCTATTTTTAGCTATGTGCGATGAGCTTTGAAAAATACTGTCACATAGATGAAAAACAATCTTTTCCTTTGTGTAAAGCTTTATGAATTAGGCCTGGTTACCAGGCTTTATTCACAAAGATTTCATACAAGTCTAAGGAACTCTATTATTTCCAGCCATGAAACTATCATTTTCAGGTTTCATTGGACTCAGTTGAAAATAGCGGTCAAATATTTTTTTGAAACAAGGATCCTCATCCTGGTGTGTTAACATGTGAATTGAGTCTTATGTATTGTTCAATGATCCCAATGAAACATTTCAGATCCTTATTAACAGTAATAACAATAAAAATATCATCAGAAAGGTCTCCTATCTCCTGTACTTTGTATGGATCAGTTAGGGGATTGTGTATCGGGTAACTTACCTTTCCATAAGTCCCTTCTCCAAGCATGCAATGGAAGGTGAAGCTCTCAGGAGTCAAAGCATGTGGTGTTGTCCGCATGGATCTTGCAGGTTGGATGTCACTTTTACCTGGAGAGAGAAAGAAATCAGATTACCCCTGTGTACAGGTCATATATTGGCAGTAACATTTATACACCATCAAAGAAAGAGTAGAGAGCTGAGAAAATCAGAAACTGGAGTGTGAAAAGTATTAAACATTCAATTAATTCAAAGGGAATATTTGTTGGGGGTGAATACTAGTGAGCTTAATTTCCTGCTGTCATTATGGTTTCCAGAAATCTCTAACTATACCCTCCCCATCTGTATTACTCCCCACTATCCCCCTCTTAATTTCTGGTATTTACTATTCACCCCTCCTCTGGTACACCCTATTTACTCCTCTTCCTATAATCTTAGCAATCTTAGTCCTCATGTTATAGGAAGTTCATCCTCAACCCTCTATGTGCAAGTAGTGTAACATATATATTATAAAATCCTTACCTGCTGAACCTGATGATGATTTGGTTGTCTTTTGGCGTCTTTGACAGCCAAAAGTGGGGCAGAGTCTTCTCAGAAACGTCTTGAAGCCCCGCTTCAACGCTTTAAATTTACCAGCTTGTTTGGGTTTAAAAAGGTCTTCTTGAATGTTACTGGCACAGGTCTGTATGTCCTCTGTATCAATGTCCCAGCTTTCTTCAGGTATGAAGTCCATGTCCCATCTTTGCTCTGAATTGGGTTCCCAAGTGACAATGTGCTGTTCTTTCTCCGATTTGGGTTCCCAATCCTCTTCTGTGTTAGAGTCCCATTTCCAAGCTGTTTCAGGGTTCCACTGCTCAGGTGATACAGGAACCCATGTCTCAGCTGTTTCAAGGTCCCAATTTTCTTCAATTGGCTCCTCTTGGGTGGTATATAGGGGAGCCTGAAAGTCCTCTGGGAGTTCATGCTCCCAATTCTCCTCGGTATCAAAGTCCCAGTTTTCTTCAATTGGCTCCTGTTGGGTAGTATTCACAGAAGCATGAAAGTCCTCTGGGAGTTCATCCTCCCATTTCTCCTCTGTGTCAAGGTCCCAATTTTCTTCAATTGGCTCCTGTTGGGTGGTATACAGAGGAGCCTGAAAGTCCTCTGGGAGTTTATCCTCCCAAATCTCCTCTGTATCAAGGTCCCAATTTTCTTCAATTGGCTCCTGTTGGTTAGTATTCACAGAAGCATGAAATTCCTCTGGGAGTTCATCCTCCCAATTCTCCTTGGTATCAAGGTCCCAATTTTCTTCCATTGGCTCCTGTTGGGTGGTATTCACAGAAGCATGAAATTCCTCTGGGAGTTCATCCTCCCAATTCTCCTTGGTATCAAGGTCCCAATTTTCTTCAATTGGCTCCTGTTGGTTAGTATTCACAGAAGCATGAAATTCCTCTGGGAGTTCATCCTCCCAATTCTCCTTGGTATCAAGATCCCAATTTTCTTCAATTGGCTCCTGTTGGATGGTATACAGAGGAGCATGAAAGTCCTCTGTGAGATCATCCTCCAAATTCTCCTCACTGGGCTCCTCTTGGATTTTAGTCAGAGAAGCCTGACAGTCATCTGGAAATGTATCCTCATTTTTTTCCTCATTATCAAGGTTGCAATTGTTCCTAGCAGGCTTCTCTTTGGTGTTCAGAGAAGCCTTAGATTTGCTATGTAAACAGCCCATTTCCTAAATAAAGAAATTTGCTGCAGACACTCAGAACTCGCTTCCACTCAGGTCAGTGGCAAACAACCTTGTGAGCTCAGGCTGCTGCTGCTCCAGATTCAAATCCTTTCTGCTCATCTGTGATGTCACTCAGTGGGCGGAGACTTTTCCAGGCAGGTTAGGCTCCGCCCCCTAAGCTAACTGCCACGGCTGTGCAGGAAGCTGGCTGTGCTGTCTATGGAGGTGTCTGGATGACAATTCTGGATAAACCAGATGAGACATCTTATTGCAGGCAAGAAATGTCAGAGAAATGTATTTCCTCTGTGTCTTTATTTCCATGTCTGGGGCTCAGCTTTGTATTTTGGGTGACATATGGTGGCCAATAGGATTGCTGGACAGCTACTGAGTGTCTGTCTTTTTTTGGTTGGTTCTATGTAATAACTTTCACCTCTTCCTGTATTAAATCAGTTTTATCTCTAATTAATCTGGAATCCCTTTAATTTCCACTAAACGTCCACTTTTTTTGTTTATCATATGAAGAGTAGTCATGGTAAGCATTGCTTGTTACCCATAGCAGCCGCCCAGCTCCCAGCTGCCTGTTGTACAGCCCAGGTGTTTACACAAGTACAGAAGCAGACTGGTTGCTATGACAACAAGGTTGTTGTACCTTTGTCAGAGATTTAACATATCAGGGTGCATATTCCCTACCCAGGTGTCATAGACAAGTGTTGTGTTGCCGATAGCAACCAATTAGAGGTTCAGTTTACTAAAGTGCAGTGTGATAGAAATGAATGGTGTTTGATTGTTATCGGGGGGGGGGGGGACTGGGACCCGGATTAATTGGTTTCTATTACTCCTCAGTCACTGACCGGGGACTAGTATGGACATTTGGGGTTCTGACTCCACTTGTTGGTAACTCTGATTAAAATATATTTTACAGTCTTGTTTACACTTCAGGGGCAGTAAAAAAAATAAAAAGGCCACTGATCTTTGTTTTTACTGCCCCTTTAACCTAACATGGCGGCAAGAGGGGGTTGGTAGAGAAGCAGAGCAAAAGTTACACCACTGGTATACCACCGCTAAGCACAACCCATTTAGATGAATAAGGCTGCACTGCTACTGCACTGCAACTGTAAAGGCTTAACATAGGTGTCACTGGGGCAACCAATTGCCTATGAGCTTCGTATCAAATGCCTCCACAGATCGCTTTTTAGAGGCGCAGCAATGACAGCCACAAACCTAAACAACCCCGGAAGGAAACCTGTCATTTAGACCCCATCCACACTGAGAGGGCCCACCATTAGCGCTAAAGCGCCACTCGTTATAGCAGCGCTTTTTGGCCGCTAGTGGGACGTTTTACCCCTAAAAAGGACTTAAAAACTCCTATTTTGGACATTTTCAAAGCGCTTTTCAGGTGCTTTGAAAGCGCTGCACCTTCATTCCAATGGGCAGGGCGTTTTGGGAACACTAAATACAGCTCTCCCAACCTGCCTCAAAGATGCTGCTTGCCAGGGCCATCTTACCGAGCAGACACCCCTGGGCACTGCCCAGGGGCCCCAGGTTCACTTGGGGCCCCATCAGAGCCACGCAAAAAAAAGTAGCAGTGGGGCAAGGGAGTCGGGCTAAGCGGGCACAGGCAGTCCGGCAGCCATTGGCATCTTCGGATCCGCCTGCCAGCTGGGCTGTCACCGCCTTCCTGAGTGACTGTCTGTAATGAAGCACCGAATGTTAGTGGATGTTAGTGGCTTCGCCTCCACCCGCCGCCCAGCCTGGACTCCGTGGCTGGGAGCGGGTCAGTTGCACAGTGAACTGTGCTGTCTTTGGCTGTGCCGATCCTGTCACTCAATGTCTCACTCGCACTATTCCTGTGAGTCCGACATTGAGAGAGACGGGATTCGGTCTGAACATCCTCAGGGGTTCTAAGTGAGAAGGGCTCTTGTAAAGTAGCCAATTCCTGCGGTCTCTGCACTAGCAGCCCCACCCCCTGATATGCACAGATACTCACATGGCGTGGTGCTAGATTAGGGTGACCAGACATCCCCGGTTTCAGGGGACAGTCCCCGGATTGAGGACACTGTCCCCGGTTCCAAGTCTGTCCCCGGTTTTGTCCCCGGATTGGATTTGAACAGGGGCTGGGGCAATTTCAAAGACAGTCAGTGCGGAATTAATAAAATAAAATCTGAATTACACCCCCCAGCACCTACTAGCTTAGGGGGGGTGTATTTTTTCCATTATCTGTGCCCCTTTCTGATGATCATGTGCTGGTCGGAGCGGAGGGAATATTTCTTTAGTTTCGGGTGCCCATTCAGCTCCACTCACATGTTCTTCTGTCTTGGCTCAAGTCCCGGCCAGCCTCCTGCCTGCTTATCTCCTTGCCTTCCCTGGTGATCCTCCTCCGCTCCCCACCCAGTAGTAGCCTGGGGCCCGGAGAGTTAAGCCCTGTACACACGATCGGTTTTACCGATGAAAACTGTCCGATGGACTTTTTTCATCGGACAAACCGATCGTGTATGGGCCCCATCGGTCTTTTTTCCATCAGTTTTAAAAAATAGAACATGTTTTAAATTTTTCCGATGGATCAAAAACCGATAGCAAATTCCGATCGTCTGTGGGCAAGTCCATCGGATAAAAAACCCAGGCATGCTCAGAATCAAGTTGACGCATGCTCAGAAGCATTAAACTTCATTTTTCTCGGCTCATCGGAGTGTTTTACGTCACCTCGTTTGGAACGGTCGGTTTTTTGACTGATGGTGTGTAGGCAAGACTGATGGAAGTCAGCTTCATCGGATTTCCGATGGACAAAACCATCGGATTAAAATCCATAGGATATCTGATCGTGTGTACAGGGCTTGAGACTTACTGTAACAGGCTGTGAGGCAGGCGGCGAAGGGCAGAGAGTCGCTGATTGCCGCCATTACTAGTAAAAAAAATATGTCCCCGGATTTCATTTTAAAAATCTGGTCACCTTATGCTAGATACTGTAGGTGTGTGTGTACAGCTGCTGCATGCTTGGAGGATTGGAAATTGGTGAGTCCACAGTCCAAATGGCTGTATGTGGTGGCTGACTATTTTATCAATTATTTTACAATGCTTGTACCAACAATGAAATTTCATGCAAGTGCAATTCAAAAGAAATCCCTATTTAATTTTATTCTAAGTTTGAAACCCCACCCTCAACTTGACAAATGCATATATGTATGTCCCTCACCTCTCCTATTCTGAGTCTCTGACTGAAAAACACTGCCACTCCTCTGAAAAGCAATACACACAAATATTGCTTTTCAGAGGTGTTTGACAGGTGGTGTTTCCTCCTCACCACCTATTTTAACCCCCTACATGCTGCATCACTGCCATCACAGTCGTGTGCGTTGCACACGATTGTCGGGAAGTTGCAGCACGGACTCTTTTATTTGATTGGGTTGCATTTGGTGAGTGGTAGGGCCCGCCAAATGCAACTGGGGATATAATTCTGGCTGCAGTCATGAAGTAAAGCACTGTGGCTGCAGCATGTGTACACCCCCATGTGCTGCCTTGTCTGCTTAGGCCCCTTTCACACTTGTGCGACCTGAAAGTCATGCGATTTTGCCGTGACTTGAAGCAATGCCTGTGTCTATGGACCTCAAGTCGCATCAAAGTCGGACCAAAGTAGTGCAGGGACTACTTTGAAGTCGCTGCGACTTGAAGTCACACAGATATGAATGGTACTCATTGGAAATCATGGGATACGACTTGTCATGCGACTTTGAAGCCCCAAGTCACAGGACAAGTCGCATAAGCGTGAAAGGAGCCTAAGGGTTTATTCATGCAATATGCTTTTTTTTTATACAAACTCTATTGAAATGAAAAAAGCTCAATTGGCTGCAGTGCTGTGAACTAGACATACCAGAGACAAGGCATTTTGCCTTGTCATGAGGTGGGACTGTGCTGGAATAGCAACCCAACACAGTCCCACCACATCTGGTGTGAGTATGCCACCCACCCTCAGGAGACAGGTTCCCCGGACACACAGACATGCTGTGACCCGCCTGTAGTCCAGACAATGGCTCCTCCCTCTGGAGCTCTGTGGTGGAGATGCTTTCTCTTCTTTGCTCTCCGCACACTGACACTCTACCTTCCCCCGCTCCGCTATTTACCAGCTCAAGCCACGCCCACTCCTAACATCACTGTCTAACGGCTCCAGCTGTTGCGCATGTCAGATAGAACTAAGTCACGTGTCATGTCCACGTGATGTCAGCGTGGAAGATGTTCCCTCCTCCCCGCTCTTCCCCTCTCCCAATTGGCTATTTACTGGGCTCAGGCCACGCCCACCCATCCTCTGGTCATGCCCACTCCCATCTGAGCTGTTTTTCTGTCGAGAAGCACTGCCCATCATTGAAAAATCCGCCCCCTTCCTGTAAATTTCCGCCCCTCACCTACATGAATGGGCCTCGTCAGCGCGAGGCACAATCTAACTCACAAATTTCTTCAGTCGCCTATTGTGCGCAGGCGCTGTCTAGCCGACACAACATCTGAGCGTAAACTCGGCTGTTGTGCTGTTACGTACAGCGCATGCGCAGTTCGTTTCAGGCACTATTCGATAACGGGCACTTCTCGACAGAACACCTAGAAGAATACCTGGGACAGAACACTTCTCGACAGAACAGGTGACACCGGAAAGAGAACCTACTAATAGGGTTGCCACCTGTCTGGGATTCATCCGGATAGTTTGGGTTTGGAATCATGTGTCCGGGTTTCCAACTGCCTGAAACCCGGACACATTATTCAGACTGGAATATGGCCTCCCAGCAGGGTTCCTGTCTAAGCTGAGAGTGACTCTTACACTCTCTTTCACACTGTCCAAAGCCAGCACTAACAATCCTCCTCACAGGATCTGCTCCTCTTCCCCCCACTCACCCCTCTGTGTCTGCTCACACACCAATCCCCGGGGCTGTACCTCAGAAAAGGAAAGTGGGGGCCAGAAATTTGAAGTCCAGCAGCCTCAGATACATCTGGATGAGAGGTGCTGACTGCCAAGGGGTGAGTGAGCTCACCATCCATCCCAGTCTGTGACTGTCTCACCCCTTCTCTCTCCTACCTCTGAGTGAGTACACTAAGTTAAATCAGGGTTCTCAGAGCACCCCTTACCTCAGAGTTCCCCTTTACACCAGAGGCCACAGTGTTCCCCCTTACAGCAGAGTCCTCTCCGGGCATCAGAGTTCTTAGTGTTTCCACTTAAAGGGGTTATAAAGGTTAGTTTTTTATTTTCTAAATAGGTTCCTTTAAGCTAGCTAGTGCATTGTTGGTTCACTTACCTTTTCCTTATATTTCCCTTCTAAATGTTTTCTTTCTTTGTCTGAATTTCTCACTTCCTGTTCCTCCTCAGTAAGCTGTTCAGTAAGCTGTTCTGGCTGACTCCACACCACTCGGATGATGGGGGCAAGCTTACTGAGGAGAAACAGGAAGTGAGAAATTCAGACAAAGAAAAAAAACATTTAGAAGGTAAATAGAAGGAAAAGGTAAGTGAACCAACAATGCACTAGCTTAAAGGAACCCATTTGGAAAATAAAAAACAGACCTTTACAACCCCTTTAAATCAGGGTTCCCAGAGCATCCCTTATGTTAGCGTCCCCAGAGTTCTCCCTTACATCACAGTCCCCCCTTACAGTGTAAGGGAACTCTGCAAGTTCATATGTAAAAGGGGAACTCTGCGGATTCAGATATAAAAGGGGAACTCTGTGGATTCAGATGTAAAAAGGGGAACTCTGCGGACTCTGATGTAAAGGGGAACTCTGCGGATTCAGATATAAAAGGGGAACTCTGCGGATTCAGATATAAAAGGGGAACTCTGCGGATTCAGATATAAAAGGGGAACTCTGCGGATTCAGATATAAAAGGGGAACTCTGTGGACTCTGATGTAAAGGGGAACTCTGCGGATTCAGATATAAAAGGGGAACTCTGCGGATTCAGATATAAAAGGGGAACTCTGCGGATTCAGATATAAAAGGGGAACTCTGCGGATTCAGATATAAAAGGGGAACTCTGCGGATTTAGATATAAAAGGGGAACTCTGTGGACTCTGATGTAAAGGGGAACTCTGTGGACTCTGATGTAAAGGGGAACTCTGTGGACTCTGATGTAAAGGGGAACTCTGCTGATTCAGATATAAAAGGGGAACTCTGTGGACTGATGTAAAGGGGGACTCTTGTGATTAACTTTATATGATTAGAAATATTATTTAATTGCAAAATATATATATAGTGTATACTATAAAAAAAAACGCTGTGCGCTGCAAAAGTGTTCGGGTTTGACACATCAGGACAAGTTTCCTTTAAACATCCCAGAATATTGAACACATAGCAACACATAACCAAAACCATTCTGTCCCAGAGTCCCTCCTCTGGAGGTGAGTACACAGCACTCAGCCGACTCTGGCAGCTGCTGATTGGCTAACCTTTGCTCCGCCCCGCTTTCACCACTCATACATTTCCTTGGCATATGCGAGCAGCGTGAGCGCACTTGGGCTGGAACGGGGCGGGAGCGGCCAGAGGGGAGATCAGGGTTCTGTGCACGAGCATGACGTGTACAGCCGAATCAAAACAGAGCAGGTGCTGCACACTGGAAGCTCCCGGCTGAATCGTGCACCGAGGTGAGGAGTCCGGGTACTCTGCACTGACACTACTGCTACCCCACTTCCCTATAGGAGTCTTTGGAGCGCTGTGTGTCTGGGCTCCGGATGCATGGAGTTTGTTATTCCCTCTTCCTGTGTGGTCTGGTATTGTGTTGTGCAGACAGATATGTGTCCTGATCACCCCTCATATATAGAGATCCCCCCCCCCAGGGATGGACTGGCTATCTGGACTACCGGGAGTTTCCCTGTGGTCCGATGGCTCAGTGGCCTGTTTTAAAATTATTTTATTTTTTTGTGGGCCGTTTTTTTTATGCAGAGATCGTGGCAGCAAACAGCGGCGGGGATTCGGGGAAGGTGGCCAGCGAGGAGACCAGTTGGATGTAAAACCCGAGGAGAGAGAAGAGCTCCACCCCCTCCCTGACCACTGAAGAGGCAAACAGGAGCGATTCTTCCACCTCCTCTCTGCTCCAGGAACCATGCGGCCTGGGCCGGAGGGCAGGCTGACTGGGAGTACCGCTGTAAGGAGCAGAACAGCGAGAGCACCCCCCGGATCAAGAGGGAGACTCTGCGCTGCCGCTGCTGGCCATCAGGTACCCGGCATCCTACACAAACATGCCAGAACACTGAGACAGCGGGGGGTGAGCAGAGGAGGGACTGCAGAAAGGGACAGTGCTATGTGGTCTGTCTCAGCCCTCCCCTCTGGCTCTCTGCCCCCTCTGTCTCTCAGTCCCCCCCCTCTGTCTCTCAGTCCCCCTCTCTGTCTCTCAGTCCCCTCCTCTGTCTCTCAGCCCCCCCACTATCTCTCAGCCCCCCCACTATCTCTCAGACCCCCCATTGTCTCTCAGACCCCCCATTGTCTCTCAGACCCCCCTCTGTCTCTCAGACCCCCCTCTGTCTCTCAGACCCCCCTCTGTCTCTCAGTCCCCCCCTCTGTCTCTCAGTCCCCGTGTCTCTCAGTCCCCCCTGTTTCAGCCCCCTCCTCTGTCTCTCAGCCCCCCCACTATCTCTCAGACCCCCCTCTGTCTCTCAGTCCCCCCCTCTGTCTCTCAGTCCCCCCTCTGTCTCTCAGTCCCCCCCTCTCTCTCAGTCCCCCTCTGTCTCTAAGTCCCCATGTCTCTCAGTCCCCCCCTCTTTTAGCCCCCTCCTCTGTCTCTCAGACCCCCCCTCTGTCTCTCAGACCGCCCCTCTGTCTCTCAGACCGCCCCTCTGTCTCTCAGACCGCCCCTCTGTCTCTCAGACCGCCCCTCTGTCTCTCAGACCCCTCCTCTGTCTCTCAGACCTCCTCCTCTGTCTCTTAGCTCCCCCCTCTGTCTCTTAGCTCCCCCCTCTGTCTCTCAGCTCCCCCCTCTGTCTCTCAGCTCCCCCCTCTGTTTCTCTGCCTCCTCCTCTGTCTAATTCACTCCCTGACTCTTAGGCTGCTTTGACACTGGGGCGGGCATTGACGGTAAAACGCTGCTAATTTTAGCAGCACTTTACTGCCGTTTTAGCTTTTAACCCCCGCTAGCAGCCAAATTAAAGGTTAAAGGGGTTGTAAAGATTCGTTTTTTATTTTCTAAATAGGTTCCTTTAAGCTAGTGTATTGTTGGTTCACTTACCTTTTCCTTAGATTTCCCTTCTAAATATTTTTTTTCTTTGTTTTCTTTGTCTGAATTTCTCACTTCCTGTTCCTCCTCAGTAAGCTGTTCAGTAAGCTGTTCTGGCTGACTCCACACCACTCGGATGATGGTGTGAAGTTTACTGAGGAGAAACAGGAAGTGAGAAATTCAGACAAAGAAAAAAAAACATTTAGAAGGTAAATCAAAGGAAAAGGTAAGTGAACCAACAATGCACTAGCTTAAAGGAACCTATTTAGAAAATAAAAAACGAACCTTTACAACCCCTTTAAATGCGCCCGTGTAGCACTGCTGCCGAAGTGCTTTGCAGGCGCTTCAGTAGCGGTGGCCATTCATTTCAATAGGCAGGAGCGGTGTGTACACCGCTCCTCCACCGCCCCAAAGATGCTGCTTGGAGGACTTTTTTAACGCCCTGGCAGCGCCCCAGTGTGAAAGCACTCGGGCTTTTACACTGGGACTGCAGTGAAGGCGTTTTTTCAGGCGCTTTACAGGCGCTATTTTTAGCCCAAAAGCGCCTGAAAAACGCCTCAGTGTGAAAGGGATCCTACACTCACCCCCTCTCTTTTACACTCACTCCCTCTCTCTTACACTCACCCCCCTCTCTCACCCACCCCCTCTCACCCTCAACCCTCTCTCTCTCTCTCTCTCTCTCTCTCTCATTCCCCTCTCTCTCACCCTCTCATGATATACAATACTGGATGTAGGGGCCTTTTGGTGGGCGTAATTTTTTGGGGGGTGGGGGGCAGCATTTTATTGAATTAAAGTGGGCCGGTCTGGATGAAGTCCAGGGCCAAATTTTTGTCCCAGTCCAGCCCTGACTAAGAATAGTGTATAATGCACCAGAAATATCAGTGTGTAGGAACAGGATGAATGGATAAAGGTTTGTTATAATGGCATCAATGGAAAGGGATCAGTATGTACTGTATTACCAGATAGATGAGATCATGAGAGTCATATGCAAAGTGGAAGCAGTATAGCCAGATGGGTAGTAAGAATATAAAACAATCGTATGAAAAGTAAAAACATTGGGATTCATTTACAAAATCCAAATAGACTTCACTTTGCAGGTGCAGTTGCACTCTGCAAGGGAATTTGCTCCAGAGCTTAGTAAATGAGGTAAAGCTCTGCTGACTTTCATCATCCAATTATGTGCAAGCAAAATTTACTTTTATTTTTTTTGTGTTTTTTATTGTCCTTGAATGTGATTGGGTATTCTTTGCAGAGTGAAGCTTTACCACATTCACTAAGCTGTGGAGAAAATTTCCTTTTCAGAGTGCAACTGCAATTTTAACGCGGAGTTCCACCCAAAAATTGATTTTCCTTTTGGAATCCTCCCCCCCTCCGGTGTCACATTTGGCACCTTTCGGGGGGGAAGAGGGAGCAGATACCTGTGTAATCCAGGTACTTGCTCCCACTTCCAGGCATATGTTCGGCGCCTCCTTCGTCGTCGTCCCCCGCTGTCTTCTGGGAGACATACAGGTCCCAGAAGACAGCAGGGACCAGTGGGATTGCGCAGCGCGACTCACGCATGCGCAGTAGGGAACCAGGAAGTGAAGCCGCAAGGCTTGCCAAAGATGGCGGCGCCTCTACCCGAGACCTGAGGGACAGATCGGCTTCGGATGCTGACATCGTGGGCACCCAGGACAGGTAAGTGTCCATATATTAAAAGTCAGCAGCTGCAGTATTTGTAGCTGCTGACTTTAAAAAAATAACAATTTTGGCGGAACTCCACTTTAAAGTAGTGAACAGTCCATTTCCTATTGGTAAATCAACCCCAATGTATCCAGATGAGTAGTAGGAATATCAGTGTAGCAATACTGAACAATAAGATAGAAGTCGGCAGAGGTCAGGCTTCCAAAGAATCACAACACCGTTTACCTGTCTGGCAGCATCCATTATGTATAACTGGTGGATTTAAATGGAGAAGTAAGTAGAAATGGTACTGAATACAGAAGGAGGAGTTGGGGGTGTGTCTTAAGCAGTTTGATTGACATCATGCAGGCAAGCTTTGTAGAGTTGATTTACTAAAACTGGAGAGTGCAAAATATGGTGCAGCTGTGCGTGGTAGCCAATCAGCTTCTAACTATAGCTTGTTCAATTAAGCTTTGACATAAACAAAAAAAAAACTGAAAGCTGATTGGTTACTATGCAGAGTTGCACCAGAATTTACATTCTCCAGTTTTAGTAAATCAACCCCTGTGTCCGATGTGAGAAGCTGGACTGGGATAAAAGTAGACAGCTGGAAGGTGTGAGATGAGAAGTGAATTGAAAAACAGTATTAGTTGTGGCACTAAAGCTGGCCATACACTATACAATCTGATTGTACAATTTCTGTACAATCTCCTTTAGACTTCCCAAATGTATGTAATAGGAGAACAAGCTGTAAGAAGCCATTCAGTTTGTATCAAATCAGTCAGGCCCTTGTACTATATAGTTGATGGCACTAGGTACCATGAGATTGTAAAATCAGATCACATAATTGTATGGTAGGCACAGACAGCTTAGCAATGATAAGTGGAATGCAAACTATGATACTTGTAGCAGCACTAAGAAAGGCAAAGTTTGAATGCAGAGTGATAATATACAGTAGCTGTTCCTATAAAAAAAGAAAGAATGTGTAGGCAGTGGAGGGGAGGACTTAAAGCGGAGTTGTAGTCATTTTTTATTTTTTTTTAAAAGTCAGCAGCTACTAACAGTGTAGCTGCCGACTTTTAATAAGGACTCTTACCTGTCCTACTCGCCCGCGATGTCGGTCCCGCCTACGGCTTCACTGCCCGTTTCCTACTGCGCATGCGCCACTCGCACGGCGCTTTGTGAATGGGCGGCTTGCCTCCTGGGATACACACAGTTCCCAGAAGGCAGTGCGCCCCATTCACATGAAGAGGACGCGGAAGGAGACCCACCGCGGATAAGAAGAGGCACATCAGAGGCAGATTAGGGGACTTCCGCATAGCAACAGGCATTTAGGGTGAGTATAAAAAAAAAAAAAAAATTATATTAATTTTTTTTTTTTAGGATTTTTAATGAAAACATTTTTTCAGGGTGGACCTCCGCTTTAAGTGAGGATAGAACTAGTAGTTATGGTACAAAAATAAAAATAAAACTGTAGTCTTATACAGAAATATATTGGAGAGAGGTGAAAAGGGTTAGGTAGCAAACGACTGGGTTGGGTGTAATTTTGACCATATACAGGAGTATTGCAGCCAGAGTTATAACTACAGTAGAAAGAACAGCAGGAAACATGACAGAATGTAATAAGGGTGAGAGACAAAGATATTGCTCCAGGATGTTAAGGGATATACAGTACATAGCTACCATGATATTAGTTGCGTAGGATATCTCTGTAATCATGTGCTTACCCTAAGACATAAAGTAAGAGTGAAAACATCTAGAGAGCTGATATAATTGTGCAGGGAAAAAACAGGACACGATAAAAAAAAAAAAAAGCAGATATATGAAAAGTGATATGAGTCTTAGATCTATGTGACAAATTAAATATGTATGAATAAAGTAACAAAAGGTATTTTTCTAACAAGAAATGTGTGTTGTGATGTATTTTTTAGACTGATAGATTTCATAGACTACATTAGGCTGTCATAGAATTATAGGAATATTAAAAAAATGAAAAACGGTAACAAATGCTAAAAGTAAAATTTATAAGTGATGATAATAATAGCACTAATAGAAACATGAATGGGGACTATTGTACCCTTGCTTTTCTGGCTGGCATTGAAAAGGTCTCAATGGTTTCATTCTAGTCATCTAGGGTGAGAGTTTTTTTATTTGAGAAATCCAGAATGTCTCCCTTTGACAGAGTATTTTTAAACAAGTATAAGCCCTGGTTCACACTGGTGCGATTTGACATGCGATTTGACATGTCAAGTCGCATGTCAAATCGGCGATATTTGCCGCAAATTGCCGGCAATGGCACCGTCCTAATCGGTGCGACGTCGCATCTGCGGCGCTGCACCAATTTTAAAAAGTAGTTTCTGTACTACTTTTTGCGATTTCGGCCGCGATTTACATTGACATCTGTGTCAGATGTCTTTGTAATCACGGCTGAAATCGGGACTGCCAGTGAGAGTGAAAACGTGCAAATTCAGCTAAACTCGCATGGCTTCACTCCCGCAGCCCAGTGTGAACCTGGGCTAAGGCTGGGTTCACACATGTGCGGTGCGAATTTGAGCTCTGTTTTCACAGCTAATTGGCAAAGTAGTTGTTCAGCGTTTCATGTCAGTTTTTGATCAGTATCAGGTCAGGGTTTTATACTGTTCACAACTGAATGACATGTGCGGTTCAGAAACGTTCCCATAGAAGTCAATGGGCCTGAATTCGCACCTGAGCCGGACCGCACTGCCTAGAAAACGCACACGTTTTTTGGGCAATGCGGAGTGCGAATGCACCGCAGATATGTGAACCAGCCTCATTCAAATGAATGTATTTTAAAATGTCCTGCGAATTGCTTAAGCCGCATCCAATTTACATAGGTACGAAACCCAGCCTAAGGGTTGAAAAAGACCCCTGCTCAATGATCATAGCTCTTAATTGGTTAAAGTCATTCTCATTAGTCTTCGCAAAGTGGCGGGACATACTGTGGTCTTTGTAGCCTGTTTTGATGTTGAACCAATATTTGTTGCGTCAATTTATAAAGGTTTTCTTTATATATATATATATATATATATATATATATATATATATATATATTAAAAATATGCCTAGATAAAATCGCAGCATTAACAGCAGTTCTAAAATATCTGAAGATATTCAGTGCAATAAGATAGCATTTAATGGGTAGTAAACATCACGCATGAAGTAAGTGTCATCAGAGTCCATGCAAAAGCCCTTAAATCAGTACAAAGAAGGATAGCATTCAGTGGGTTATACACATCACACACACCTGAAGTGAGTAACATCAAAGTCCATGCAAAAAGTCCTTAGATCAGTGTGCCATGCCATGCCGTGCCGTGCCGTGCCGTATCCTGTCAGAACTTTGAATGCAAACGTTCTTAGATTGAATACCGCCACCAATCCACCACGTGAGCACCCCTTATTTAATGCATTCACAGCAGTTAAGAATTGTATGAGCCTAGTGACTCCTCTCTACTAGTGGGACACCTGGAGCCCTTCTCTAGATCGCCAAAGATCTTTCCTCGGACAGCTCAACTTGGCAGGTAAAACAGCTCCTCTGCTGCCGGTTGCAGAAATATCTCCCTCCACTTCCTAAAAGTTTCAGGAGATATTCATCCAAAGGTAGTGATTATGAAGGCCCAGTTTAACCCTTTTTATGACTATGGCCTCGTACACACGGCCGAGATTCTCGTCATAAAAAAACATGTCGTTTTTTTCGACGAGATTCTTGGACAAGAAAATTGTCCCGGCCGAGTGTACACACGCTCGATTCAAAGAACCCGCGGTTCTTTGAATGGAGCGTACGCGGTGACGTCATCGACTACGACGAGCATGCGCTCGTCACATTCGATGCCGTCACCGCCATCTTGGTATACCCTACGTATGCCTAGGAAGCTACCGCGCATGCGTTGAATTCATTTCGAACATGCCCGGGCTTCCCGGCGGACAGGTAAGTGTACACACACTCACTTTTCTCGTCGAGAAACAGGCTGACGAGAATCTCGACGAGAAAATAGAGAGCAGGTTCTCTATTTTCTCGTCGAGGTTACTTGTCGGTTTTCTCGACGAGAAACCCGATAGCCGTGTACACACGACCGATTTACTCGGCAAGACATCTCTGCCAGCAAGTTTCTTGCTGGTTCTTGCCGAGAAAATCGGTCGTGTGTACGAGGCCTAAGCCTATGTCTGACATTTGTTGTTTGCAAATTAAAATCTGTATTTTTTGCTAGAAAATTACTTAGAACCCCCAAACATTATATATATATATATATATATATATTAGTAGAGAATAAAATGGCGATACTTGCAATAATTTACGTCACACTGTATTTACCGAGCGGTCTTTCAAATGCAATTTTTAAGGAAAAAATACACTTTTCTGAATTAAAAAAACTAAACAGTAAAGTTAGCCCAATTTTTTTGTATAATGTCAAAGATGATGTTATGCTGAGTAAATAGATACCCAACATGTCATGCTTTGAAATTGGGCACACTCGTGGAATGGCGACAAACTACGGTACCTAAAAATCACCATAGGCGGCGCTTTAAAAAAAAATGACGGTTACCAGGTTAGAGTTACAGAGGAGGTATTGTGCTAGAATTATTGCTCTCGCTCTGACGATCGTGACGATACCTCACATGTGTGATTTGAATACCGTTTACATATGCAGGCGCGACTTGCATGTGCTTTTTCTTTGCTGCGTGAGCTCGCTGGGACGGGGCGCTTTACTTTTTTTTTTCTAATTTTTTTTTTTTTCTTGTTACTTTAAAAAAATAAAATATTATCACTTTTATTGCTGTCACAAGGAATGTAAACAGCCCTTGTGACAGTAATAAGTGGTGACAGGTACTCTTTATGGAGGGATTGGGGGTCTAAAAGGCCCCCAATCCCTCCTTCTCACTTCAAAGTATTCAGATCGGCAAAAACTGTGATTCTGAATACTGTCACTTTTTTTAAAAACTGCGCCATTGGCAGCCGAGTAAACCGCAAGTGACGTTGTGACGTCGCTTTCGTGTTTACAGAGAGAAGACTGTAACGAAGCCGTTTCCGGCTTTGTGACAGTCTCTCTCTAGCCGGCGTGAAGTGTCAGATCGCAGATTGGGTCTTCCAGTGGGACAGGAGGCCCAGTAAGAGCGGCGGAAGGCGGCGGGAGGGGGGCGTCCCCTCCCGCCGCCTTCGGTACAACAACCAAGCGGCTTTTAGCCACATCGGTTATTATCCCTGAAGAGCTAACCGCCCACTCTAAAAATTATGCCTGAAAGCCGAGGCCACATATGTGCATACGCTCGGCGGGAAGGAGTTAATTAATCTGCTTTAGAGGCCATCAGCAGTAGATAGGAGGAGAGTCCATGAGCAGGGCTATGACCAGTGCATTACAAAGAAGAAATACAGTATATTATTGCAAAGAATACCTTAAGAGAAAACCTTGATAATATAAATGATAATGTAATAATAAGAAATAGGAGGCATGGGAATAAAGAGCCTCAGTTATTTTTACCACTCAACAATTTACACAGTGCTTTAAAAATATATTGTACATTCATATCAGTCCCGCTAAGGAGCTTACCATCTAAGGTGCCTAACTCACATTCATACATGCACACATACTAAGGCTAATTGAGACAGAAGCCAATTAACCTACCAGCATGTCTTTGGAGCATGGGAGGAAATTGCATTACCAAAAAATCTCCCAGACACCCATATTTAAAAATGTCTTATACATCTAGATCATCCAGCAAAACCATTTATGTCATGAAAACCATATACATTTTATTTAAAAACACAAACAACATAATCTAAAATATTTTATCCAAAATTGTACACAGAGATACAAACATACAACAATGACCAACCCCCCTCTCTCTGTTCCTTCTTCCCAAGACCATTCATATATGAATATATGTATATCTCATTAACTTCCGTAATCAATGGTATAATCAATTCTAATTATATGAATGGACATGTGTACTCCGACTGAAATAAGTGTCTAAATTCCCTCTGAATGAATGCTAGTTGTTGTTAAATAATTCAAAATGTCCAGTGATGTTCCTTATGTCATACGTTGCACTGAAAAAGACTGCTATGCAGACACACATATGGGCTTAATCCACCAGTAGTGTGATAACCACAAATGCATTTGTATGATGCCCACTGTTTTGTTTTTTTAAAGATTTATTTATTGAGTTTTTTTCATGTACAAAGCAAGCAGTCTTGCAAATGGTTACATCACATGTATATAGCATTGCACATTAATGATGGCACCACAGGGCTATATGGTATTATCAAAAAAATTGTGAACCCCAGTTCCTCAATGGAAGAAAACTAAAAAAACAAAATAAGTAGGTCGACCAAAGTGGGCCACGTAGGGCCCCACTATGGGAAATCATAGTATAGTAAGCAGTGGAGATATGACCAAGTACAGTCAACCCCTACATACACACACGCACACACCCAGCCATACACACCTCACCGCCCACCACCTGAACCCGAGAGCACCAAACCAATAACATTGTCCCCAGCAGGCTGCAGCCTTAACAAGCCAACCCAGGGCAATACCCATTAGGGTTGGGAGAGCGGGGTGTCCTTCCAAAAGGAATCTGCAATGTCAAGCCAGGGCTGCCAAATCTTGGTAAACTTGGCAGGACAGGCCCTACCCTTGTAGATGCATTTAAAAATGGGTATAACCTTATTTATCATTCTGTACAACCGTTGAACATCTGGAGCAGAGGCACTCTTCCATTGTAACAGAATAAAATTCCTAGCGTAAAAATATAGTGCGCACCAGAATTCGAACATGGGTACGAACTCATTGAGAACTCCCAACAGTCCAACCTCCGGTGTACAAGGTATTGGTAAATGTAAGGTGTCCTTGAAACAAGAAAATAAGTCCTTCCAAAACGTCGACAAAGCAGAACAAGACCAAAGCATATGTATGTATCCAGCATCAGTGGAGTCACCCCTAGAACAAGAAGCAGCAGAGGCAAAACCCATGTGAGCCAGCCTGGCAGGAGTATAATGCAATTGGTGTATAAATTTAAACTGTACGTACAGATCATTAGATCCAATAAGGTCCTGAAAGCAAACCTCCGAGGCCTCCTCCCACCCCTCCTCGGACAGCCCCGGAATGTCCACCTCCTATTTCCGCTAAGCAATCTGAAAGGGATTAACCCCAGCAGACTGCAGGCGGGAGTAAATAGTCGTAACCAGCTTTTCAATATCCTGGTACGACAGCAGCTTCTCCAAAGGCGATTCAATGAGCTCCTGGGTCAACCCAGTAAATTGTGCCCGAATGGCATGACGTAGTAACAAATTCTTATAGTAGAATTAATCCGTCACCCCACACCGTACCTTCAAATCCTCAACGGAGATAAACGTATCCTATAACAATGCCCACTGTTTAGATGGTTATTGTGTCACTTAAGCCCTGTACACACGGTCGGACTTCCATCGGACTTTTCCGTGGTTTTTTGTCCGAACGGAGTTGGTCGGGAACACCCATAGCATACACACCACAGGACTTTTCTGCAAACTTTCTTAAAACTTCTTACAACATCACTTGTTTTTTCTGCTCTTTTCTGATCTTTACCGCCACCCTTTGGTCAACTTCTGCTATTGTTGGTTGCTTTTAACATTGGTTGTTTTGTCCATCGGACAAAAGTCCTATGGTTTTCTGTACACACGGCAGGACTTTGTTCCATAGGACTTTTGTTGGGCAAAAGTTTGTCCGTTCGCAGACCCAACTTTTGTCCGATGAAAACAAAACCAAACTCAAAAAAGTTTGTCCGATGGAGCGTACACACGGTCGGATTGTTGGTCCAACTTGCTTAAAACTAAGTTTGTTGGGCAAAAGTCCGACCGTGTGTACGGGCCTTAACACCACTATATATCATTCTTGTTGTCAACTGTCATAGGAGACATACGTTTCCAGAGAGGATTAATCTTAGACACCACTAGACATCACCAAGATAGGCTCTTGAATCCATTTATGAATGTAGCACTTATAGAAAAATCACTTTCCATATAGTGGTTCTGTTTAAACCTCCCTCATACCAGTACAGAAGACAAATTCCATACGGCTTATAAAGAATGCAGTGCCAAGTCCATATATAGAAGAAGGACCAAAAAAATGCATAAGGTTTGATTACTTGTTAAGCATCCAAAAAGATGCAACTGCAAGTAACGCTTATGCCGCGTACACACGATCGGAAATTTCCGACAAGAAAAGTTCGATGCAAGCTTTTGGTCGGAAATTCCGACCGTGTGTAGGCTCCATCTGACATTTTCTGTCAGAATTTCCGACAACAAAGATTTGAGAGCTGGTTCTCGAATTTTCCGACAGCAAAAAGTGCACTCGGAAGAGAGCGGTTCCTCAATGGGACTTTTTAGGGTGACTGTTGAAAACCTCTATATAGAGTAATGAAGTACAAAAGTATTGGTCATGAAGACTGATTTTATTTGAAGTTTTTTACAAAAATATAGATATATAGCATGAGGGGCTACTACTGTATAAACACAACATATCTCCAAGTAACCAGTGTGCATACACGGAGAAGGGGATGATCACAATGCATATAGACAGATATCATAAATTACACAAAGAAAGGAAAAGAATGCAGTACAGGACCCGACACTGTCTAGAAGGTAGGACAGATACCCAACGTTTCAAGGCCTTTTAATTGTACAGCCTCTTCTTCAGGGGTAGGGTGCTGCACCTTTTAGTGTTAGATGATATCTGTATCCAAAAAATAATACAAAATCAGGAAATAAAACAAAACTAACAGATGAATAACAACAAATGAGCAGAAAAAACAGAGAACAATGATGGTAGAGTAGGGCCATTGGTTATGGGGACATGTACTGAACTCCAAATTATGTATATGGGTACATAGTATGTTATCAAAAGGCTGTTTAGATACTGACCCTGTGTGTTGCGTGTATACGAGTTACTTTGTAGTAGCAAGTGATAAAAATACACAATAGTTCTGACTTGAGGATTGATGGTGTTGTTCCACAGAGGGTTGGACCAGCAGGTGACAAGGGTGGGCCCTCAACCCAGATGGTATTGTCCCGATGGACGGCTTGGTCCACAGAGGGCGTAGAAAGTGTCCGACACTGTCCCCACACCACAGGTGCAGAGGAGCTGCTATCCGTGCAGTGGGGAGACCTCCCAGTGTTCAGAAAATGCCTAAGTATAAATAGATAGTGGATATTAAAATATATAGAGAGGAGGTATAGGGCTCTCTAATAACATGTGTCCTAGGGGCAACCTACCTGAAAAGGTAGTACTGCTTCACGTAAGCCGCACCTAAGGGTTATGAACTGTGCCCTAAAGAAAAATATAGGGCTGACCTAGAGTATGGATAGAAATAAGGCTTGTTAAATATCAAAGGGATTCAGGAAGCTCTCATAGCACACCATGTAACTAACACATAACCTACCCGGAATGATAGTATTGCCTAGGATAGGCCGCACCAGGAGACGTAGGGGAAAACCAGGGTGGGCGTAGTGCCCGTCCAGAAGTCTGGCAGGTGGCTGGGAGAGAAAGTCATTAAATAAGTGTCTGTTGGTCTGGCACTATTACAAATAGGTGGACAGTTAGAATATACTAATGAATATTTACCTGGTCTAGAAGATGTGGCAAATATAGATATATTACCACCAGTAGCTAGTTTCTAATTGTCAGGTATCTGCGAAGTCCCATGTTATCTAGTAGTCTCTAGGGGAGAGCAGACAAATCCCTAACATAAATAGTGCTGTACGGACTCCCAGAAAGGTACCTGAATGTGCATGGAGGATTCTTTACCTGGTCTGGATCCAGCTGATTGGTATAGGTGCGGCTTCAGTATGAGCAGACTGAGCCCATATGGGCGTCAGCTTATAAATGCTCACTGAGTGGTTACTTGGAGACAGCTGTAAGAGAACAGGGAGGTGAGGGGGCGGGCTGGGATTACGCCCCCCGAGCTCACTGACGCGCCATGCCACCCCCCCCCGAGGGCGGGGGGTTGTTATGGCGACCAAGACTCTCACTGGTGAGAGCGTCCTCTCACACAGGCGCCGCTGACTGCGGCGCTGCCTCGGGGGGATGACGTCACGCGTCAGAGGCTCGCGATGCAGGATTGGCGATGGAGGGTAGTCATGGGAACCATTCCTTCTCCTCCAAGCCTCAAAAAGGACCGGGAATGTGCGCCGCACATATCGGTCCTACCTGCGCCGAGTGGGCTCAAACCAAACAGTGGGGGGGGGGGCCTTGTGGAGGGTGTAAACCTGCTGGCCTTGTACACCGCAGTTCAATCCTCGGGAGACATAGATCAATGTGATGCATCAAGTCAGACTGCAGAGCTTCCTAAGCAGAATCACTTAAGTGTTCACTACGCCAGGGGCATATATTAAAAGGGGAAAGTATATGTGGTGCTGTCAGGGACGTGCTGGGCTTGAACCTGGGACCTCTTCTGTGTCTGGCATTGACTCTTCCAGCGGAGCTATCTGAGATGCTGGACAGTTCCCTGCCTGATCTGCTGGATAACCTATCTGATCCATTAGACTACTCTGCTTGGTGTCTGATTACTGTTGAACTCTGAACCCCTTGCTCCTCCCATGTACTTCCTATAAAAGACATTCCAGAGATGTTGCCCCTTGCGGTTTGATCTGCTTCTGTTCCCTGAGTTCCTGATTCTGTGCTTGTATCCTGTTCCTGTGTTTGACCCGGCTTCCTGACCACGCTTCTGTCTCCAGTCCTGACCTCGGCTCGTTTGACCCTGCTCAGTTATCTGCCAGTCTGCCTGTTGCCAAGATTCGGCCTGGACTTTGACTACTCTCTGCCTGCCACTTGTGATGTTTACCTTGATGTGTATGACCCGGCTTGTCTGACTCTGCAAACCTGCACCAGCTTACCTGCATCCTCTGCTCTGCAAGCTGCACACGCTGACCTGCATCCTTTGCAATGCAAACCTGCACCTGCTGACCTGCATCCCTACTCTGCAAACCTGCACCTGTTGACCTGCATCCCTGCTCTGCAAACCTGCACCTGCTGACCTGCATCCCTGCTCTGCAAACCTGCACCTGCTGACCTGCATCCCTGCCCTGCAAACCGGCACCTGCTGACCTGCATCCTCTGCTCTGCAAGCTGCACCTGCTGACCTGCATCCGCTGCTTCCGGAACCAGCCGTTCCAGTCTCCACTCGGCTCCACCACTCCAAGCAGTGAGGATCAGACAGGCACCCTTACCTCACCGTGCTCTTACCACCACTGTCCCCACTCCAGTGGTCTCTGAGCCGGGGTTGTACGGGAGGTCCCTCTCCGCACGTCAGGCTCACACCTAAGGTACGTTACAGTATCAAACCGCCATGCCTGAGCCTGCAGGAGATACCTTGCCTATGGACAATGTCTATCAACACCTTACAGCTCTCACTCAGATCGTGAAGTCTCTGCAGGGCAGCCATGTCCGAATGGATAAGCAGACACAAACTCAAGCCACCTCTGCAGATTCACCTCCAACCCCAACTTCCTCTATTGGAATGTTACCATCTCCTGAGCCCAGGGTCCCTGTTCCTGAGAAGTTTTTCGGAGATCGGAGTAAATTCCGTGCGTTTCGCAACGCATGTGAACTTTACTTTTCGTTGCTACCTCTGACTTTTTCATCTGAAGCCACCAAGGTGGGCTTCGTTATCGCTTTGCTGCAGGGGGAACCTCAAGCTTGGGCCCATCACCTACTTGAAGTCCGCCATGTAGTTCTAGACTCTCTGCCCTCTTTTCTTGATGCCATGGCCCGACTTTATGACGATCCACAGCGGACTTCTACTGCCGAGGCTGCTCTCCATGCGCTCCAGCAAGGCCGCCGAGCGGTCGAGGACTATGTGACTGATTTCAGACGCTGGAGCGCGGATACCCAGTGGAATGAGGCGGCTCTGCGGCATCAGTTCCGTCTTGGTCTCTCTGAAAGCCTGAAGGATGAGTTAGCACGGGTCGGTGTTCCTGATGTTCTAGAGACTTTAATTAATTTGTCTATCCAGATAGACCGACGACTCCGGGAGCGCAGAGCAGAAAGGTCTACCCAGCAGCTCCGCCCAGCTTGGATGCTACCCCGGATACGAGCCCCTGTGTACCCTGCCAGTGCCAGTACGATTCCAACTGAACCCTCATCCCTCAACCAGACCGTCAAGCCAGGGCAGCTTGGACTAATGAAACATTCCCTATCGGCCAAGGAACGACTTCGTCGGCTGCAGAATTATCTATGCCTGTATTGCGGTGAACCCGGTCATTATGTCTCTTCTTGTCCTGCTAAGCTGCGCAAGGTCCTGGCTACCTCTTCTCCCAACTACTCACCTCCATCTACCAATGCTACTCACCTGGCTCTTCCTATCTCTTTCCTACTACCAGGGAGGACAATACCAGTAACTGCAATAATCGACTCAGGGGCATGTAGTTGTTTTGTCGATCTAGACTTTGCAGCACAACAACACATCCCACTCCAACCTAAGACTCAGGGACTTTCCATTTTCCTGGCAGATGGGTCTCGCATCAAGTCCGGAGTAGTGACCCAGGAGACCCCTCCTTTGCCTGTGATCACCTCCATGGACCATAAGGAACTATTGACTTTGGATGCTATTGCATCTCCCATGTTTCCAGTTATCCTGGGTCTACCCTGGCTTCAGGCACACAATCCACAGATTGATTGGGGAACCGGAAGTATTAAGTTCCAGTCACCATACTGTCAATGCCACTGCATGCTTCCACGTCCCAGCACCTTGGGGCCTCTGTTATGCCTGGATTCAGATCCAGAGATACGAGCTTCTGTACCCAAACAATATCATGAGTTCCTGGACGTCTTCAGCAAACGAGGGGCCGAAGTCCTCCCGCCTCATCGTCCTTACGATTGTCCAATCGAGCTTCTTCCCGGTGCTGAGATTCCTTTCGGACGGATCTTCCCATTATCTGAACGGGAGCTTGAGGTACTGAAAGAATACGTTGATGAGAACCTTAAGAGGGGTTTCATCCGTCCTTCCACTTCTCCAGCAGGGGCAGGAATCTTCTTTGTGGAGAAAAAAGACCATTCTCTTCGGCCCTGTGTAGATTACCGGGAATTAAATAAAATCACGGTCAAGAACCGGTACCCTCTGCCTCTGGTACCTGAACTTTTTCAAAGACTCAGGACTTCCTCTGTGTTTACCAAATTAGACCTGCGGGGGGCGTACAACCTGGTATGCATCCGAGCAGGGGATGAATGGAAGACTGCCTTTCGTACCAGGTTCGGCCATTACGAATACCTAGTAATGCCCTTCGGCCTATGTAACGCCCCTGCCACCTTTCAGCATCTAGTCAATGATGTTTTCAGAGACTGTCTGGACATTTATGTAGTTGTCTGTCTTGATGATATTTTGATTTTTTCCTCCTCTCTTGAGCAGCACCGGAAACACGTCAAGAGTGTACTCTGTCGTCTCCGACAGCATGGACTGTACGCAAAACCAGAAAAGTGTGAATTCGAGCGACAGAGTATCCAGTTCCTTGGCCTAGTGATCTCTACAGAGGGATTCAAGATGGACCCACAGAAGGTTTCAGCCATTCTGGATTGGCCTGCACCTTCAGATAAAAAGGGGGTGCAGCGCTTCGTTGGCTTTGCCAATTTTTATCGGAGGTTTATCAAGGGATTCTCTGCTATTATTTCCCCGATTACGCAGCTAACGAAGCAAAATGCTCGATTCCAGTGGACATCTGAAGCACAGGCTGCTTTCACAAACCTAAAAATACTTTTTACGTCTGCTCCTATCCTAAGTCATCCCGATCCTGCCCTACCGTATCTACTTGAGGTAGATGCCTCGGAGACAGCGATTGGAGCTGTTATCTCCCAGCACCAAGGTCTCAAGGACTTGATACACCCGGTAGCCTTCTTCTCCCGTAAGCTTACCCCATCCGAGAGGAATTATGATGTTGGAGACCGGGAGCTCCTGGCTATTAAATCTGCCCTTGAGGAGTGGAGGTACTTGTTGGAGGGAGCAGCGCATCCTATACTCATTTACACAGACCACAAGAACCTAGAGTATCTGAGAGCTGCCAAACGTCTGAGACCACGCCAGGCACGTTGGGCACTATTTTTCTCTAGGTTCTCATTCCACATAACTTACCGGCCAGGCTCCAAGAACACCAAACCAGACGCTCTTTCCCGCATGTTTGATGATCCAAAAGAGGTGTCAGCTCCAGATACCATTCTATCGGAAGGCAACTTCTTACTTTTACAAACTAGCCTGATGTCTGTCTTGAAGCAAGCTTCTACAGGTGTGTCTGGTCCCTCTGGAATCACTCTGGTACCCAAGGACGGGTTACTTTGGAAGAATGACAAAATCTTTGTGCCAGAAGAAGTTCGAGTCACAGTGTTAAACTTGTGTCATGATCATCCCCTGGCAGGCCATTTCGGAATGCATAAAACCCTTGAACTGATTCAACGCACGTTTTGGTGGCCGGATCTTGAAAAAGACTGCAGGGAATATGTAGGTTCATGTGCCACCTGTATCCGTAGCAAGACCACTAGAAGCAAGGCCTGGGGTCTGCTCAGACCCTTACCAGTCCCTGACCGTCCCTGGAAAATGATTGCCATGGACTTCATAGTGGAACTCCCCCCGTCTGAAGGTTGCACAGCCATCTTTGTAGTGGTTGACCGTCTATCCAAGATGGCCCACTTCGTGCCTCTCAAAGGCACGCCCTCTGCCATGGAAACTGCCCAGGTCTTCATTAGGGAAGTAGTAAGGCTACATGGGGTCCCTGCGGACATCGTTTCGGATAGAGGGGTGCAGTTCACCTCTCGCTTTTGGAAGGCTTTGTGCAAGGTCCTGAAGATTGAGTTGTCCATGTCCTCGGCCTGTCACCCCCAAACTAACGGGCAAACTGAAAGAACGAATCAGACGCTCGAACAGTACCTCAGATGCTTCACCACCTTCGTTCAAGACGACTGGGTAGCTTTACTACCCTTGGCAGAGTTTGCCTTTAACAACGCCAGTCATTCGGCTACAGGTCAATCACCATTTTTTGCCAACTACGGGTTTCACCCGACCTTCTTACCTGATCTCATCCCTGATTCAACAGTCCCAGCGGTCCAGAGTATTGTTGATTTCCTGACCCGTAACAGCGGGATATTGCAGGAAGCCATGACTAAGGCACAAGCAGCCAATAAAAGGATCTTTGACAGGAAAAGGAGAGGGGAATTATGCCTGCAACAGGGTGACCAAGTATGGTTATCGACCACCAACCTTAAGATGGCTTGCCCCGCAAGGAAACTGGCACCCAAGTTCATCGGTCCTTTCCCAGTAAAACGGAAATTAAACGAGGTCTCCTATGAACTTGCCTTACCGGAGTCGTTGAAGATTCACCCAGTCTTTCACGTTTCCTTGCTGAAACCCGCAGTGCCCGACCCGTTCCCAGACAGGGGATTGGGATCACCCAAGCCTGTAATCATTGACGGTGATGAGGAGTTCGAGGTTGAGGCCGTCTTGGACTGCCGAAGAAGAGGGAACCAGCTTCAATTCCTGATCAAGTGGAAGGGGTACGGTCTGGAGGAGAACTCCTGGGAACCCCAACAGAACATCCACGCCCGAGAGTTAATCCAGGCCTTTTTTCGCAGTCACCCCCAGAAAAGAGCTCTATTGGGCACCCGGAGGTTGCCCTTAAGGGGGGGGGCACTGTCAGGGACGTGCTGGGCTTGAACCTGGGACCTCTTCTGTGTCTGGCATTGACTCTTCCAGCGGAGCTATCCGAGATGCTGGACAGTTCCCTGCCTGATCTGCTGGATAACCTATCTGATCCATTAGACCAGTGGTCCCCAACCTTTTTGGCACCGGGGACCGGCTGCGTGGAAGAAAATTGTGCCAAGGACCGGGGGGGGGGGGGTTACGATTTTTTGCGGGCAATGGCTGGTGTTAGCGCTTCAATCATCACGGCACCATGCTTAATATGGTGTCAGGGTGATTGAAGCGCATTATTTCTATTATTACATTGTAGTAATAAATGAAATAGTTCAACTCACCATAATGTAGAATCAGTGGGAGCCCTGAGCGTGTCACTTGCCACTGTCACCTGCTACCAGATTGCCCCGCTTACTGCCACAAGATGTGGATTGTCACTTGCCACGTTGCCTGTCACCAGATGCGGAATGTCACTTGCCACATCACCTGCCACGCTTACTGCCACAAGATGCGGAATGTCACTTGCCACATCACCTGCCACAAGATGTGGATTGCCACCTGCCACGTTGCCTGTCACCAGATGTGGAATGTCACTTGCCACCTGCCACGTTGCCTGTCACCAAATGTGGAATGTCACTTGCCATGCCACCTGCCACCATGCCTGTCACCAGATGCGGAGTGAGTGGAGCGCCCCTTGTGGTATATCAGGCAGACAGCTGAGGGGGGTGAACTACAAGTCCCAGCACACCTCACCTGTACTCCCACACACAGCTCACCTGTAACTGATGATGTCACATCTCTGTGGGATCGCCCCTCTGGATGTAGCAGGGTGTCTCCCTCGTCTTGCTGCAGCCGGTCTCACCTGGCAGAGGGAGGGTTCGGGACTCCTTCGGCTGTCACCCTTCACCCTTCTGCCCTTCCTGATTAGCTGTCCGGGGAGGCAGGCAATCTGCGCCGCTGATCAAGGAATCTCAGGAAGTTCTCACAGGAGCCGCAGGAGAGCGGCGATGCGGGGCGGGCAGTGTGAGATGATGTCATCTCTCTGCTCCCTCCGACACTGAGACAGAGCACTGGCTTTGAGGGCGGAAGAGCGGTGATGCAATGGGCGGAGAGAGATGATATCTCTGCTTGCCCGCTCGCTTCTTCAATCCACCCAGCGCTCTCATGCCGGCAGCCCAGCATGTCTCTTGAGAGCCACCCGCACCCGCGGCCCGACTGCAGAAGGGCCACGGCCCGGTAGTGGGCCGGGGACCGGGGGTTGATGACCCCTGCATTAGACTACTCTGCTTGGTGTCTGATTACTGTTAAACTCTGAACCCCTTGCTCCTCCCATGTACTTCCTATAAAAGACATTCCAGAGATGTTGCCCCTTGCGGTTTGATCTGCTTCTGTTCCCTGAGTTCCTGATTCTGTGCTTGTATCCTGTTCCTGTGTTTGACCCGGCTTCCTGACCACGCTTCTGTCTCCAGTCCTGACCTCGGCTCGTTTGACCCTGCTCAGTTATCTGCCAGTCTGCATGTTGCCAAGATTCGGCCTGGACTTTGACTACTCTCTGCCTGCCACTTGTGATGTTTACCTTGATGTGTATGACCCGGCTTGTCTGACTCTGCAAACCTGCACCAGCTTACCTGCATCCTCTGCTCTGCAAGCTGCACACGCTGACCTGCATCCTTTGCAATGCAAACCTGCACCTGCTGACCTGCATCCCTACTCTGCAAACCTGCACCTGTTGACCTGCATCCCTGCTCTGCAAACCTGCACCTGTTGACCTGCATCCCTGCTCTGCAAACCTGCACCTGTTGACCTGCATCCCTGCTCTGCAAACCTGCACCTGTTGACCTGCATCCCTGCTCTGCAAACCTGCACCTGCTGACCTGCATCCCTGCCCTGCAAACCGGCACCTGCTGACCTGCATCCTCTGCTCTGCAAGCTGCACCTGCTGACCTGCATCCGCTGCTTCCGGAACCAGCCGTTCTAGTCTCCACTCGGCTCCACCACTCCAAGCAGTGAGGATCAGACAGGCACCCTTACCTCACCGTGCTCTTACCACCACTGTCCCCACTCCAGTGGTCTCTGAGCCGGGGTTGTACGGGAGGTCCCTCTCCGCACGTCAGGCTCACACCTAAGGTACGTTACAGGTGCAAATGCAGTGATGATGCCTGCAAAGGCACCTGGAGAATTGTATATCTCATAAATAAGGGATATGTGTACATGTAGAGCCAATGAATACCTGACCTCTCTCGCCATCAGGCATCTATTTAAATAAAATATGGAAAGAAGAGAAAATATAATAACAAAAGACACAAAAGACACAAAAGGCATTGGGAAACACTAAAGGACTAATATATATGTATAAAAGAGCTGTAAACTGTCGGTGAGTATAGGATGGGGAGAGGACACCACTCCCCATAGTACAATCCCGCATACTCGCTAACTTAATAAAATAAATCTAAAAACAAGGTGTAAATTAGGACAGATGAATTTGTCTTGATAACCATAAACCTTAATATAAGGATTATGGAAATATGTAAGGAGCCATCTATTGTGGACATTCGTAGAGTCATTCGACAGAGATGCTGAATGAACCTATTGAAGGTTCATAGTCACACTGGGGCAGTCTCTAGTCTGGGGGTTCCCATTCAGAGCCCCCCGAAGAGAAACCCTCCAAAAAGGGTCTATAAGAGATTGACCCATTCAAGCCTGGTGATTTCGTGGCATTTTGGTGGAATATCCACCGTTGTTCAGGCTGTAGCAACATTTTGTTTAAATCCCCTCCTCTTGGACCAGAATGGAGTCTGTCCAAGATTAAAAATGAGATTCTGGGAAAACGTCCATTATGAAAGTCCCTTACGTGCCTGCCCAAGGGTAGGTCTGGGTTACAGGCCATCATTGATAAAATATGTTGATAAGCCCTTTGCCAGAACTGTTGGATGGTCTTCACAATATAGAAGCAGTGGCATTCGCATAATAGAAGATATACCACAGCTGCAGTCTGATAGTTGGCATAGTGTTTTGGGATATAGTGCTCTCCATTCGGTAGTTTGATGTTACGGGTGGTATTCATGTACCGACAGTACTTACAGCCTCCGCATGTGAAGGTCCCTGGATATTTACAGGGACATTTTTTACCTGTTGGTCTAAATTCACTAGAGACCAGCAGGTCTCTTAGGGATCTAGCCCTTTTGAAAGTGAATACAGGTTTTTTCGTCACATAAGGACCAATAGTTGGGTCCATGGTAAGGACATGCCAGTATTTCTTGGTTATGTTCTTGATGGCCTCATTTTGGTTTGAAAATTTAGTGATGATAGAAATGGGTGTTGCTTTGATTGTTTTGGATGCAGGGTTATAGAGTGTATCATTCCTCGTCTTTGAGATTGCTCTTTTTTAGGCCTTTTTCAAGATGGTCTTTGAATAGCCTTGTAGGGACAGTCTCGCTCTCAGATTGTCTGCTTCTTTTTTAAAGTTTTTGTCTTCTGTGCAATTCCGCATATTCGCAGGTATTGGCTATAGGGAATAGAAGCAATGAAATTTTTTGGATGAAAGCTGCTGGCATGCAGGATCGAATTTCCAGCAGTTTGCTTCCTGTAGAGCAGTGGTTCTCAACCTGGGGGTCGGGACCCCCTCAGGGGTCAAATGATGATTTGCCAGGGGTCACTAAATTCTGGGCTGTTCCTGAAGCCCGCACCTCTCTCCCAGCCTTTTTGCGGCCGCCCAGCAGGGCTGTCCCTGGAGCCCGCGGCCGCCCACTCAGCCTCTTTGCAGCCGCCCATTCAGTTCACAGCATGGCTGATGGGCAGAGACTAGAGGTCAGCTGACTGGTGAGGAATGAGAAGTGGGAGGGGCTGGAGGAGACCCTATCTCCTGATTTCGGTATGAGACACCACAAAGTCGGAGACACAGTGAATCTGGAGACACAGTGAGTAACACTACCTGCGATTAGAGTTCCCATTAAAATGGTACATCCTAAAATGTACCATAAGGGGTTTTAATAATGTACGAATGGAACAGACTCAGGGAGCGCTAAATATCCATGGGTTAGGGGCGCAAATTACTGATCTTGCCTTGGGTGCTGACAACCCATGCTATGAAAATAATTCTACTGTTAGGGGTCTTCACAACTTGGGAAATTTTATCAAGGGGTCACGGCACTAGATAGGTTTAGAACCACTGCTGTAGAGGCTACTACTTAGGTGACCGGTAGTGTCTTTATAAATTGTCACATCCAGAAAGTTGATTGATGTTTCGTTTGAGGTCATCGTGAAACTGAGGTTGAAATGGTTTACATTAAGTTGAGTGAGGAATTGATTCAGGTGGTCCAGCGATCCATCCCACACCAACAGGACATCATCAATAAATCTATACCAAAGACTGACGTGACACATGAACGAGGCCATAGCACTTGATTGTCTGATCATGCGTTCCCACTCCCCCAGGTACAGGTTTGCGTACGATGGGGCACACGAGGTCCCCATCGCAACGCCCTGTACCTGGAGGTAGTGGGAGCCGTTGAACATAAAGTGATTGTGATGGAGAATAAATTCTAGCGCGCTGAGCAGAAACTGATTAGTTTTCCGCTCAAAGCGGCTATTCTGAGATAGGACATGGCTTACACATGCCATCCCTTTGTCATGGGGGATGGAACTGTATAGTGCCTCGACGTCAATGGCAACCAGGAGGGACGTCGGGGCAATGCACAGTCCGTCAATGATCTGCAGAAGGTGAAGGGTGTCCCGGATGTAACTTGGTATTTCAATTACGTATGGACGTAGGTGAGCGTCAACAAAAGTGCTCAGGTTTTCGGTAATGCAGCCATCTCCAGATACTATTGGCCTTCCTGTAGGATTTTTAGTGCATTTATGCAACTTGGGAAGTGCGTAGAAAGTGGGAATTCTGGGCATTTTGGTCCTAATTCCCATTCAGTTTTATTCAAGATGTTCTGGGTATGGGCAGCATCTACCAGAGTAAAATTCCAGGTTGAATTTATCAATTTTGTTGGCGTTGATCTTGCGATACCAGGAGTCATTCTGCAAGATCTTTTCACACATCTCCACATAGAAGGAGTTATCCATGATTGCAATGTTGCCACCCTTGTCCGAGGGCTTGATTGTTATTTCTAGGTTATCTTTAAGAGTTTTTAGGGCTTGTCTTTCTAGTTCTGATAGATTATCTTTATCTTTACCGATTTTGGACCCCTTTAATTTGCATATGTCACTACCCACCAATTTTACGAAGGCTAAAACATTGAGATTGTTATTTAGTGTGGGAAATGTATCCGATTTTTTTCCGGAACGTGGGTGGAGGTGGAAGTTCAGTTTGGTCAAATCGACCTAGTAGCTTGTCTAGATCGATTTGGTCTATCAGGTCTGGGGTGTAATTTTCTTCCTATAGGCTTACAAGGGCATCCAGTGCCTTAAGCTCCAGGGATTCAAATTTTGGTTGGAAAGGGACCTCCTTTGAGTATAACTGTTTACGAATCAAATTTTCCGACCAGAAAAGTTCTTGTCGGAAATTCCGATTGCCTGTATGCAATTCCGACGCACAAAAAAACACACATGCTCAGAATCAAGCAAAAGAGCCAAACTGCCTATTGAACTTCATTGAGCTCGGCTCGTCGTCCATCTTGTACGTCACCGCGTTCTTGACGGTTGGAATTTCAGACAAGATTTGTGTGACTGTGTGTATGCAACACAAGTTTGAACCAAAATTCCGTCGGAAAAAAATCAGTGGCTCTCAGCAGGTTGGTGTGGAAGCATAATAATGACAGTTTGTCAGTGGCCGCATCTATTTGCAGTTCTTTGAACAGCCAGCAGTTACTGCAGCTAATCGGCGGCCACTGTGTAATCAGCAGTGAATAGCTGCGGCCACTGGCAACCTGTCATTATTGTGCACGGGGCCAGCGACCGCACCTACCCGCTGAGATCCACAGCAGGAAACTCCTACTGCTACAATTTGCACTGGCTCTAATTGCCGGCATGATTGTACCATACAAGTCTCTTTTTATACCCGTTTGTCCCCCGATGAAGCTCTTATGCGAAACATGTCGGGACGTCACGAGTAATTTCTGTACTGTTTAAAACCAGCTTTACCTCCTTTTTTGGACCATCCAGCTGTTTGTTTGTTGTTCTTCAGTAGTAAACACCTGTGTGTGGTTTTACATGTACCTTTTATAGCGAATTTAATAAAAATATTTGAATTTTTTATCCTAAATTGTATTTGAATTTCTTGCTACTACAGACAGCACCGTGAAAATCCCTTTCTTTCCCTTTGCTATTATTAGCTGAGGGATGCTTAGAAGTCCAGGTCTGAATCTTCCATTATTAAGAAAGTGGGCCAGGAGGCCAGCTAGGGCATGCCTGACCAGTTTTGCAGGTTAAAACCAGCTGCAGAGGCTAAACCCACCTGTATCCAGACGTGCAGCTATATGCTCTTCAAAATAGCCACCAAATGCCCAGAACCTGTGTCCCATAAAGACTCAGCCACAAGCAGAAGATATTTAATTATCAACTGAGCTGTGCCCGTCAAGTTGTGGAGTGTGCATTTAGCATCTGTACTGTGAAGTGGCATATATTACTTTCCTGCATGCAGTTGGATGTTGAAAATGCAATTAAAGTGGTGCTGGCCTTATGTGTGCTCCATTATTTCCTATTTGATAAGGAGAGAGGCTCCTGTGAACCTGCAGCCCCAAACCCTGATGTCCGGTTTATGGACTTATGTCATACTGCATGAGTAATTAGCAGTAGAAATACATTCCCAGATTTCTTTGTTTCCCAGGAGGGGAAGTGTCCTGGCAGGATCAATAGGTATAGGTGAATGTCATCTGATACCCGTATGGCTTTGTATTTTCTCAGCTGTCCTTGCCTTCAAAATAAATTAGAATGATTTCTCCATGAGAATGTATGCATTTACTGTAGAAGGTAAAGCTGACAGTCTGCATGGGAATGAACACAAAAGAAAAAATATAATTGCTATCTGTGGGAAGTAGGGCTGTGGAAATTAACTATTAATTCCTTGATTAATCGATTACGTTTTTTGATCGATCAAATTTCTTTTGATCAATCAAAATTCCGGGTCGTCAGGGAGTTCCGTTGGAGATCCGGTGACGCCACAGACACCGGCGGGGCTTGCCGTGTCCATCTGAAGGGCTCCTTTGCTGTGCCTTCATATCTGCATGCCAGCGGGACCTTTCTATCTGCCACACACAAGGGCTGTTACACTTCCTTCTATCACTTCCCTCTATCAACCTGGGATTCTACAGCCATCCACTGGGAGTTGTGATAGTTCCCTTCACGGGACATCTACACGTCGACGGACTGATGTTAACCCCTCCTCCTCTGGATTCAGCAGTGGTATCGTTGTACACATTTGTATACCAGTATCATACTTAGCTACATGTTTTTATGACTGCTTTTGCTATTGTTTGGTATTACTCGCACCAGTTTTACAGTTTATGTAGCTACATCGATTTTATCTCCAGTGCAATATTTATTTTGTTACCTACTTGAAGACTATAAAAGTTTTAATGCTATTCCCATCGAGCGCTGCCTTTGTGTGTTTTTTGTATCCTGCTAATCATTTTTCCAGTGGTTGGTAGCTGCACCGGGAATCAGCCTGCAAGGAGATCAGCTAAAATTTGTTGGATCTGTATGTGCGTTATAATTAATCGAAATTAGTCGATTAATCGATTAAAAAAAAATTGATTAATCGAACACGAAAATTTTAATCAGTAACAGCCCTAGTGGGAAGTAAAGCAGACGTTCTTCATCAAATTGGATGCATTTACCCCACACACAAGAAAAATTGGTGATGTTTTTCTGTGGGAGGTAAAGCAGCCATTCCACATGGGAATGAATGGATTTAGCCAACACACAAGAAAGGTGTAGTTTTCTTCAGGGGGAGGTAAAGCAGCCATTCTGCATGAGAATGGACATATTTACCCCACACATAAGGAAAAGTGTAATGTTATTCTGTGTGAGGTGAAGCAGCCATTTCACGTGGGAATGGTTGCATTTATCACGCGCACAAGAAAAAGTGTGACGTTTTCTTTTCTTATGTGGGAGGTAAAGCAGCCATTCACACACATACCCTGGTACAGAGCTAGAGCTTGAGGAGAATCCATGAGCCTCCTCTCCTGTCGCACCTCCCCAAGCAATTAGATAATTGGATAATTCTGCCTCTACACGCTCTTGCCTCTAAATGCCTGTCAACCCCTATATGTGCATGGACACATAGGCTAACATAAAATCCCTGTAAAATTTGGGTTTTTGATGCCCAGTGTGCATGAGGCCTTTATCTTTTATAATATAAAACTTGCATTATTTCTATACTGGTGTACATCGATATACTTGTGGTTAAAGTGGTTCTAAAGGCATGTTTTTTTTTATCCTAATGCATTCTATGCAATAAGATAAAAAACCTTCAGTGTGCAGCAGCCCCCCTTAACACTTACCTGAGCCCAAGCTCCATCCAGCGATGTCGCATGAGAGCCTCAGCTGTCTGGGACTTTCCCTTTATTGGCCCCCGCTGCTGTCAATCAAAGTCAGTGAGCCAATACGGAGAGAGAGGGGGCAGGGCCGAGCTGTCAGACTGTCTGAATGGACACACAGAGCAGCAAATGGGCTGGGCTGCCCCCATAGCAAGCTGCTGGCTGTAGAGGCACTCGCCAGGAGGGAGGGGCCAGGAGCGCAGATGAGAGACCTGTCTTCTTTTTTTTTTTTAAACAAAGAAAAAATGACTTTAATATCACTCGGACGGTTTTCATCAGTCAAACCGATCGTGTGTACGGGGCTTTACCCGTACACACAATCTGTTTGACTGATGAAAACCGTCCGATGGATGGTTTTCATCAGACCAACCGATCGTGTATGGTACCCATCGGTCTTTTTTCCATCGGTTGTAAAAAATAGAACTTGTTTTAAAATTTTCCGATGGATAAAAAACCGATGGGAATTTCCAATCGTCTATGGGCAAGTCCATCGGTTAAAAAACCCACGCATGCTCAGAATCAAGTCGACGCATGCTCAGAAGCAATAAACTTCATTTTTCTCGGCTCATCGGAGTGTTTTACGTCACCGCGTTTGGAACGGTCGGTTTTTTTGACTGATGGTGTGTGGCCAAGACTGATGAAAAACAGTTTCATCGGATTTCCGATGGACAAATCCATCGGACGAAAATCCATAGGTTATCCGATCGTGTGTACGGGGCTTTAACAGTCTCTGATAAGTAAAGGTTGGAGCAAGAAGACAGGACAGCATAAGGTGTGGGAGAGGTCCAGACACAAACGTAATCACTTCACTGCTCGGCTTCTCAAGCAGACTCAGCCCAGATGGATAGTCTCCCTGGGTAGGGACTAGCAGCCAAATGGTACTCTAACTTAACCGCACAGTCTCTGCCACAGACTTGGTAAACTTGGTCTCTGCCACAGAGAGTTACCAGGCCCCTTCCTTCACCGTGACTTCTCACCGGTCCCTCGGAACAGTTCCACCCCCGGCCTCCTCGTCTAAGATACGGGTCCCCTCGCAAGGCGGCACCCTGGGATTCCTCGATCCTTGATGGGCCCCAGCCGAAGGTGCTGGGCCCAAGGCCTTTGCTGCAGTCCCAGGGCTAAAGGTGCCTGGGACTGATTCACCGACCTCCGCCCCTGGGCCAAAGGTGCCCAGGGCAGACAGGAACACACCCCCTGGGGTGGGACCCCCGACCACGACAGAACGAACAGAACCCCGAACAGCCAGCGTCTGCCCCTTTATATCCTCTCCCAGCATGCGCAGCAGGCCTGCCACACCCACCGTACGGCTGCTGAGAGGGGACACACAAGGCACAGCACTGTATCAGCGGTTCAACCCTGGCCTACCATGGCAGCGCCACCTGCAGGCCACAGGGAACTATACACCGATACTCTCCCTGCGGAAAAAAATGGTTGATAGAATCCTGACAATTGGGGTGTTTGAGCACAACCACCACTCAAACACTTCCCCTAAATTTAGGACCCCGCTACATATATATACATATCATTTTTTCCTGACCTATATTTCAGGGCCTGAATTAGGTTCTGTAAAATGTAAACAAAGTTTACATAACATCCTATTCCTGCCATGCTGTACTACATCCGCAGCAGTGAAGGAGTTTATCTTGTAGTCATTATTACAAAGCTGCATTCATTTGTGTCTTTTATATCTGCCTTTAACTTTACAGACTGTAATTTATTAACAGCATTTTGTTGATATTACAGATAATGCTTTGTTTCTAGATTTCATTTTATCAACGTTCAATCACACATTGAAATAATTTTCATTCGAAACACTTCACACTAGTAAACAAAGCAAAACATAATACATTAAACTAGCACAATCAGAAGTGTGAGCTGACTGAAAAGAAGCAGTGAATTTGAAGAGTGTGTTGCTTATTGCCTATTTCTTCTCAATGATGAGATTATTGGGAAGAAATAGTCTATGCTTGGTGCTCTGGATGAATACAATTGAGAATGATGGTAATTATACATCTTTTATCGCTTCTGTTTCCAGTGGATATTGAGTTTATTATCTATAGCAGAATTTAAGAAGAAACTTTACAAAAGTAATGTAGAAGTATTTAAATAGTATTTGTGCTGTATAAGGAAATGCAAAGCACCAGGATTTACATTATTCTAGTTTAGGATTTACTAAAGCTAGACCTACATATATAATAAAGTTCAGATATGAATGTGTCAAACCATTATTTTTCAAGAGAATCTGTAGAGTTTTCATTTTTTTTTTCTTAATTGTGTTCTGTACTAAAAATATAATTTTTTTAATAGTTCTTAAAGCTCAATTGAATTCTCAGTTTAAAGTGTACCTCTCCCAGACTATGCACACTAAAGCTGGCCATAGATGGTTTGAATCTCAACCAGTTCAGCAGGGACCAGCCGAGATTCAAACCAGCTATGGGCAGGTTGATTGTACCCAAGTAAATCCATCGTTCGACTTGGGTACAACCAGCATGTTGGATATTTGCATGCAATTATTGGCTTCTCCCGGCAGGGATGGCTCCTCGTGCCCCTCCGCCGAGAGAACACAATAAGTCCACCGGAGGGATTATCCCATCAACACAGCCAGTGGTTGCAGGAAAGAAAATCACATCATGTATGGCCTGCCTTAAGATTTTACTTACAATTTACTTAACAGGCAGTAAAAGCACATTAAGGCTGGGTTCACACTTATGCGAATTGGATGCGGTTTTCCCAGGGAAAACCGCATCCAATTAGAGGAGAGGAGACTGATCGTGTGTTCATACAATGTATGAACACCGATCTCTCACTTCCCCTAGATAGTCCCATCCCCCCTTCAGTTAGAACACAGTGAGGGAACACAGTTAACCCCTTGATCACCCCATAGTGTTAACCCCTTCCCCGCCAGTGACATTTATACAGTAATCAGTGCATTTTTATAGCACTAATCGCTGTAGAGTTGTCAATGGTTCCAAAAATGTGTCCAAAGTGTCCGATGTGTCTGCCGCAATATTGCAGTCCCGATAAAAATCGCAGATCACCGCCATTACTAGTAAAAAAAATTATAAAAATTCCATAAATCTATCCCCTATTTTGTAGATGCTATAACTTTTGTGCAAACCAATCAATATAAGCTTATTGCGATTTTCTTTTTACCAAAAATATGTAGAAGACTACATATCGGCCTAAATTGAGTAAAAAAAAAAAAAATTCTCTTATCATCCATGGACCGACACGGCGGCTCTTATCACTGAACATGTGGTATATGTCCCTGCTTGCAGGAGAAGACCTAGGCAGAATGTCAGATGTTAAAACATTCTAGAACAAACCAGAGCTGAACAGCCCCGCCCAGGGGGGCGGTCCCTCCGGACATTACCCTCCCACCTGCCGCTAGCAGACCTCAGTTCGTAACAAAGCAGCACAAACTCGAAAGGAAGGGACATATACCACACGTTCAGTGATAAGAGCCGCCGTGTCGGTACATGGATGTCAGAGAAATGGATTTTACGGTGAGTACAAAAATCCTATTATTTTTTTGAATGTGGGATATTTATTATAGCCAAAAGTAAAAGATATTGTGTTTTTTTCACAATTGTCGCTCTTTTTTTGTTTATAGCGCAAAAAATAAAAACCTCAGAGGTGATCAAATACCACCAAAAGGAAGCTCTATTTGTGGGAAAAAAAGTACATACATTTTGTTTGGGTCCAGCGTCGCACGACTGCGCAATTGTCAGTTAAAGCGAGGCAGTGCTGTATCGCAAAAAATGGCCTGGTCATTGAGCAGCCAAATCTTCCGGGGCTGAAGTGGTTAAAGGAAGTTGAAAAATAACAGACTTAACAGTCTGATCACCAGATCAAAAAAAAAAAATGAATGCAGCCACCGCATTTAAAACGTAACTCCAAAAAAAACATTCCCCTCTGGGTGATCTATGTGCATTGCAAGGATTATAACAAACTTTGTTGCAGATTCCTACTGTTTGTTATTCTGTATTAGGTCTCCGAGCTTGACCCCTTACCATGACCCCTGCTCTACAGTGACCTCCCTCTGTAGAAGGGGGAGCTCCCTCAGTCTCTCCACAGAATGCCTACTCTGTGATCAGCAGTGGGAAGTAGAGAGTGAGAGGATGCTCTATTCTCCCTGCAGCAATGATGCAGATGTGATCGCTGTGGTTTGTGTTGCACTGCCATGGGTGTTGCTGCCCCTAGTTCTCAGTCTCAGTCACTCACCCTGTGGATAATTGGTACACACCAGGACTTGTGTGCACACCTCAGCTCCTGCGCTGTAAAGAGGAAGAGGTTTCTAGCGCAGTATGGTAAAAGCTGTTCCACCACTCCCCTTTCTCCTCAATGTCCTATGGGAACTGTATTGTAAAGCTGGTCATAGACAGGGCAATTTTTCCTCACCAGGAGAAGTTAGTTCATTACATTTTCTCTCCTAGTCTTTCTAGTTTTAGCCCTGGTTCACACTGGTGCGATTTGACATGCGATTTGACATGTCAAATCGCATGTCAAATCGGCGAAATTTGCCGCAATGGCACCGTCCTAATCGGTGCGACGCCGCATCTGCGGCGCTGCACCGATTACAAAAAGTAGTTTCTGTACTACTTTTTGCGATTTCAGCCGGGATTTACATTGACATCTGTGTCAGATGTCTCTGAAATCGAGCTGAAATCGGGACTGACAGGCAGGAGTGAAATCGTGCGAGTTCAGCTGAACTCGCACGGCTCACTCCCGCAGCCCCAGTGTGAACCTGGGCTTACTGATAATTTTGTTGCTTGTATGCTTTCTGTTTAAACCCTTCTCAAATCTATCTCTTCTAACTTTTCTACAACCGTTTCTAATATGTAAAGTAGAACTATATGAGATTGTTTAACCACTTAAGCCCCGGACCAATATGCAGCATAAAGACCCGGCCCCTTTTTGCGATTCGGCACTGCTTCGCTTTAACTGACAATTGCGCGGTCGTGCGACGTGGCTCCCAAACAAAATTGACATCCTTTTTTTCCCACAAATAGAGCTTTATTTTGGTGGTATTTGATCACCTCTGCGGTTTTTATTTTTTGCGCTATAAACAAAAATAGAGCGACAATTTTGAAAAAAATGCAATATTTTTTAATTTTTGCTATAATAAATATCCCCAAAAAATATATAAAAAAACATTTTTTTTCCTCAGTTTAGGCCGATACGTATTCTTCCACATATTTTCGGTAAAAAAAAATCGCAATCGGCGTTTATTGATTGGTTTGCCCAAAAGTTATAGCGTTTACAAAATAGAGGGTAGTTTTATGACATTTTTATAAAAAAAATTTTTTTACTAGTAATGGCAGCGATCAGCGTTTTTTTTTCGTGACTGCGACATTATGGCGGACACATCGGACACTTTTGACACATTTTTGGGACCATTGTCATTTTTACAGCGATCAGTTCAATAAAAATGCACTAGTTACTGTAAAAATGACACTGGCAGTGAAGGGGTTAACCACTAGAGGCGCTGAAGGGGTTAAGTGTGCCTAAGGGAGTGATTCTCACTGTTAGGGGGCGTGGCTACGAGTGACACGTCACCGATCTCCGCTCTGATTACACAGAGCAGAGATCGGTGACAGTGTCAGTAGGCGAGCGGGGAGATGTTGTGTTTACACTAACATCTCCCCACTCCATCCCCCTCCGTGAGACGATCGCAGGGATCACGTACAGGGCCACGTACAGGTACGTGATTGTGCCTGTACAAGCCATTCTGCCGACGTATATATGCCGTCAGCGGTCGTTAAGGGGTTAAAAAAGTGCTTGCCAGAAAGGCAGTTGCCTAGACAGATAATAATAATACACTGTATTTAAATTATTGAAATGCTGCAGAAAAGACATCTAGTTCAGCTTTTTCAAAACATTTAGTGATCAAGTCTTAATAAGAATTGCATTACCTTGCAAATAAAATCATTTCAGCAGAATACCAGTGGCGGCCCGTCCATAGGGGGCGCCCGGGCGCCGCCCCCCCTCCTGTGGTCACCAAAAAAAAATAATAAAAAAAAACGGGCCCTTTAAGAGTTTTTTTTTTTAAATGTCTTTTTTTCACACATGGCGGCGCGACCATAGTGGGCGCAGAAGCGCCGCTACCGCTCGCTTCTGCGCCCGACCGTCACTCACCACAACAATACATAGGTTCATGCATTGCATGAACCTATGTATTGCTGCCGCCCACTATTCAGATGGCCGGCCCCTTGAGCGGCGGCCATCTGAATCACAGCGTCTGATTGGCCTTTAGAAGTGCCTATCAGAGCCGGCAGGCTCTGATAGGCTTCCCGACTACAGCCTGAGGGCTGTAATCTGCTTCTAAATACCTAATGAGAGGACGCACAGGGGTGCGTTCCCTGGCCAATCAGGTTCACCGGGTCTGGTTACCGGTAACCTGATTGGCTGAAGTGACATCGAGGGCGGGAGAAGACATCAAGGACGGAAGAAGGATGGCGCTGACTCGAGGAAGGTAAGTGCAGGGCTGGTGGGGGACAAGCTGGCTGTATTATGAGCACAAACTGGCTGCATATTGGGGAGAAACTGGCTGCATTATGGGGGAGAAACTGGCTGTATTATGGGGGAGAAACTGGCTGCATATGGCGGAGAAACTGGCTGCATATGGGGGAGAAACTGGCTGCATTATGGGGGAGAAACTGGCTGCATTATGGGGGAGAAACTGGCTGCATTATGGGGGAGAAACTGGCTGCATTATGGGGGAGAAACTGGCTGCATTATGGGGGAGAAACTGGCTGCATATGGGGGAGAAACTGGCTGCATTATGGGGGAGAAACTGGCTGTATTATGGGGGAGAAACTAGCTGTATTATGGGGGAAAAACTGGCTGCATATGGGGGAGAAACTGGCTGCATATGGGGGAGAAACTGGCTGCATATGGGGGAGAAACTGGTTGCATTATGGGGGAGAAACTGGCTGCATTATGGGGGAGAAACTGGCTGCATTATGGGGGAGAAACTGGCTGCATTATGGGGGAGAAACTGTCTGCATATGGGGGAGAAACTGGCTGTATTATGGGGGAGAAACTGTCTGCATATGGGGGAGAAACTGGCTGTATTATGGGGGAGAAACTGGCTGCATATGGGGGAGAAACTGGCTGCATATGGGGGAGAAACTGGTTGTATTATGGGGGAGAAACTGGCTGCATATGGGGGAGTGTCATGTACCTGGGTGTATTTGAACCAGGATCTTCCTGGTCCCAAACCTGCAGCCTTACCTGTTGCGCTACTGAGCAGATCTGGACTTTTGGAAATGTCCTCTCAGTGTTAAACATTACCTTGGACTCACTAGCCCCACCTGCTGCCAGCTGTGGACAATTTTCAATCAAAGCAGCCCTTAAAAAAGAAGTGATGCTATCTCTCAGCGCCCGTTTGTGTGGAATAGCTCCCTGGGTGTTGACTGCTTTTTGATCCTGATTTTCGTGTTGAACTTCTGCCTGAATTCCTGACTACTCTCCAGCCTGCTGATTTTGTACTTCACTGCCAGCTCGTGTATGACCTTTGCCTGCCTGACCACTCTCTGGATTTCGATCGTGTACCATTTTGCCTGATCTGTTGCCAACCTAATCTGCCTGACTACGTTTTCGCCAGAATCCTCAGCACACAAGTTCCACTTCGGACACTACCTATCACAGGTACCTTACAGGGAGAAACTGGCTGCATTATGGGGGAGACACTGGCTGCATTATGGGGGATTAACTGGCTGCATTATGGGGGATTAACTGGCTGCATTATGGGGGATTAACTGGCTGCATTATGGGGGAGAAACTGGCTGCATTATGGGGGAGAAACTGGCTGCATTATGGGGGAGAAACTGGCTGCATTATGGGGGAGAAACTGGCTGCTAGTGATGAGCGGAACACCCCCGGGTTCGGTTCGCACCAGAACCCGCGAACGGACCGAAAGTTCGCACGAACTTTAGAACCCTATTAAATACAATGGATGCGAATGTTCGAAATCTAAAGTGCTAATTATAACGACTATTATGCATGTTATTGTCCTAAAAAGGGTTTGGGAACCCAGGTTCTGCACCAGGGGACATGTATCAATGCAAAAAGAAGTTTTAAAAACGGCCGTTTTTCTGGAGCAGTCATTTTAATGATGCATAAAGTGAAAAAAAAGTCAAATATTCCTTTAAATATCGTACCTGGGGGGTGTCTAAAGTATGCCTGTGAAGTGCCACGTGTTTCCCGTGTTTAGAACTGTCCCTGCACAAAATTACATTTCTAAAGGAAAAAAAGCCATTTAAAACTGCTTGCGGCTTTAATGTAATGTCTGGTCCCAGTAATATGGATGAAAATCTTTAAGAAAAATGGCATAGCTACCCCATCACCCCCAGCCCATTACCAGCCCCTTTGGGTCTTGTATGGATATTAAGGGGAACCCCGCACACAAAATAAAAAAGGCCCTATATACTCTGAACAGCCGTATACAGGCGGTGCATACAAGACAGGGACTGTAGGTTTGTTCTTATGTAGAATCTGTTTGTAATTTTGAACTGGTACATTGTTTAAGTGTAGCTCCAGACAAAAAATCTATTTTTAAGCTTTTTGGAAAACATAGGGAAGGGTTATCACCCCTGTAACATTTGTTTTGCTGTCTGTGCAGTGTGCACCTGTTCAGAACAGTTCACCTCACTTTCCATCCTAATGACAAATGTTTTTTGAAAGTTTGGGGTTTTTATTGAAACAAGAATTGGTGATAAAGCATCAGTGGAGAGGAGACACTTTTTTTCCCATATTAACTCTTACAGGAGAGAATTTGCCTTCCTAGGGGTAGATTTCCTCTCACTTCCTGTTGTATCCTTCCGTTTGCAAGGAGGAGTCATTTGTAAGTTGGATGTTTGAAAGTAGGGGCCTGCCGTATATACTCAGCTGAAATTTTCCCCTTACATGTTGGTGTTGCCACAACACTGTAAGGCCTCACAGTTAGTCTTGGTGGGTGCAGGAATGGGCCCTGCTGTGAATTATTAGATCAAGAATTGTAATTGCATGCCCCTGTTAGACAGGGGCATAAAAATTGGGCCTTAGGCACTGGTGCCACAACACTGCAACCCCTCACAGATACTGTACTTGGAGCACAGCAATGAGCCCTGTTGCAAAGTATTGCATCAAAAATTGTAATTACACGCCCCTGTTAAACAGGGGCTGAAAAATTGGGCCTTAGCCACTGGTGCTGGTGCCACGACACTGCAACCTCTCCCAGATACTCTAGTTGGAGTGCAGGAATGAGCCCTGCTGCAAAGCATTGCATACAATTTTTTAATTGCATGCCCCTGTTAAACAGGGGCTGAAAAATTGGGCCTTAGCCACTGGTGCCACAACACTGCAACCCCTCACAGATACTGTACTTGGAGCACAGCAATGAGCCCTGTTGCAAAGTATTGCATCAAAAATTTTAATTACACGCCCCTGTTAAACAGGGGCTGAAAAATTGGGCCTTAGCCACTGGTGCTGGTGCCACGACACTGCAACCACTCCCAGATACTCTAGTTGGAGTGCAGGAATGAGCCCTGCTGCAAAGCATTGCATAAAAAATTGTAATAACACACCCCTGTTAAGCAGGGGCTGAAAAATTGGGCCTTAGCCACTGGTGGCGGCACCCAGAAACAAAAATGTTCTTCCAAGCTATCATCGTCAATCGGATCATTGAGGATAGTCAGTCAACATAACAGGACAGTCCCTCAGCATCAGCATCAGTCTTGAAGGGATGTGACATTTGAAAATAAATTTGTCTGTTATTTTTTTTTTAAATATTCTTTATTTATACTTCAAAAAGGGATACATCCAATACATTATTTATACCTTTTCCATTGCATATCTATTCATAATATATTTCTCATCCCAATCCTTTACTTCAATCTTATTTATTTAAACATCAGTCTCACCTCGAGACCTCCATGTCAATGGGTTCCCTGCCCTTATGTCCTCTATATGTCTCTCCTTAGCCGGAGAGGCACACAGAGTCCCTTTCTATACTAAGTTATCTTACTTATTCTCCCTTTCCTTTTTATTTATTCCCCCCTACCTCCCTCCCAAAGCAAACCCAAACAACGAGGAGAAAAAAAAACAAAAAAACAAAGGAATTTCTCTCCCCCACTTTCCCTCTCCACCTCTAAGTAAACCGCAACCTCTTAATTACTACTTTGACCGGGCGGGCTCACCTCCCCATTAGTCTTTTCCCTTCTTCTGTCTGCATAAATTTATTCCAGGGTGCCCAGATCTTAATATGTTGCTCTTTTCTGTCTTGGGCCGAAAACACCAATTCCTCTATAGTTCCCACTTTCCTGACCCTATTAAGCCATTCTGCAATTGTAGGAGGGTTGGAACTTTTCCAGCCTCTCGCAATGCATGCCTTGGCCTCATTAACTAGGTGACATAATACTGAGTTTTTATAGGTTTGTGTGGGTATTTGCGTTTCGTGCAGTAGAAAAAAGCCCGGGTCGTCCGGTACAAAATAAGGCTCAATTCTTTGAGCAATCCTTCGTACCTCTGTCCAATATTGTCTAATTCGAGGACATGTCCAATATATATGGAACACGGTTCCCCGCTCCCTATTACATCTCCAGCACTTATCAGAAATATCGGGATAGAACCTACCTAGTTTTGAAGGCGTATAGTACCACCTCGTCAATAATTTATAATTTGATTCTTGCATTTTCGTGCTTATTGATGAGTGTAACGCAAGGTATATTATCTTCTGGTGTTGAGCTGGTGTGAAAGTCCTACCAAGGTCTCTCTCCCACTTTCTAATTGCTGTCATTTCAAAATTCTCTGATGGGGTCGTTAGCATCGTATATATCTTTGATATTATTCGGTTGATGGGTTCCTTCTCCTCACAATATACTTTAAACCTAGTTAGTTAGTTCCCGTTTAAAGTTACTTATTGGCCCTAGTGTCCCCAGGTAGTGTCAGAGTTGTATTGCCTGCCAATACTCTACTTCGAATTGGCCACCTACTTTTGTCAATTCCGCTATTGTTGGCCATATTTCTGATTGCGTAAAATGCGATACCTGCGTATATCCCTTCTCTCGAAGTCTCCAAAATGCCCTTTTCTCCATCCCCGGCTCGAAACTTGGGTTTCCCAGTATTGGGTACAGTGGGGAATATCTTGGCGAGTATTTAGGGTTTCGACACGTCTTAACCCCTATAGACAGTGTCGGCCCTATCAAGGGATGTTTTTTGAGTGTGTCTGGTAATTTTGTATAGCACCAAGGGGCTCTACCCAGTGGTATCTGACTGATCTCCTGCTCCACTTTTATCCATATGAGAAAAAGGGGGGGACAGCGGGTATACTCAGTACCCAGGGATTTTTTGAAAACACGGTGCTTGATAGAGATAAACACAATTGTCAAAATCAATAAAAGATTAAATTTTATTACATGAAGCATAAAAACAATACACAAAATTATTAACCATCCTTCAAGATATGTAGGTCAGTTTTCAAAAAGATGCAATTCACTGCTTGATTTCCACTCAACTAGTTTCGCTCCCAGCGGAGCTTCTTCAGGAGTGTAATAGAGTAATAGCAGGTTTAAACTGTGAATACAGGATGTACAACAATTAGCAACATAGAATGGTTAAAAGTATGTAAGACTTTAATGTTGAACATTTCAGAAAAATTGATAAATTGACGTGCCCAAAGCACGCTAATGGTTAAGTAGTTCATAAGGGTAGATCATTAACACAATAGATCCGTTCACACTGAAATGGTGATGGCCCATGCTGAGCATCATACAAACACATATGTATACACTCACCGACTTACATGTGTAGCTACAAACTGGAAGAACAAATGGCATTTCCACTGGTATTAGTTGACCGGTTTGCCCAATCCACTGAAACAACCCATAGGGTTAGCAACCACAAGGGTAAAGAAAATCTATTGAAGACTGGAAATAGAAAGCATACAAAAGGTATATAGTGAATAGATGTTAAATCTAGCAAATTCAACATAATTCATCCTGAAATGTATGGAAAGACAACCTCTTACCTTGAGAGGTTGTTAGTATGGGTCACTAGATCCAAAGTCAACAGTATGCCAATAGGGAGTTGTAAAAATCCTTATAGAGCACAAAGTGTCTATTTGTGCTAAGAAAGACAAACCCTCGGGCTGAATGATTGGAAACACATAGTGAAAAAATAACTTCACTGGTTACATTGCACTCAAGATGGTTGGGTGGGATGGATGAGCTGGTCACCAGCTGTAAATAAAAAAATATAGCAGACAAAGTGATGAGCAACCTCGGCCACTGCGAGGAGAAAGTTATCAACACAGCGGACAAGCGATTGTCCATAACAGCAGCCTACCTGGGCAAGTTGAAAAGGGGTCAGAATCCGTCCGGCTGGAGCAGGTATATCTCCAAGCCCCAGGGCGGCGAAAGATCCTCGCAGACTGTCGGCGGACCGGAGCCGCATTTAAAATACCCCCATCGCGGCGGCGTCTGACGTCATCGCCGCGATGCGGACGTACATTGGTGGATCAATGATGACGCGCACCGTCGTCCAAAAGTTGGACTGGCGTGAGCGTCATTGAGACAGCAGCCAACGTGGCGTGTCACACACCAAGCGAGGTGTGTGTCAGTCAGCTGGACGCTGCTGAGGCCAGCCGCGCCATCTTGAATAAGGGAAAACAGAATATATAGATAATAGTAAATGAACCCAGCGTCATTGAGAGAGTGGGAACAAGAATATATATGGTGTAATGACATTAATAATCAAAATCTATATTGAAGCAGCGCAGGTGGAACTCACAGAATGACTGTCAACATTGATCATCAATTTGGGGCACCCCATTGAAAGCTCGACTGGCATCACGAGTATATCAAAGCAGGGGGCCCCCGGGCGTCCGTATGGTTGCCCGGGGTGAATCATGAATTGAGCCAGTCAGCAAATACCAGATGCAATATAGAGAAAATAAATTTGGTATGAAAATTTTTTTATTATTATACAGGGACACATTGTGTCACCCAAGTAGATAAATAATCGAAATTAGATAATAACTAGAATGCCAATTTTTCACAAAGAGTAAACCCAATTTGTAGCAAGGGTCTGAAGTAAAGCAAATGGGCGGAACTGGTGAAGCTCAGGATGGAACATGAACATACAGTATGACGGATTACATGAATCATGAAAAATACATTGTAAGTTAAACTTTCCAACTTAGGAAACATGTGTTAATATATGAGGAATGCAAAGTGTTGCAAGGGATGAATCTAAGTGAGATAAAGAAATGAAAAAAGATTGAAGATAAAATAATATGAAATGAAAAAATGATAACTGGACTCAATTTGAATTTATAACAATATAGCAAAAAATTAAAATATATTGATGAATATTAGATAATGGAGTAAATGTTGGACGAACAATGCTATAGTAATTCACGGCAGAACTCTATAAAAACGGCTTGAAGCTAAAGGCATCGTTTAAACCAGGGTGCCTAAGAGCTGATAACCTATGGATCCATCTGGCCTCTTTCTGCAGTAGAATTTTATCAAAATTCCCTCCTCTCTCCCCTGGGGGAATGTGTTCTAAGGCGGAAAAATGCATTACTGCACTATCAAATTGATGAAACAGACCTACATGCCGGCTAATTGGGGTTTCCATTTTCTTTTTCCTTATCAGAGAAACATGGTCTCTGACACGGTGAAAGAAGGGCCTTTTGGTCTTGCCGACATAGAATGCATCACATTGGCATTGCATTAAGTATACTATACCAATGGATTGGCACGTGACTGAAAACATAGGTCTGTGTACTTGTCCGTCCGGAAGAGTAACCGTGGAGGAGGAATGTAAATATCTGCAGAATTTACATTTATGACAAGGCCTAGTGCCCCTAAACGGGATGGGATTAGACGGCGATGAAGAAAAGTGGCTATGGACCAGAGTGTCTCGTAGAGATCGCGCTCTCTTGTAGGTGATCTGTGGATACGGTTTGATAAATTTAGAAATTTGATCATCGCTGGTTAGTAGGTACCAGTATTTTTGTAGGATGAGGCGCACCTGTTGGTGTTGGTTTGAAAATGTAGTTATCAACCTAACACCCGGGTCAGATTTTGTTTTCTTGGGACCATGCAGAAGAGCACTTCTATTTTGTTTTTTGGTTCTAGCATAAGCCTTTTTAAGGCACTTGTTGCTGTAACCTCGTTCTAAAAAACGGGCCCTCAATAGTTTAGCCTCATGTTCAAAGTCCTTTGAACTGCTACAGTTCCGCCGCAATCTCAAATATTGCCCATAGGGCACACTTGAGATCAGAGGTTTGGGATGGGCACTCCCTGCATGCAGCAGGGAGTTTCCAGCCGAAGATTTACGATAAAGGGAGGTGCTGATGGTACCATCAGTTTTGATGTTGATTTTGAGATCCAGAAAGGTCAACTCCCTTTGGCTAATTTCAAAAGTGAATTTGAGATTAAAGTTATTGATCTTTAAGGAATCAAGGAAAGTGGTAAGGGCATCTCTGGGGCCGGTCCAAATAAAGAAAATATCGTCAATGAATCGTCGCCATATTGGGATAAAATCCAAATGGCTCTGTAAATCCTCTCTAAAAAAGAGGTTTCTCTCCCACCCCCCCAGATACAGGTTCGCGTAGGAGGGGGCACACTTGGTCCCCATTGCCACCCCCTGTATCTGGAGGTAGTGGGAGTCTCCAAACAAAAAAATATTGTTAGATAAAATGAATTCGAGAAGGTTCAAAATGAACGAGATATAGGCCCGAGAGATGCCCCTATCCTCGGTGATGAAGCCCTCCACAACCTCCACACCAAGTTGGTGTGGTATGGAGTTGTAGAGGGCCTCAACATCAAGTGCCACCAACCAAGATCCCTCAGGCACAGAAATGCCATCTAAGGTTCTTAAAAGGTCAGTTGTATCCTGTAGATACGATACCAGCCCTTCAACATGAGGTCTGAGAAAGTCATCGATCAGTTGACTAGCCGTCTCTGTCAGGGAACCATTGCCCGAGACAATAGGACGTCCCGGGGGAGAGGACAAGTTCTTGTGAACTTTAGGTAATGCATAGAGAGTGGGGGTTCTAGGATTGGTGACACTGAGAAATTCCCAAGTTTTTTTGGTGATTAAACCATCATGATATGCACTGCCGATCAAATGTCTGTACCGTTCAGTAACCAGATGCAAATGAGCACTAGATACTTTCCGGTACCAACTTTTGTTGGTCAGTAGGTTCAGTTTGTAGCTACACATGTAAGTCGGTGAGTGTATACATATGTGTTTGTATGATGCTCAGCATGGGCCATCACCATTTCAGTGTGAACGGATCTATTGTGTTAATGATCTACCCTTATGAACTACTTAACCATTAGCGTGCTTTGGGCACGTCAATTTATCAATTTTTCTGAAATGTTCAACATTAAAGTCTTACATACTTTTAACCATTCTATGTTGCTAATTGTTGTACATCCTGTATTCACAGTTTAAACCTGCTATTACTCTATTACACTCCTGAAGAAGCTCCGCTGGGAGCGAAACTAGTTGAGTGGAAATCAAGCAGTGAATTGCATCTTTTTGAAAACTGACCTACATATCTTGAAGGATGGTTAATAATTTTGTGTATTGTTTTTATGCTTCATGTAATAAAATTTAATCTTTTATTGATTTTGACAATTGTGTTTATCTCTATCAAGCACCGTGTTTTCAAAAAATCCCTGGGTACTGAGTATACCCGCTGTCCCCCCCTTTTTCTCATATTAAATTACAATGGGATGTGGTGCTTTTTGATTTGACCAAGAGTACCCCAATATATTAGTTCACTTTTATCCATAGTTTAAGTTCTTTATGTCTGCACCAGTCTATGACCCTCCCCAAGTGAACTGCTTGATGGTATTTAGATATATCTGGGACTGCTAAGCCCCCGTAACACTTGGGGAGGGTCATTTGACTTCTGCTAATCCGTGGTCGCTTATTGACCCATATAAACTTAGTGAAAAGTGCATTTATTTGCTGAAAGTAGGCCTTGTCAATTCTAATTGGTACAGCTTGAAACAAATACAAAAATTTGGGCAAGATATTCATTTTGATAGCGTTGCATCGGCCGAACCATGAGTGGAATCCCTGTTGCCATTTATCTAATAAGGATCTGACTACTTTATATAGTGGGGGAAAATTTACAGCGAACACCTTCTCTAATCTTGCTGGTATATTTATCCCTAAGTATTTTAGTGAAGACCCTACCCATTTAAACTTAAAATTTGGCTGTAAATTTTGCTGGGCTTCCCTAGAAAGGGCTACCCCCATCGCTTCCGATTTTACGTAATTAATTTTTAGATTTGCTAATTTCCCATATCCTTCTATTTCCTTCATCAAATTTGGCAATGAAACATGGGGTCTTGATAGGGAAAACAACAGATCATCTGCGTAAGCAGAGGTTTTATATTCTTGCTTACCTATTTGCAGTCCCTGTGTGTCTGAATTTTGCCGAATCCTATTTAATAGGGGTTCTAGAGAGAGGGAGAACAACATCGGAGAGAGTGGGCACCCTTGACGCGTGCCATTTGAGATTTTAAATGGCTCAGAGTAAACTCCGTTCACTTTTACTAAGGCTTGGGGTGTAGCGTAACCCCCCGCTATCCAACTCCGTATATGTTCTCCCAGTCCCATTTGCCTCAATACTTCAAACATAAATCGCCAACTTATCCTATCGAACGCTTTCTCAGCGTCGGTACTTAAAAAAATACTAGGCGTTTTTGAAATATTAGCATAGTGTACCCCAGGTTGAGGACCTTTACGGTATTATCCCTGGCCTCACGGGTTGGGATAAACCCAACCTGGTCTTGGTGTACCAACTGATTCAAGAACGGCTGAAGACGGGAGGCAAGTAGTTTAGTGAAAAGTTTTAAATCTGTATTTAGCAGTGAGATCGGGCGATAGCTCCCGCACTCCGCCGGGTCCTTCCCTTCCTTCGGAATAACCGAAATGTGTGCCGTAAGGGCATCCGGCGGTAGTGCGGGACCCCGGCCGATCTCATTGAATGCCTTTGTCATTTGAGCCCCTAGTATTGGTAAAAAATATTTGTAATATTGGATAGTAAAGCCATCCGGGCCCGGCGCCTTCCCTCGTTTAACTGTCTTTATCACTGTCTCCAGTTCCCCTACTGAAATAGGTATCTCCAGTTTATTACGGTCTTCTAGGGCCAACCTAGGCAAGTTTGCTGAGAGGAGGTACTCTTCCATCTTAGCCTGAGGCACCTGGGTTGGGGTTAAGTTATAAAGGGAGGAGTAGTATTCTCTAAATCTCTGCGCAATCTTTTTAGGGAATGAGATCAGCTGCCCGTTTTTCCCCTTTATATGGGGTACATATACTGTCTTCCCTTTCTCTCTAAGTTTCCCCGCTAATATTTTACTACATTTTTCCCCAAGTTCATAGGTTACTTTTTCCCCTACTTGTATTGCCGCTTCTGCTTTGTATCTAAGTAAGTCTGTTAGTTGTCTCCTCAGGTGGGTCAGTTCTATCCCCACTTGCGGTATCTGTATTTTATGTTGTACCTCTAATGCTTGGATTTCTTTTAACAGGTTAGCTATCTGTCTTTCTCACGCTCTTTTTAATCGGGAACCATGTTTTATCAAAACCCCTCTCATTACTACTTTATGCGCTTCCCATATCATTCCCGGATCACTCCCCGGGGTGTCGTTCGTCCGGAAATATGCCTCCATTTCTTTTGCTACATCTTCCCGAACCTCGGGGATCTGCAGCAAACTCTCATTTAGACGCCAACGCCACTCCGGAGCCGTAGATGAGTCGGACAGCGCAATATGTAGCGTCACTGGTGCGTGATATGACCATGTTATATTCCCAATTTTTACTTCTTTCACCGCCGTCAACAGATAGTGTGGTACCAGAAAGAGGTCTATGCGAGAATACCGTTGGTGTGGGTTGGAGAAAAATGTATAATCTCTTTCCCCGACATGTAGTAATCTCCACACATCTACCATCTGCAATTCCCGCAACTTCTGCAGAATATTCCTCCTGGTCCCCCCTGATATGGAGGAGACCCCCGTTGATGTATCAACCTTAGGTTCCAATGTTATGTTAAGGTCTCCCCCTACTATTAGCTTCCCTTCTGCAAACCCTACCAGCTTATCCAGGGTTTTACTCAGAAAGGCGTCTTGATGTGTATTTGGTACGTAAACATTCGCCAGTGTCTCCTTTGTACTTCCAATATGTCCTTTCAGAAAAATGAAACGGCCCTCTACATCTACTCGTTTATCCAGCAGGGACCAAGGTATCCTATTGGAGATTAAAATTGACACCCCTTTGGACTTTGATGTCTGGCTACATGCGTGGTATGTACATGAGTAGAACCTATTTTGTAGGTACGGGAGTCCACCCATCTTAAAGTGTGTTTCCTGCACAAATACTACATCTGAACGGGTTCCTTTTAACTCATTCAGGAGCATTCTCCTTTTTTGTGGGACATTAAGTCCTTTGGCATTAATGGTGGTTATCCTTACTTCCTCCATCCCTAAAGATTCAAAGGACAAAGTGTGGGGAGAGAAAAAAAAAAAAAAAGAAGAAAAAGAGAGAACAACAACCCCCCCCCCCCCCCCCGTTCCTCTCCTCTCCCTTAAATATTCAACTAAACCCTCCCCCCTTACCCTCGCCCCCAAGGGAGGCACCCCCTCCTGGACCTTTAGCCTTACGGTCCAGGTGGGTGCACGCCTAATTGGGGTGTAGGGTTGGTACGGCAGAGGTGCATCCCCCTCCCCCCCCCCCCCGGACACCCATTTCTTCTATCTCTCTTCAGCTCCTCTCTCCATTTCTTCTCCCCCTTCCTCTCTCCCTTCTCCTCTTTTCTCCTCCCCTCGCCTTCTCTTACTTTATAAATCCTTAATCCGAGGGTGCCTCCGTCTTTTACTTATTCCCTAAATTCTCTTAATTTTTCCCCCTTATTGTCCTAAAATAAACAAGTAATATTTGTCATTCATATCACATTTACATTTGTTTTTGTTTATATTTGTATACATATAATACTTATAACCTTCTTACTTTGGAGGATTTAGTATAGCTTCATTTAATTACCGTATAACAGGGCCATTTTCCCTCCTTTCTCACCTTTCTTCCCATTTCCTCTGTACTATTTCCCTTTACTTCTTTTACCCTAGTCCCTCTACCTCCTCCCCCCTTCCTTCTTTCCTAATAATGGGTCTTTTGGTTACTAACTTACTCCATTTCCCTGCTTGGGGCTCCCCTCTAGCCACTGGCCTCCTTAATCATATCCATTTATATCCAAGTGTGTGTACCACCTATTTATCCTATATATTTATGTGTAGTGCGATATGTGAATACTCTTCCTACTCTTTTTTTTTTTTTTTTTTGGGGGGGAAGGGAAAGGGGGAGGGAAATGAAAGAGGGGGAGGGGGGGGGGGGGGATTTTGGGTTTGTTTTCAGATGTTTCGAGCTTGGGTAAAGGGGACACTGTAAAGGGTGATGAGAAATAGGATGTGCTATATGGAGGATACTGGAAAATGTAAGATGTAAAGTGATGACTGTTATGACCGCTTTGCAGGTTTTGTATTCACTTATTGCCCCCATGGAGGGGAGCTCTTGGGGGGGGGGGGTCTACCCCCCCCCCAACTATTGATTTAAATACACTGGAATTAGGGGATGGTATGGTTAAGGATTTTTTTTTTTTTCTCTCTCCGTACTCTTGGTAGGAATTAGAGGGAGCTTGGAAGATAATGTACGAAGTCTTAATAATGTATAAATATGATATAATGTATAAATGTAAAAAAAAAAAAACGTGTACAAATGCTGTATGATGAAATGAAGGGGGGAGAAGGATTTGATAAGAAGCGACTTTGAAAAAGAAGGGGTACAGGAAGGAGATGACAATAAGTAGGGACTCAGAAATAAGAAAATAAGAGAAGAGAATAACAGAAACCAATGGAGTATTGGAGAGAGGAAAAGGGGAGGAAGAGGGAGAGGGGAAGAGAGGAATGGGGTTCCCACAATGGAATGGAATATTCAAGCAAGGGCATCGGCCTGAATAGAAGAACGTGAAGATAACGCCAAGTGTGGGGGGTGTAAATGTTATAGATATCACATAAAAGACACACACATCTATTTTAATAGATTTAGAAAGATACACAAAGACACGTAAACGTATAACAGTGGGAATAGGTTTGGACATACTGGTTAAGAAAGGAGTAAACAAGAATCAAACACATAGACACAAGGGGTAAGTGGGGAAACAGGGAGGTAGATAGAGGGTTGATAGAGATAACAAGGGTAGAAGGGGGGTGAATAAACAAGTGTAGGGGGTGAAGATTTAGGGGAGCTCACGAGAGGAAATTTGTCTGTTATATCAGCTTCAGGTGTTTGGTAGCTGGTGGTGATCCAAGACTGGTTCATCTTTATGAAGGTCAGTCGATCAACAGTCGGTGGACAGGCGCACCCTGTGATCCGTGACAAATCCTCCAGCAGCACTGAATGTGCGTTCTGAAAGAACGCTGGATGCAGGACAGGCCAGTAGCTCAATTGCATACTGTGCAAGCTCTGGCCAGTGATCCATCCTCAAGACCCAGTAAGCCAGAGGATTTTCGGTGGGGAAGGTGTCCAAATCTGACCTTGCCCCTAGGTATTCCTGCACCATGTATATCAGACGCTGGCGATGGTTGCTGGAACCGATCATACCTTGGGGCTGCGGACTAAAGAATTGTCTGAACGCTTCGGTCAGACGGCCACCTTCCCCACCGCTCCTTCTTTGACTGACCCAAGCCTCAGCAACTCGTTGTCCAGGACCAGGAGTTTGTAACCTCCCAGTCTCTGGGAACGCGTTGCACAGACCTTTCTGCAAGGCCTCCCGGAGTTGTCTCATCCTCTGCTCCCTCTGAGACGGTAAGATAAGGTCCACAACCTTACCCTTGTACCGTGGATCAAGGAGAGTGGCCAGCCAGTAATGGTCCCTCTCCTTGATCCGAAGAATACGAGGATCCTTCTGCAGACTTTGCAGGATCAGGGATGCCATGCAGCGTAGGTTAGCTGAGGCATTCGGTCCGGAGTCCTCTGGGTCACTAAGGACGACATGATCCGCAGCCACCTCCTCCCAGCCACGTACAAGTCCACTGGTTTCTTGGGACTGTAAATCATCCCTAAAAGACTGCTGCTGATGATGCTGAGTGCCAGGCTCCACCTCCATGCTGACACAATCCTCCTCCTCCTCTTCTTCCTGTGCGATGGGTGGGACAGAAGGAACACTGTCTGGGTAAAGGGGGCCTTGAGAGGCAAGGAATTCCTCCTCTTCCTGCCTCTGTTCTGCCTCAAGTGCCCTGTCCATTATTCCACGCAGCGTATGTTCCAACAGGTGGACAAGAGGTACAGTGTCACTGATGCATGCACTGTCACTGCTCACCATCCTCGTGGCCTCCTCAAATGGTGCCAGGACAGTGCATGCATCCCTGATCATGCCCCACTGGCATGGTGAAAAAAACCGAGCTCCCCTGACCCTGTCCTGGTGCCGTAGTCGCACAGGTACTCATTGATGGCCCTCTGCTGCGTGTGCAGCCGCTGCAGCATGGCCAACGTTGAGTTCCACCTGGTGGGCATGTCACATATAAGGCGGTTCTTGGGCAGGTTCAACTCCTTTTGCAGCTCAGCCAGGCGAGCACTGGCATTATAAGATCTGCGGAAATGCACACAGACTTTCCTGGCCTGCCTCTGGACATCCTGTAAGCCCGGGTACCTGCCCAAGAACCGCTGCACCACCAGGTTAAGGACGTGAGCCACACAGGGCACATGGGTCAGTTGTCCCTGTCGGAGAGCGGAGAGGAGGTTGGTGCCATTGTCGCAAACTACCATTCCTGGCTTAAGCTGGCGTGGCGTCAACCACCTCTCGGCCTGCCCCTGCAGAGCAGACAGAACCTCTGCCCCAGTGTGGCTCCTGTCCCCCAAACACACCAGCGCAAGCACGGCATGGCATCTTTTTGCCTGCGTACTTGCGTAGCCCCTTGAACGCCTACGGAGCACTGCTGGTTCCGAGGACAAAGCACAGGAAGAGGCCACGGAGGAAGAAGAAGAGGAGGGGGTGGAGGACAGAGGTGTGTCACAACCAGTAGTAGCATTTTGGAGGCGTGGCGGTGGAACAACCTCCAACACTACTGCACCTTGTCCTGCATCCTTCCCAGCTGCCAAAAGAGTGACCCAATGGGCCGTGAAAGAAAGGTAACGTCCCTGTCCATGCCTGCTGGACCATGAGTCAGCGGTAATGTGCACCTTACCGCTGACCGCCCTGTCCAGCGAGGCCAAGACATTGCCTTCCACATGCTGGTAGAGCCGGAATCGCCTTCCGTGAGAAAAAGTGGCGTTTGGGAACCTGCCACTGAGGAACCGCACATTGCACAAACTCACGGAAGGGGGCCGAGTCTACCAACTGAAAAGGCAGCAGTTGAAGCGCTGGCAATTTAGCCAAGCTAGCATTCAACCGCTGGGCATGTGGATGGCTGGGAGTGAACTTCTTTCGACGGTCCAGCAGCTGGGGCAGGGAAATTTGCCTGCTAGAATCGGACGTCGGTGTACTGCTAGCAGAGTGCCCGCAAGTACTTGGCTGTGACCTACCTAATTCTACACCTTCATTCCTCTCAGAGCAGGTTTCAGAGAGGACTGAAGGTATAGTGGGGTTGGAGATCCCAGCTGATGCGGTGCAAGAAGAGGTCAGCTTTGTTCTTTGGTGTGGGTCTTTAAGGTAGGCTTGCCAACGAGCTGCATGGCAGGTCAACATATGTCTGGTCAAGCATGTGGTGCCCAAGCGGGTGATGTTTTGGCCACGCGATATACGCTTGAGACATATGTTGCAAACAGCAGCTGTGCGATCTGATGCACTCGACTCAAAAAAGGCCCACACCAAAGAACTTTTTGAATAACGGGCAGAGGCAGCGCCCTGCACAGGCGGAGCTCGTCGGTGTGCTGCCCTTACGCTGGCCCCCCGAGGGCATCCTGCCTCGTTGATGTGCCTCCTCCTCATCCTCCTCCTCCTCTCTCCTATTAGGCACCCACGTGGAGTCAGTGACCTCATCATCCCCTCCCTCCTCATCACTGGAGCCAATCTGGCAGTATGCTGCAGCTGCTGGAACATGACTGCCAGATTGGTGTCCTTCTTGAGCATCCCCTCTCTCTGCTCTCACGCTACTGCCTTCCTCTAGCTGGGTATCATCATCAGACCCTTCGAAACGCTGGGCATCCTCCTGGAGCATGTACCCAACACTGTGCTCAAACAGTTCGGGGGACTCCTCAGGAGGACATGGTTGGTCTAGGGAAGGAGTGACTGATGATGACATTGATACCAGGGAAGAGGACGCTTTGGCAGCTGCTTTGCCAGTACCCTGAGCCTGGGTGAGAGAGGATGAGGAGGATGAGGGCTTGGTCATCCACTCTACCAAGTCTTCGGCATGATGCGGCTCAACATGTCCAGCTGCCGAAAAGGACAAGCGTGTCCCATGGCCACGTGCTGATGGCGATGCACCGCGTCCACGACCAGCACTGTTGTCTCTAGACACAGAGCCTGCTTGCCCTCTTTTATTGGCTCCTGACTGTCTGCCTCTCCTTGTTTGCCTTCCAGACATTCTAATGGCCTGCAGGGAATCGGGAAAAGCAGCAATACAGGCTAAGTTAAGGTGTAATATGGTCAGGAGGCACACTCCGCCCGCTGTAAGTGCCGCAAAATCCTGTTGGTGTAACACACCAGGAAAAAGCAGCAATACAGGCTAAGTTAAGGTGTAATATGGTCAGGAGGTACACTCCGCCCGCTGTAAGTGCCGCAAAATCCTGTTGGTGTAACACACCAGGAAAAAGCAGCAATACAGGCTAAGTTAAGGTGTATAATGTGCAGGAGGCTTAGCAACAATGACACTGACACTGTCCCCTGCCTATCCTTCTCTCTCCCTGCACACAAGGTTTATCAAAGTATATGACACTGACACTCTCCCTGCCTATCCTTCTCTCTCCCTACACACAAGGTTTAGCAAAGAATATGATACTGACACTCTCCCTGCCTATCCTTCTCTGTCCCTACACACAAGGTTTAGCAAAGAATAGATTTGACAAGATTTGACACTGTCCCTGCCTATCCTTCACTTTCCCTGCTCCGGAACACACTACACAAGGCTGCCGCGCTGGCGGCCTTTTATAGTGTGGGGCGTGTACTAAACCCCCTCAGCTATAATTGGCCACAGGCATCCTGCCTGTGGCCAATCATTGCTCTCCTCGCTGCCGGCGCTGTGATTAGCCAAGCATGCAGGGTCACAGTGCATGCTTGGCCAATCACAGCGCCGGGATTACACTGCGATGGCGCAGTGTATTGTGGGCCGTTCGCGTCACTCGAATTTGGCGCGAACGGCCCAAATCGTTCGTTGTTCGCCGAACGTGCGAACAGCCAATGTTCGAGTCGAACCTATGTTCGACTCGAACACCGAGCTCATCCCTACTGGCTGCATTATGGGGGAGAAACTGGCTGCATTATGGGGGAGAAACTGGCTGCATTATGGGGGAGAAACTGGCTGCATTATGGGGGAGAAACTGGCTGCATTATGGGGGGGAAACTGGCTGCATTTGGGGACAAACTAGTGGCGTTTGGGCGCAGTGGCGGCAATTGATGATTTTTTTTTTTTTTCAGTTTGTTTGAGCACCAGCCGCCACTGGAATATACCAACTGTGACTTGAGAGACCACTTCACTGTTGTGCATTTTTTGAGACAGGATATAAATCTCAGATAGCTTATGGGCAGATAAAGTAGGTTTTGGAAAAAAAGACCTGTAAAATATAATTTAGACCTTACCCAGCATGGTAATGAAACGTATGAATATTGTACAAATGGAAGCATGCTGACAGTCTTTACCGAACATCTACAGAATAAAACAACATTCAGTTTTTAAACCAAAAATGATATATTCCTGGTTGTGCAGTGTAGCAGTGTGTTTTGCTGTGTGACTAAAGTTTCACTTTAAATCAAACCCTTCTATATTATAACTGTAATGCAGTAAAACAGTAATGTATGGTTGCTTAATTTATTTACATTTTTAACAATATTATTGGCTGCATCAAAGATTAAATACCCTGTGTCAACAGCACGCTAGGGAGCCCAACTTTTGTTAAACACAGAGCGTGGCAGTCAAGGTCTCCAATGATCTGGCAGGCTCACTTCCCAGCACTCCAATCAACAGCGCTGCTCAGGGAGCAAACATACAGTTGATTGGAACACTAGGCAGGGAGTATGTCACAAAAAATTAAGGTAAAAAAATGTACAACATACTTTGGACAGTTGGGGCATTCAACCCCACCACCGCATTCTGGAAAAGCTGAGAATTCCAAATCTTCATTCACTATTTTCTGAGTTGAGGGGTGAGAGATGAAAACATAATAAGTAACTACAAGAAAAATGTGTACCACAAGAAAAATTGTTTAATTTCGGATTCATTCGTTAAGTAAATCATTTTGTTTCGTCTTATCCATTTGTTAAAATGATTTGTTTTCGGAATTCTTTTCATATATTCAGATTCTCTGTTCCGAATTGATTTGTAATTTTTGGAATTTATTTCAGATTCATTCATCATGTTGTTTGAAAAAATAAACAGCCCAGAATAGCTGGTTGTTAAAGAGCGAGCTGACGCCGCATCCTTAACAACTATGACTTATCTGCTGTCAGCGGGAACCCCTCTGACAGCAGATAAGTCATGGTTTTTAAGGCTGCAGCAGCTGCCCACTCCTTAACAACCAGCTATTAACAAATTATTTCGGATCATTTGTTATTTCAGATGCTTCAAACTTCCAAATGAAACAAATAAATGTTGTTGCTTTATTATAATTTATTTCAGATACATTGAAATTCTTTACTAATGTTATTCAGAGATGTTGACAGTGGCAGCTGGTGCTCAAAATTTTTGGGGGGGTGCAAACAAACTGAAAAAAAAAAATCAATTGCCGCCACTGTGCCCATTAAACGCAGCCACTGTGCCCAAACGCCACCAGTTTGCCCCCTCAAATACAGCCAGTTTGCCCCCTCAAATACAGCCAGTTTGCCCCCTCAAATACAGCCAGTTTGTTTCCATATATACAGCCAGTGTGCCCCCATATATACAGCCAGTGTGCCCCCATATATACAGCCAGTGTGCCCCCATATATACAGCCAGTGTGCCCCCATATATACAGCCAGTGTGCCCCCATATATACAGCCAGTGTGCCCCCATATATACAGCCAGTGTGCCCCCATATATACAGCCAGTGTGCCCCCATATACAGCCAGTTCCCCCCAAATGCAGCCAGTTCCCCTCAAATGCAGCCTGTCCCCCCCCCCCCCCCCAGCCCTGCACTTACCTTCCTCGGTCCGCGCCGTCCTCGATGTGTTCTCCCGCCCTCGATGTCGCTTCAGCCAATCGGGTTACCGGTAACCAGATCCGGTGAACCTGATTGGCTGAAACCTCCACAGTCTTCTCCAAGGAACACACCCCCGTGCGTACATGGGAGGAGTTTTTGGAAGCCGATTACAGCCTGAGAGCTGTATTCGGAAAGCCTATCAGAGCCGCAGGCTCTGATAGACACTTCCAGAACACACCCACCGCCGGCCACCGCTCTAATTCATATGGCCGGCGCTCACCAGGAGGCCGGCCATATGAATAGTGGGCAGCGCGGCAGCGGTGACAATACACAGATTCATGCAATGCATGAATCTGTGTATTGTCTTTCAGTGGCGGTGCGGGAGCGAGAGGGGGCGGCGCTCCGGCGCCCTTTTTGGATGCACCGCCACTGGGTTCTGATACATCTGAATCTCCGAATAATGAAAATTTGGTCCGAATTTCTATTCGTAATAAAATAAACCACACATGTCAAATAATAAGGGGTACAGAGTTTTAGGTCAAATGTCCACTGTAAGAAATGTGTCTACACGTCTTTAAAAAAATCCAAAAAACATCCCTTGCTATTCCATAAATGGGTGAATAAAGAGGTCTTGCATCTATATACTTTGTGCTATAGAAGGCTTGCCTAGCCAGACTGAATAATTTCAAAAATGCAAGGGTTGGTTTAACATCTTTGCCGTGCCTAAAATGATATTCATCCTATATAGTATATTCTGTGAATCTAAGTGAAATAACATTCTTTTATCTTCAGGATATATACCTGAACTCACTTCAAGAAAGGTCTGTTATCAATAGATGCAGAATGTAATTTGTCTAGAGTTAATTTCTTTCCTAGGGTTCCTAGAGGTTCTACCACAATCCACTGTTGCATCAGTTTTATATCTGTTCGATATTGTCTTCAATGCCTCTCCGGTCTGGTCACATGATCTCCCTGTGTCACCCAGCACAAGCTACAGAGGAGAGAGCACTCGACAATGGCTAGTAAAGCCTTGAGTTGTGACATCACCCATAGGCTTATTATGACCCATTCATTATCAGCGCTCTCACCTCTCAACCTGCAGCGATGCTGGCTGACACAGGGGAGAGGGATCAAATGAAAAGACTAAAGTCTTGGTCTGAAAATGGGTAAGTATTTGCATTTTTCCTACACAGGTTAGTAAGCATAGGTGTTAGGAGGGAGGAGGGGACAATTTTATGAATAGTTAGGGTTATACCAGAACTCCACTATATTACAAGTGGGTAATACAAGTAATATACAGAATAGGGGCCCATGTCCTGAAACCATCCAGGGTGCAAGTTATTTTACCTACCAGTGTCCCTTAGCATCGCCTTTCTGCTCTTCTTGTGCACAACACTTTCTCTGGTCATACCAAGAGTGAAAAGACCATACGTGACATGTTGTCTGTGGTAGCCCTCATTCTGGGACTCCTGGTATTCATGCAAATTCCAGATCAGGGCCAAGGCAAGGCAATATGACATTTTTTTTCTATTAGGCTGAGTTTATGCTAAACTGTCGTAAGGTTACATAGTTTGCCTGGCTGAAAAAAAAGACTCAAGTCCATCTAGTTCAACCAAGTTTGATGGTTTCTTTTGATAATTGCTCCTTTATGGTTACTTTTGGTAATTGCGCACATGCAACACTTCTTGAAAATGGGAAAATAGCATATTATTGCAGTAAACACTAAAACACAGTAGGTTTTGCACTGAACACCAATACTGTACATAGTGGGTTTTGCACTGAGAACTTAGGTAGAGTTGGCTTCGAACTGAAAACCAATGGAACGTTGGCGTTTTTCACAACTGCAATGGGGTACAATTTAAAATGTATTTTATTTATCGTTATATCTACACATAATTTTTGTTATATCTAAGCTCATTGATCACACTAAAGATGTAGAGCAAAAACTTATTTCAGGGGTTCCCTGGCATTAAAAGGTTTTCAAAGGTTGAGAATAGTTGTTCTGAAGGTTGTTAGCAGATGAAGAGGCTATTCTGGCTATTTACAAAATAACAATAAAGGTAAGAAATGTAATGGGGATTTCACTGGACTTTTCAGGTGTATTATAACAAGCAGCAAAACGTCATTACAAATTATTTAAAATATTGTGATTTTTAAGAAAGTTTTGCTATTAGTTATGATGCACCTGAAAAGTCCAGTGAAATCCCCTATCTATTTCTTACCAGTATTTAAGGGATGTGGTGCTTTAGTTAAATGAAGATTCACCCTCACTAATCTATATCAGAATAAAAAGTGTCTCGCATGCCCCACCTGCTGCCTGCTAATGATAAATATGAAATATTTTTATATAGGAAGTCTGTATTTTCTGAGGAAGGGCTCCCTGGTTATTTAGCAGTGAGTAGCAGTGACCCAATAAAGTTTTCAGGTTTATTTACTGGGTGCAGTTAATTATGGGTAGAATATATTGATTTCTGTTAAATCAGTGGGGTGCAGGGAGCCTGAACCCAAGAACAGGACTTTAGCTGTCCAAGTAAACTAATGAGGGCTTTAAGAAAGCAGTTTACTACCGTATAGTTTACTGCTCCCAGAGAAAATTTTGAATGTCTGAACTTCACCCTGATATTTGTGATATTCACCCATCCAAATATTGTTTAATGAACCTTTCAATAAATCATCCCTCTATTTATGGAATACATCTAGCAGTCAGCTCAAGATGGCTGATACATGGGTATTAAAATAGTGCAATTTACTTTTAAAAATATGTATATATAATATAATTAAATTCATTGTGTTGTCTGAAATTAACCAAGAGGATAGATGTGATTTTACTATTAAACACTGCTGTTTTAGAAAAATAAGGAGCTTTGCTCTGCTTTCATCTGGAAAGGGGAACAAATTAGTGATTAACATGATTACTTAGACACATTTGTGGGTATTATAATACCAATGGAAAGCAAGGAAAGCCTAAACATGTAGCAAAAGCCACTCACCAATATGAATGATCCATTACTCATGTATGTAGCAAATGTAAGGTGAAATATTGCAATTAAATCCTTAGAAAAAAAAAACCCACAGAATATGCTTAAAGTAAAAGGTCAAGACAAAATTTTTTTTTTTTTTTAATATTTGTGAAGTTATGTGTAATACTTTGCCAAATACAACCAAGTGACAGCTGGGATAAAAGAAAAGGAGTTGGGACTTTGTTTTCAATTTATTTTTATTGTTTGACATTTTCTTAGATACAGATAATTTTACGTTTTTACAAGATTCTTGTCAATATGCATTAATTCATTCTCGTTTTACCGTAAACAAATTGTTCAAAATCTTAGTCAGTATCTATTTTCTACTCTAATGTAAAAAATAAAAAGAGTGCCAAAAGGCATTCTCCTACATATATGTCTTCCTATCTTGCATGCCTTTCATTCCAACTTCCATACGTCCATTCAACCAGGTGAGGGGGAAGAAAAGAAGAGAAAGAAGAGAAAAAAAAAAGTTTTTATATTTAAAAAGAAGGGGAGGGAGGTTACTCCTATTTCTCCCCCTTGCTCTGTCACCCACACTCCTTCATTTACTCATTATTATTTTCTTTTATTCATATCCCTTCATTCTGTTTGAGGACCGAAATTCATCCCATTTTAACCATATTGCTGGCATTTGGGTTTCTGTGTATCCTTCTTCTCTTATCTGTCTTTCCATATATTGTATTTCGTTCATCTCACATACCCAATCTCCTATATTTGGACTTTTATTTTCTCTCCAGTTACGGGCAATTATTGTTCTAGCTGCTGAGGTCATATGGTGAAAAATATCATTCTTGATGCTCATTAATGATTCTGGCATCATAGAAAACAATGAGGTATCTATGTTTATGTTCCTCTCTATTCCCGACACTTTCTGATATCTCGTGAACATTATTCCAGAAATTCCTCACCTTAAGACATCCGTACCAAATGTGGTCTGTGGTCCCCTTTTCTATCTTACATCTCCAGCATATATCTGTCTGCTCACTATTTATTTTATTTAGTGCTACTGGGCTCCGATACCATCTCATTGCTATTTTATAATTCCTTTCTTGATATTTATTGCCAGGGATGTTTTATGAATTATAGCAAAAATTTTCTCCCATTGGGACTTTAATTGGGACTTTAATTGAAACACGCAGCTGCAATATGGTAAAATGATCGATATAAAATATCACGTTTATTATTTCATACTGTATATGTACATGTTTCATCATGGAATTATAGTCATAAAAAATAATGCTGATTTGTAACATATTTATTATTTCAAAAATGTACACGTTCCATCATAGCACAATACAATTGTATATAAAATGTTGATTTGTATACTAAAAACTCTCTAATCCACATCAACATGTTGCCGTAAACTTGATTCACGATTGTAAAAAATTAATGTATGTGGTCTATATGATAAGCACATGATTATGATAATGCAGCGTTATCATAATCATGTGTTATCATTTAGACCACATGCATGAACTTTTTGCAATCATGAATCATCTTTACGTCAACATGTTGATGTGGATTAGAGAGTTTTTAGTATACAAATCAAACATTTTATACAATTGTATTGTGCTATGATGGAACATGTGTACATATATAAATAAACAAATGTGTCACAAATCAGCATTACTGTTTATAACTTTATTATGCCATGATGAAACATGTGTACATATATGAATTAATAAATGTGATATTTTATATAGATAATTTTACCATATTACAGCGGCGCATTTCATTTAAAGTCCCAATTCCTTTTTTCTTTTATCTCGTACATAGGGATAGAGGCATATGACCCCAGCTGGGGCGGGGCTAAAATGTTAGTCCTGCATTATATAGGTGTCAGCTGTGAGCTTCCACCACTCAGACTGATAGTTCCAGCTAGTGTACATTGATGTTGTTTGCTCTTCCCCTTCCTCTCTCTTCATCCATTCACAAAAAGCCTTGTATTTTGTGACTGAATACAATGTGTCCTGTGATTGCATGTGAGGAGGGTAAACCAAAGGATTTCCTTGCATCCATTCACAGAACACTTTGTAGTCAGTGGAGGAATACTAATTTGTTTGTCAATGGAGATCAAGAGAACAGATTAATAGGAGGAGGCTATAAATAATTGAAAAACAATGTGGACATGAATATGAAATTTTACATCATGACAGTATCCCTTCAAATATAACTAAAGGCATAACTTCTTTTTTTTGATATGTGGAGAGGGATTAGAACACCTGTCTGGTTTTTATTGCTGTCTATGTCCCCATATGGGAGATTCGCTCTCTCCGAGTTTACCAAGATTACCAAGCGTGAATTTAGAGTCCCAAATTTTGGGTTGTCATCAACACAGTAATAATGGGGAACTATTCTAATGGAGACACTAGTTCTGATGAACCTGGTGACAACCAGGGATTCCTTCACTTGGAAGGAATCTTCTCCCACTTCCTGTTTCGGCTATGAGACAGGAAGGACAGGAAGTGAATGGAAATCTCCCGAATGGAACACAGATAGCAAAAAAAAATAAAAAATTGATGAGGGTTGTAACCTTGCTCTATCCAAAATGAAAAAAAGTTATTTTATTCTTCTTTAACCAGCAGTAATTCTCAAAGATCAAAACAGACACTCTGAAGTCCATTTTTAGAAGGTTTACATCACCTTCTGTTTGTTTGCGTTAGAGGGCTGAAAAGGAAATTGTGATTTCAGTGTTACTGTTATGACATGTGAAAATTAAGTTCATTGAGAGCGTGTCTCCACATTTGTGGTCAAATTAAAGATTATAATTTTAGTACATTCCCATTTAGCAAAAGTGGTAATATACTTTAAAGCTGAAAACAAACATGTTACTGGGTCTGAAATATGGTATGGGATCAAGGGTATGGATCAGGTGTTCTGATTTCAATGGCTGCATGCTTGCTCTGGATCAGTGACTGAGATAGTTTTAAAATCAGAGGCAACCAGGAAACTAGCAATTTGTACAAGCTTCTTTAAGGCCCTTTTCACACGACAAGCCTGCTCGGATCCACCTGTCTGTTTTTCAGGCGGATCCGAGTGGACCATCCATTGACTCTTATGGGCAGGCGAATGTTGGTGAAGATGTGTCCGCTGATAACCGCCTGCCATCCGATCTGCTCAAGACTCGGCGGATCGCATGAGATCTGATGACAATGGACATGCAGTCCATTTTTGTCCGATCTCCCCATAGGAATCAGCGGGGCTCTGACAGGTCCCTCCCTGCTCAGTGAGCAGAGAAAGACCTGTCATCTGCCGGCTCAGTGAAGATCAATGGATCAATCTCCTGCTGAGATGGCGGACTCCGCTAAACGGATCCGCCCCGTGTGGAAGGGGCCACAAAGAAAAAAAGTCTTCAAAGGAAACAAACTTACATTCACACAGTTTTGCGTTTAAAGGTCTACTCACACCCCAGAGGTCTTACTCGCACCCCCAAACACATTTCATAAGAAATAATAAAGAAGTGAAAGACGAAGCAGAAAAAATAATTGTAAGGGTAGAGATGATTTTCAAGTTAAACAAATTTACAAATGGTAGAACCAAAGAAAAAAGTAAGACAAAACATCAATAAAAAATTAAACACTGTGCTGAACCCGATATCTGAATAATAAGAAATGGGGTCACCCGAGGAGAGAATTTTTAGCAAAACAATAGCACTAAAAGGGGGAATATCAACATTAGAAAAACAGTCCCCAGAGAGACTTGAAAATCCCCACATAAATATCAGGCTTACCCAATTGAGGTTGATAGTAAAGAATTGGAGGGCATTTAAAGAAAAGGAAAAATTAGGGGAACAATGACCCAAAATATTAAATATTTAAAGATATCCAGTCATACCTGATATATAGATAGATTCTCCATAAAACACATAAAAACACAAAAATCCCCATGGGCACCCAACCACATGTGATGTACATTCTATAACTAGTATAGGAATGTACACTGATACCTTTTTTCAACTCATGGTGAACGAGTTACCCTTGTATATAGAGGGCTCCCTTGACAAAATCAAAAGAGTAGAAGATTTGTAATGAGAAGAAGACATTTTTCTTTGTACTGTTTAACATAAGATCCTTTTACACAGTTATTTCACAGAATAAAGGTAGAGAGGTGCTTTAAGAATTTTTAATGTATTATGAAGTTAATTATGAAGTAAAATTGTATCAGAAAGAGTTTATAATAACATTAATCAATGTCTCACTATGTAAATTTTTTGGTATAATGGGGCCTTCTACGGGCAGGTGGTTGGCTCCACTATGAGGGTGTCAGGGACCATGAACAAGGCAGAGACAGAAAATGCGGTAAAAATCACACCTTTAATGTAATAGTAAAAATAATACAGATCAGGAACTTAGTCAAAAACAAAAGCCAAGGTTAGGAAGCCAAAACAGGTAAACAGACCAGCCGGAGTCAGGGAGCCACGGATCTGTGTTGTCAGAAGCCAAAGATCAGGATCAGGAACCAGAAGAAACGTCAGCCAGGCAAAGCCAAAACAGGAACACAGCAGAGACACACTGGATGTGTTAACCAGGTGAAGGCACGGAAGAAATGAGCAAGGCAGTTTAAATAGCAAAATGGTGCTGGCTGTAGGCTGGACTAATGAGGCAGGTAATGGTAACCAGGTGAGTCACTGTGGAAACAATGAGTGGCTGGTAATTAACTGACAGCTGAGCAGCCTTGACCACTGAGAATAGAGCTGCTAGAAGCCAGCCCTGACAGAGGGTTACGTTTTATAAACCCTTTTGTAAGTAAGTGGAAAGAGGAAAATTTTTGAGGTCCATTTAACTGCTCTGATTTAGAGAAGAGTCATAGATAGCTGTCTTTTTTTGGCAAAAAACACAACATTTTTAAAGGAATTTATAAACTGCATTAATAAAAACGACTGTAATTTAATTTTTGAAATCCATTGCAGTCGAGAAAACAATCCACTTCTTTGATTTAAATATACATATATGTAGAGGAGAACACACTTCATTTGTGCACCTTTTTATAAACCTACTGCCTGAAACCCTTTTATTCATAAAAGGAGCTGCCATTACAAACCATGATTAAATGGTATTCCTAAAAGTCAACTATATAGACTTAGAAGAAACTACTACTGATAAGAAATTTTAGAGCAGGCAAATAAGATCAAAAAAGATCTAACTGAGAAAGATTATGAGCTAGAAGGATTAGAGAAGGAGGTGCAGGAAGTCTTTTATAAGAAGGGAGGCATAGTAGACTCGTGAAAACTAATAAAAATACTAATACAAATCCACCATAAGAGTTTGATTTTGCTTTCATCACAGATTATATAAGAGATAGTGTAAGAGTGAAAACATTTTTTGAAATGCCAATTTAAAACTTTTGTATTAATCTCCCTGAGCAACCAAAATGCTTCTTTAGAAGGATAGGTTGGTTTATAGTTTTTTTTTTTGGGGTTAAAAACATACACCGTAAAAAATAAAAATAAATAAAGGTTAATTTCCATGTTAAACAGAAGAGGATGTCAAGTTTGTAATATTCGGCTATCAGAATTATAATAGTGTCCATTCTCATTCGACTGGGAAGGACTAAAATATTTATACACATTAAGATTGCATTTCTGTCATGGTGGTATATTTAGTAGAGTGACCTTGTGGGCTCCAATATATTGATAGAACTGGAAGAAAGTTAAAAACCTCACACAGAAGTGGGGGAGGGGGGGTGTCTATGAATTATTACTGTAGGTGAAGTCCATAAAGATTGTAAAAGGGGGAACATTGTTAAAAAAAAATCTCAGAAAATAAATGGAATGGATTTTGCAAATGGGAACTGTACAATCAAAAGGTTTATATTGACATAGACCTAAAATTGTTTATTAGAGATGAATAAATGGTACGGGATATCACAATAGCTGACAAACTCTTAGTTGTTTAAACTTCATATTTTGAAGTGTTAATTGGTTATATATGTATATAATTTATATAGCTGTAAATGTTTTTAAGGATGGGTGGTTTGTATGGTATGTGTATATAAGTGATGTCCACTTGAGTGTCTGTAAAAAAAAGCCTTTTTATGAGAAACCTGGGTCGGGATATGGATATGACATCTTTAATTGTAATCTGAATGTGAGTATATTCACATTTTTAGGTTCTAAACCCTGCTTTGATTCCACTTGCAGTGAGTTCCATCTGAAGGACCTTGGATCAAGGAGGGAGCTTGAGAGCAGATGTGCTACTGAGAATGTGGCTGCACTGACAGTGTATGGATGCAGGGATCTTGGATTCCTCTGTGCAAGCCTGCACTGAGAGAGCAGTGGATCTGATTTACTACCCAGCAGGAAATTTCAGTTAATAGCAGAGCAGAGAAAACCTTATTTCTTAGGAGTAATAGACATCTTTGCTGCATAAAGAGATGGCAGGCTGTAATTAAAATCTACATTCCTGCAGACTTTTTTTTCTGTTTTGCCTAGTTGTTACAACAACTAGACACTTCTAATAAGGCACAAGTTTGTTATTGTTAGTAAGCCAATAATGTATTCATGAGGACTTCATTGTATGCTTCAAAAATATTACCGTATTTTACTTCTATAAAGCCTTTTTTTTTTTTTTTTTTTTACACACACTAGATTTAAATGTGCTCTGATTTCAATACAGCAAGACTTTAATCCCGCACATGTGCACATCCGCACATGTAAACTGACTGGCAAGCTTCTCTGGGCGTGTACTGAAGCATGGCCACATGAATATTAATCAGCATTTTCTTTAATATATTTTTTGCGGCAAACTACATTAAAATACATAAAAACATATGGATCTAATTACAAATTAATTATATACTTCCATGATTCCAAACATATATTTTTCACAGGCAATGCAAAGTTGCCAGCTGTTCGTTATGAACAATTACAAATTAATCCGTTTTTAAGCATCATAAAAGCATGCAAAATTTACCATAAACAGTGTTATTTACTGTATGTTATAAGTAAAATGATTGATTACAACAAGGAAAGCCAATATACTATATATTTCTAGTATAACCTGTCATACATAGACATGTCTAGGTTGAAATAATATACAGTAATCAGAAATAAAAATTCAGTGTTACAACTGCATTGAAATATTGCAAAAATTATTTTTCAATTATAAAAACATGTGCACCAACCTTACCAACAAACCTTTTATTTTTATTTTCTTGACTAAGCAGTCAGTTTATAAATATATAGGCGTAAAGACCTCTACGACTAAACCCAATATGGGTGAAATGCATCAGGGGGAGTGGCTACAGGCAACTTGGCAGTTGGCCAAGGCCACTGTCTACTGCCAAGTTGGTCAAGGCCACTTGGCAGACAGTTGGCTGGAGCGTTCTGGTCCTATGCTGCTACCTCTCTGACAGACACAAAGAAGCGCTTGCTGGATAGTAGATGTTTGAATATGTACAGAGTAGAGCCTGGTTAAAAAGCCTATTTCACTTTAAAGACTTTTTGAAACATTTATGTATAAAACAGTAAAGAGTAAAAACAAACTATAATTATCTCATATGAATGATAAAGCAGAATAAGTCCAGAAAATTTATAAAGCAATAAAATATCCTTAAAACATTGCCTGTTGTTGGAATAAACATTACTGAAATAACATTATCAGTGTGCAGTCTTTTCTTCGGATGACCGCTGTGGATGCAAAGCAGAGATGGGTTCTACAGACCAGGCATCTGAATCACCAATAACCCGGAGAGGCAAAAGGGGTCTTAAGTGGCATAGGCATCAAGGATCTTTTACAGGGGCTTAGGTTTATTTATTTTTAACCAACACAGGTAGAGAAGGCTAAAAATATTGGGTGATATCTTTCACTGGCTTACAAGATTACATGCAAGCCTCATTTTTCAGCCATCAATAAAAGCTGAAGAGTAGAAAATACAGTATATACAGGTTATGAACAAGAGACTAGGTTCAGATGTAGAGTCAAAAAGTCTGAACTAACAGAAGTACTACATGCAGTTAAATTACATAAGGTGTCATAAATCCTGTCCCCAAATCTAATCCTTGTCATATAGTGAACATTCTATTGGGTTTGTACTCCCGGATTTCCCTCTCTCCTTTTAGTATAAGCACTTTCTTGTATTCTTTGAGGTGGCCCAGTATGCAGAAGCAACGTCCTAACAACGTGTCATAATTGGTGGTTCCGTTTTTTGTTTCATTTCCACAGGGTAGATGTCTCTGGAGTGGTATTTTGTGCACAGTCATGTATAAAGCATCTGAATATAGAGAAGAGATTTTTTTTTAAATGTAACGGTACCATTGTGAGTTTGGCATTGCTATTTGATCTCTGCACATTTGGTATATCTTGTTACCACATGGGAATGTGTCCAATAATTTTGGCCCAGTCTAAGTACTTCTGGCTACCTTCTTTCATAAACTGGCATATTTTTTGCCAACAGGGGCAGATGTGGGAATATTTCATTTAGATGTCTGTCTTTATGCAGTATGGGTTTCCTATGCCTCTTAGGACATTTAATTTAGGATTACAGATAACTCCAGTTAAGATTTTTTTGTTTCCAGGCTGCTGAATTTATTGCTGGAGATTGCCCCCGTGTATTTGAGTAACCTTGTGGATCTGATCTGCGGCTAAAAATATTACAGAGTTAAAAGCACTGTTTGCCTCTGTGCTCAGGGTGTGTAACATCTAGGAATATACCTGACAGCTTGGCTGTGCACAATAGATATTTTGGTGTGTTTTGGGGGGAGGTTGTTTCTTCAGACATATTGTAGCTTATAGGTATATGGTAAAAAAAAAAGCATCTTTCCAGTGAATTGATATCACAAAAAAGCTTAAGCTCCTGAAAAAAAAAATCAAACTAAAATCAGATTTAAAATAGAAAATCAATTGTCATATAAATATACCAAAAAAATTATAGCAAAGAATTGGGAATTTCACTACTTCAATGTTCTTTCCATTTCACCTCTAATGAAATGCAAAATCTATTCCTTTTTACAAATATTTTGCAGCCTTTTATTAACATTATTTTAAAATCTATTTTCCTAATGTATCTTTGTATCACATAGGGAAAAACCTTTTGTTTTGTCTGAAAATTAGTGTCCTTACTTTTTTTCTGAAAGTTTTGGTGTGGACAAATGTGACAGCTTCTGGCTTTCAATGGTTGCTAAGGAAGCAGAAGCAGCCTGCAGCTGCTGTATCCTTACCAACCAACATCACTCAGCCCCTTCACTAGCTGTTATTTTGCTAGTGTTACTATCAGGGATCCATCATGTGCAGCAGGCATCATGATTGATGATGGATTTATAACTAGGGACATTTTTGGGGGATTTTATTTTTTTTAATAAGGGAGTTGTCAAACATTTGGGTGTCATTATTACTAGGGTTAACCTTTTGTTTTTTACTATGTACCCCATACTCATTTACATGGTGGGGAGGTATTTGCACAATGGCAGCAAAGGTTCCCATCTCAACACGCCCAGCCTGCTTACCAACCAAATTAACCTGTCCAACCATATGCGTTAAAAAAAGGGGTTTAGTTAGCACACATTTGCAAACGCATGCGTAAGCTGCAAGGCCCCTTTTACAGCACCCTGTATTACTTGCATCTGGGGGTCCCCTTATTATTAAAGGAAGCTTCCAAAGTTGATTAAGCTCCCCACCTGCACACTCCCACAACCACTGGGCATGAGTTGTGGGGATGAAGTTTCCTCATCAACATGTGGTGCTTTTCTAGGGGGTGCATGTTGAGTGCACGTGGCCTGGTATGGTTCAGGAGTGGGGGGATGCATGCTTGTCCCCTTCTTCCCTGGCCAGCCAGACTGCATGCTCAAATTAAAGGATTTGGTATGGATTTTTAGGGGTACCTCATACATTTTTCTTTGTTTTTTTGCTTGACCTACCCCGTAAAATACATACCAGACTCAAAGACCCCTTTCACACTCAAGGCGCTTTTCAGGCAATTTAGTGCTAAAAATAGCACCTGTAAAGCGTCGGAAAAGTGCCTCTCAAGCCTGAGTGCTTTCACACTGGGGTGGTGCGCTTGCAGGACAGGGAAAAAAGTCCTGCAAGCAGCATCTTTGGGGCGGTGTGGGAGTGGTGTATACAGCACTCCTAAACCGCCCCTGCAATTGAAATCAATGGGCAGTGCTGCCGAAGCGCCAGTCATTTGATGGCTTTACAGTTTGGGTGAGAGCACAAGCAGCTGTGACAGTTATCAATAATCACATGCCTTGAATGTAACTGTTTTGGAAAACCATTACATTGATGGGTTTAGTTGCCTAGTGTACCCCCAACAATAAAACTTATTTTAATTTAACCCAGAAAACTAATTAGCGCTTATCTAAAACCCTACTCCTAACCATTAACCTAAACATTGAATTTACTGTAACTGATAATATTTGCTTAATTAAAAAAAAAAACTGCCCCTGCAATCAATATAATGTTTCTACTTTTGAAAAGAATGGGAAAAGATTGGAACCTGTGTCAGGTTCTGTAGCTACCTGCATTCCCATTTTGGAGGTTCACTCTGATTTGTTGGCCTAATGACTGCTGGAAAAAAAAACTTGTTTGCACATGATTGGATGATGGAAGTCAAACTGAACGGCCTATAGTAAATCAACCTCAAAATCTGTAAATAGATACACCTGTTCTGGTTAAAGGTGAGATTTTCCTTTAGTTCATGGAGATCTCTTCTTTGTTCCTATTTTTTTCCTTGGTGACCATAATAGAGAGGAAAACATCCAGCCGGCACACACATAGCATTGTAAAACTGGATATACAGTAACTTGTAACCATTTTCAAGTCTATGTAGCGGATGGTTGCTACTAGTTACTATCATCCACCATATCACCCTGCTGCCAGACCTCCATATATCACTCTCAGAGACAATGAACAGTCATTTGCGTTGTTTTTTTTTTTTTATTGGGGGATATAACTTGGTTGGGGAAGGGGATATGGGATGCCCATAGATACAATTACTTTGCCATCATGGTTACTGAATAGATTAAATGAATTAAAAATTTAAGAACTGACGGACCCTAATATTCACAGTCACTTCCCCTGCATAACTCATGCAGAATGTTGCTCCTCCTATGCATCAACTCCTGCAGACTGTTACTCCCAGGACTCATCTCCTTCTGCACAAACTTCAACTGCAAACTATTAGTCCTCTTGTCCCATCATCTTCTCTTTACACAAGGAATCACTCTGAATAATCCCAGATGCTGGCTGTACTGGCTGATTTGTTAATAGGCCAGGGGCCTGCAGTACCCCCTACTGGCGGCCTAGTTGATTAGCAGCTTGAAATGGTTGGTGGACTACTGATCCCACCTAGCCCAACTTGCAAATCCTGCGCCCGCAGGCCGCATCGATTTGACACAAAACCCCACAGTCTCTCCTCTGACCCAGCTCCCCTGGCATGCCTCTTCCAGATATCCACTATGTCCCACTCACTGACCTTCTCCTGCCCTGAGTCCATGGGAAAGAACTTAACCGGACATGCGTTCCAATCACTTCTCCAGCCCCTCTGTTCCAGGACACCTCTTCCATGACCGTGTAAGGATGATGCTCCCTCCCAGCTCCCGGGCTCCTCCGCTGAGGCGCGCACCCCCCCCCCCCCCAGATGGGGATGGCCTCCTGCTGTGATCTAGCACTCAATTCTTTCCGTCTCCCAGCCGCCAATTCCAGTTGGTGATTGGTCAGGGCTCCTCACTTTAGCTCCCTGTCACTCCAGCTCTCAGCCCTGTCCCTCTTCCAGAACATTCTCCCTGGAAGCAGGGGAGGCGCCCAAGAACTGAAGCACAGGTGGCCACACCCACTGCTACAATAACTACTCCCTGCCCCCAGATCAAAACAAACAGGCCTAGCATGCAGCATAGGCCTGCCTAAATTTACCTGCCTGGCAGCTTACCACACAAAAATCCTCACCTCTAGCACCTACCTATGGTAGAGTTTGCTACATTTATGCAAAACTAGAAACTGTTCATTCTTTATTTAATACTTAAGTGTTCCCTCTAAGGGGTCATGCACACTGGGCTTAAAACACCACTTTTACAAGCCGTTGCATTTTTTTCTTCTGCCTGTAAATGCACATGGATTTGCTAAACTTGCTAAACTGGAGATAGCTTGTAACCCCTTTCAAGTCTATTCAAAACTAGAAACTGTTCATTCTTTATTTAATGATTGTAAAAGTTAATATTTTTTTAAATAACAAACATGTCATACTTTACATAGTTTCAAGTGGCTTAGAGCCTCCTCTTCTCGCCTGCCCCATACCCCGCCTCCCCCCAATAATACCCAATCGCAAGGAAAATTTCAAAAACAGCAATGTTTTTTAAATTTTTGCCCTGAAAAAAAAAACTCTTTATCAGTTTAGGGCCAATATGTATTCTACATATTTTTGGTAAAAAAAATAAAATAAACCTCAATAAGCGTATATTGATTGGTTTGCACAAAGTTATGGCACTTACAAAATAGGGGATGTATTTATGGCATTTTTATTATGATTTTTTTTACTAATAATGGCGATGATCAGCGATTTTTAGCGGGACTGCGACATTGCGGCAGACACTTTTTTGGGACCATTGACATTTATACAGCGATCAGTGCTATAAATAGGAAATATATTGGAAAGAACAGAAATGGTCTTTCTATGCACCAATTATAGAATTTAACAAATAGTTTTATTCACAATTCAATACATAATAAAATACAGAAAAAAGAAAAAACACAACATAAATATAAAAGGCCAGCCATGGCATCACCTCTATCCGTGGATTCCTCCATCCGGACCATCCATGCTGCACCTTTACCACTGATGTAATATTTCTTCCTTCCCTGTTGATTGATGCTGTTCTAAGGAGACCTGTCTTTTTACTAGGCTGGTCTGTGCTGTAATCAGCCACACCTGTTGGAAATATTCAGTACCAGCATTTTTTAGATAGTGCTTTTCCTTTTTTGGTCCATTATAAGATGCTAGGAACACTGGTTCCAATTACAGCTCAATAATATACTGGAAGGTCTAGCCCTATCTGACATCTGAATTTCCATGCTTTTAGACACATAGTAATTACTGTAAAAGGGGGGTTTTTCCGCGCTACCTCCCTATACTAAAAACAAAACATATCCTGAGTGTGAATACACTAAGTGCAGGTTATATTGTAAAAACTAAAACAAAAGAAAAAAGTGTGTGCATAAGTAATATTAACAAAAAAATTGAATAAGAATATGACTGGTGCTGCAAATAAACCTTTGGCTGGAATACTCAGCCAAAAAACATATGCATAAAAATAAAAATAAAATATATTGCGCAACCCTGTAAAAGGCAAAACAAAGTGCCAAACAAAATATTGATGACCTGAAAAGAAGTGCAACTATATGAATATACACTTAAAGTCCAATTACTGATGCTGCTCCAGCAGCATACACATGAAAAGTTCAAAAGAAAAAATCCATAGAAAAAAATATATCACCAAAGTGTGTAAAAACACCAAAGTGTGTAAAAAGGACAGCAGATATGGATCTTCAAACATAGGTATAGACTTCAGCGGCAAAGAATGTATACACAGGAGGCTTACCAGAACAGATGGGGACCAAACGAGCTCAGCAAAGAAAACCAATCAGGATGTCAACGATGTGATCCTATAGGTCCTCGCTCAGCTCCAACACCGGTCAGCAAACGTTGGTACTCCCCACAGTAGTGTGAACACTCGTCCAGCGTGATGTTGTTTTCAAAAGGAAAAATAATAAAGAGGCTTCATGGTGTAGATTTGTTTAAAAAGACAAATACCCTTTATTGCAATGTGCGGGTGAACAGACGTCCATACCTATGTTTGAAGATCCATATCTGCTGTCCTTTTTACACACTTTGGTGTTTTTACACACTTTGGTGATATATTTTTTTCTATGGATTTTTTCTTTTGAACTTTTCATGTGTATGCTGCTGGAGCAGCATCAGTAATTGGACTTTATTAAGTGTATATTCATATAGTTGCACTTCTTTTCAGGTCATCAATATTTTGTTTGGCACTTTGTTTTGCCTTTTACAGGGTTGCGCAATATATTTTATTTTTATTTTTATACATAGTAATTACTCCAGTTTGAAAATTACAATAGCTCCTGAAGAAGCGATTCTGGCGAAACATGTAGAGCAAAATATTGTTACAACATAGTTTATAATCACACATGTTCTATGTAACTTGTGCTGACCTTGTTGACCAAAATTTTGGAGCGCTTTTTAGTCGCTACTGTAGCCCATCTACAGCCTTTTATATTTACGTTGTGTTTTTTCTTTTTTCTGGTTTTTATTATGTATTGAATTGTGAATAAAACTATTTGTTCAATTTTATAATTGGTGCCTAGAAAGTCAATTTCTGCTCTTTCCAATATATTTCCAATTGACGTTTAGGATGCGGCACTGTGTTATTTCAAGTACCCACAGATCCATTCTGTGTTGGCACTTTTTTCTAGATACAGTGTGTAACGGCACCCCCAATATAAAGGGGTATAACGCCGTTTACGATGTTCCCTCTCCTAGACACACATCCACTCGCTACCGATATCCAAAGCTAAACGACCCTTTCCTATAGGAGCCGACCCCTCTGGAAGAAGACGAGACGCACTCTGTCTCTTCTGTAGTAGGAATGACTTTATTATTGAGAAACATTGTAACTTTATACACAATTCAATACACAGGATTTGACATGAACAAGGGCCCAGCTCCACCCACACCTCCTAAGACTCAACACCTCATCCTGACGTCTGCTAGGCTTCAAAAGACCCCACCCAATACACATCTTCTCACAAAGGGTTGGCAGCCAGTCTGTCTGGCACTTTACAATACACACAAGGACTTAATCTCTATTCATACCAGACCTTCCCCAGTCATAATGAACAATAGAATGCAAAACAACTTAATTCCTCACAGCAATGATTACTTAAACCCCACATACAGTATACATCCAATCTATATACAATGTATATACAGCCTTGAATATGGCTATCACAGACCATATCGGGGGTTTCTTTTATTCACCCTGTGTCCAAAGTGACCCCACTGTCACACAGTGCTATAAATAGCCACTGATTACTGTATAAATGTCACTGGCAGGGAAGGGTTAACACTAGGGGGTGATCAAGGAGGAGAGCGATCGCTGTTACTAATCACTAGGAACAGCAGATCTCTCTCTACTTCCCTGTCAGAACGGGGATATATTTGTTTACATTGACAGATCCCTGTTCTGGCTCTCTGAGGAGCAATCGCGGGTCCCAGGTGGACATCGCGGCCACGCGCTTGGGCATCGCGCGACGTCGCGTGCGCCCCCCTACAGCCCTTAAAGTTGTCGACGTACACCTACGGCGGTTTGCGCAGCCGTGCCAACCTGGCGCAGTATAATGATGGTGGCTGGTCGGCAAGAGGTTAAACAGCTTTTGTCCTGCCAGGAGAAAAGGCATTCAGATGAGCTAAGCAAACATTCATGTTCATGTGTTGTTGAAAAACTTCCAGTGCTTGATTAAATAATTATTTAGTGAATTAACTAATTAAAGAAGCTACATTTAAAAACCTTTTCTCAATTTGGCACATTTTTGACAGTCAAAAATGTTTACACTTCAAAATTTCTCTTCTGAGTGCTTTATAAATAGCAAACTTAGAAAAATAGGGAAAGTGACTTTAGGAATGGGACCCTATTTGAATTTTCAGCAAGTAATGTATTGATAATGACATATACACCTAGAGGATCTGGCAGAAATTCACGTTGAACCTTTAATCAGAAATTATGCATATGCAACAGCATATGGCTCTGTAAAATATATATGTGAAGTCAAAGTGAATAATTCTCCATAATTCCCCTTAAATATCACAAGTACAGGGAACAGGTGAAGTGTGTAAATCTGGAAGGTTAATATTCTCCTATTTAAAGATGTGACACTTCATTATTCCCACAGGACCCACAACTTTTTACTTTCTCGCTATTCAGAGTGCATTATACTAGGATGGAAATTTATAAAGCTGACAGTCAATTGAACTTTTAAGCTCAGTATAAAAATCCATATTAAAAGACTAAATTTTACTGTGCATTTTTAGAAAAAAAATATCTAATTTGCACTGGAAGACGTGGTATACAGTCTATAGGGATTACATTATTCTGTATTGGAAGACAAAGAAGTAGAACAGTTATGAGAATATAGCTGAAATCTTTAAAATCGTATCTACTCCCAGATCTTATATCATCCATTCTAATGCGCAGCCTAGCCTTATCCAATCAAATGGGCTCCCCAGAATTATTTAAATCTGAACTCCAGGAGAATAACTAAATACACAGATGAAATACATATATTGGAGTGGTTTTATCTACCTAAAGGCTCGTTCCCACAAGTTCTGGTCTCTGATGAGCAATCCACATTCTAATCACTCTTCAGAAAGCATGTGACAGGTGGTGAGGAGGTGGTGTATCGCACAAGCTTTGGTCACACAAGCTTCTGTTTCACATGAGCTTTGGAACATGAATCGCATTTCCAAGAGCATTTGACAGGCAGGGAGGAGGCATTGGGGGAGATTTACTAAAACTGGTGCACACGGAATCTGGTGGAGCTGTGCTGTGCATAGTAACCAATCATCTTCCATGTTTTATTGCCAAAGCTTATTTGAACAAGCTGAAGTTTGAAGCTGATTGGTTACTATGCACAGTTGCACCAGATTCTGAGTGCACCAGTTTTAGTAAATCTCCCCCTTAGTATCACTTCCTCGCTGCCTGCTTTGCATTGCATGCAATGCGGCCCTATTTATTTGAATAGGTTGCATTCGGCAGGCGCTATGCCCGCCAAAAGCAACAGGGAGTATCGTTCCTGCCACAGCCTTGATGCTCTGCATTGGCATGTGTACATTCCTGGCCACTGCCTATGCAACTAAAGGAGTAGCAGTTCGGGGGCAGTAAAAGCATTCCTCAACCAGCAAAATTATAAATGCAACACTTTTGTGTTTTCCCCTATTTATCATGAGCTGAACTTAAAGATCAACAACTTTTTCTATGTACACAAAAGGCCTATTTCTCTGTGTTAGTGAGCACTACTCCTTTGCCAAGATAATCCATCCACCTCATCTTGCAGCATGATAATGAACAGCCCCATGTTTGTAAGGATCTGTACACAATTCCTGGAAGCTGAAAACAGTTCTTGCATGGCCAGCAAACACACCGAACATTCCACAGCCCACAGTCAACAACCTGATCATCTCTATGCGAAGGAGATGTGCTGCACTGCGTGAGGAAAATGGTGGTCACACCAGATACTGACTGGTTTACGGACCCCCCGGACTGCACATTTTAGAGTGGCCTTTTATTGTGACCAGCCTAAGGCACACCTGTGCAATAATCATGCTGTCTAATCAGCATCTTGATATGCCACCCCTGTGAGGTGGATGGATTATCTCGGCAAAGGAGAAGTGCTCACTAACACAGATTTAGCCCTGGTTCACACTGGTGAGTTTTGACATGCGATTTGACATGTCAAATCGCATGTCAAATCGGCGGCAATTGCCAGCAATGGCACTGTCCTAATCGTGCGACGCCGCATCTGCGGCGCTGCACCGATTTTAAAAAGTAGTTTCTGTACTACTTTTTGCGATTTCGGCCCGCGATTGACATCTGGGCAGAAACCTGCACAGATGTCTCTGTAATCGTGGCTGAAATCGGGAATGACAAGCAGGAGTGAAATCGTGCGAGTTCAACTGAACTCGCACGGCTTCATTCCCGTAGCCCAGTGTGAACCTGGGCTTAGACAGATTTGGGAACAATATTTGAGAGAAATAGGCCTTTTGTGACATAGAAAAAGTCGTAGATCTTTGCGTTCAGCTCATGATAAATAGGGGCAAAACACAAAAGTGTTGTGTTTATAATTTTGCTCAGTGTATGTTAAAGTTTCACCTTCACTTACATGTCTCCTCCCCACCCTTTGACTGGACAGAAAGAAAGGAAGAAAGAAGAAGCAGCACACTGATGAGCTAATCTCTCTGTCACTCTGCTTTCCCCTCCTATCAGCATGCTTCATGCACACCTAACTGCCACTTTATGCTGCATCTCCTTCCCTCCTCTGAGCTTTGCTGTATAGCAGGGGTCGGTAACCCGTCGATTGTGGTCCACCTGTCGACCGCCGGCTGGTGACATGGTGGACCGCGAACAGTTTCCTGCGCCGCCAAACCCCTGCCTTCTATGTGTGCCGATCCGTGTCTCCCCAGGCTCCCCTCCCAGCCTCCAGCCTCCTCTGTGGCTGCGCCTCACCATCTATGTCCCGGTGTCTCTCTCCCCCTGCCGTCTCCATCCTCCATCGCCACTGTGATCAGTGAACAGCAGAGACCGGAAGAAGCACAGCTCAGGACGGAGGGCGGGAGGAGGAGCTGGCCAAACAAACTTTTTATGTTAAACCGCTGATGATTGGTTGCTAGCACACAGGGTGGTCCGAAGCAACCAATTACCAGCTTGCTAATATGAAAAGTCACTCTGCCAGTTCCCGACCCTCTGTCCAGAACTGTGCAGCCTCCCAGTCTCCGCTGTGGAAACAGGTAGGACACTGTGCTATGGGAGAGGAGGGAAGGGGGGGTTACTGCTATAGGGGTGTGGGGGGGTCCTCTACCACCCTTCATGTCACCCCTCCATCCCTACATTCTGACTGCCAAGCACTCCTGAACCCTGCATTCTGACTGCAACGCACTCCTGAACCCTGCATTCTGACTGCAACGCACTCCTGAACCCTGTATTCTGACTGCAACGCACTCCTGAACCCTGTATTCTCACCGCAACGCACTCCTGATCCCTGCATTCTGACCGCAACTCACTCTTGGACCCTGCATTTTGACAGCAACTCACTCCTGATTCCTGCATTCTTACCGCAACACACTCCTGATCCCTGCATTCGGACCGCAATGCACTCCTGAACCCTTCATTCTGACCGCAACGCACTCCTGATCCCTGCATTCGGACCGCAATGCACTCCTGAACCCTTCATTCTGACCGCAACGCACTCCTGATCCCTGCATTTTGACCGCAACGCACTCCTGAACCCTGCATTCTGATTGCAATGTACTCCTGAACCCTGCATTCTGACTGCAATGCACTCCTGAACCCTGCATTCTGACCACAACGCACTCCTGATCCCTGCATTCTGAGCATAATGCACCGGTGAACCCTGCATTCTGTCCGCAATTCACTCCTGAACCCTGCATTCTGATCGCAACGCATTCCTGATCCCTGCACTCTCTTGTAATACTTATTTTTTTTCTAAATAAAAAAAGGTCGGTCTTACGGTTTGTTTTTTTTGTGGGGAGGGGGGGGGGCATCTTTGACTTCATCAGTGTTGTTTAAGTAGATCTCTATCTCTCAAAGGTTGCCTACCGCTGCTGTATAGGGATTGCAAGAAGCTAATGCAAAGTCATAAAAAGGGGCTTACACTAATTGGATTAAAAGAATCTCATAAATTTTTGTCTTTCATATCCATCTGATATGAATGACAAGGAGAGCGGGGTCTGATAGATATGGATTGCCAAACTGGAGCTAAACTTACTCCGGTGCATGAGACAGTGACCGTCATCTAAAAACCATATCTGACCCCAGAGTTGTTTAAAATGAAATTATTATCCGTCAGTTTCGGTCTATACACAATTATCATGAGATCTAACATGACCTTTTATCTGGGAGAAGCTATGTAGGCGGCTTCATTTTTTTTTAAATATAAAGAATTCAGTATTGGGACTAATTTGTTACTTTGACAAAAAAGAATGTCCTCATTTATCAACACGAGCTAAGTATGAGCTATTTTTGTTGCCCACAGCTACTTATCAAATTCAGATTTTCATTCTCTAAATGTCATCTTCAAAAGCATTAATACTGTAGCTGCTGTGGGGCCAAACATTTTTTTTGAGCACACATTTCTTAGAGGGCAAAATGGTCAATTTTGCCTTTCCGCTTGTATGTAAATGCTTACTCAGTGGTTTAGTATGCTGTTTTAGTTTGTAAATTCATTGCTTTCAGATTCTAATCTTTATGAACGATTTTCACAAATTTTACAGATTTTGCTGCATTTTATAAACTGGTAGCTCTGAAAGCACAAACTAGCTGCCAGTATGCCATCATACCCAGGGCCGCCATCAGGGGGTACAGGCAGTACACCTGTAAGGGGCTCGGAGGTCCCCAAGGGCCCGGATGGCAACCCCCCTTTTTTTTTTTTGTAAAGGGCCCAGAGGTCCCCAGGGCCCCAGATGGTAACCCCCCTTTTTTATGTATTTTTTATAAAAAATGTATATATATATTTTATTTAATTTTTTTTTGTAAGGGGCCTAGAGGCCCGGAGGTCCCCGAGGCCCGGAGGTCCCCAGGGCCCCGGATGGCAACCCCCCCCCTTTTTTATGTATTTTTTATCAAAATATATATATATAATTTTTTTTTTTTTATTATTATTAATTTTTTTTGTAAGGGGCCCGGAGGTCCCCAGGGCCCCGAATGGCAACCCCATTTTTTTTTTTTTATAAAAATACGTTTTTTATGTATTTTCTACCCCCGCCCCCCCCCCCCCGCTTCTCAATTTGCGGCAGCAGCACCCCCCCTGTTTCCCCAAAATTCCTGATGGCGGCCCTGATCATACCTCAAGACAGGGGAGCTTAACCACTTCAGCTATATAAGATTTCACCCCCTTTATGACCAGGCCGTTTTTTGCTATTTGCTATTTGGCACTGTGCTACTTTAACTGGCAATTGCGCGGTCATGCAACTCTGTACCCACACGAACGTTCTAAGAATTTTACACAAATATAGCTTTCTTTTGGTGGTATTTGATCACTGGGTTTTAATTTTTTGTGATATACAGTGCCTTAAAGTATTCATACCCCTTGAAATTTTCCACATTTTTTCATGTCAACCAAAAACGTAAATGTATATTATTGGAATTGTATGTGATAGACTAACACAAAGTGGCTCATAATTGTGAAGAAGAAGGAAAATGATAAGAATAAATATCTGAAAAGTGTGGCATGCATTTGTATTCAGCCCCCTTTACTCTGATCCCCCTAAGACCCCTTTCACACTGGGGCGTTTTTTAGGCGCTTTTGGGCTAAAAATAGTGCCTGTAAAGCGCCTGAAAAACAGCTCCCCTGCAGTCTCAGTGTGAAAGCCCGAGGGCTTTCACACTGAAGTGATGCACTGGAAGGATGTTAAAAAAAACTCCTGCAAGCAGCATCTTTGGAGCAGTGAAGGAGCAGTGTATAGACCGCTCCTCCAACGCTCCTGCCCATTGAAATTAATGAACAGCGCGGCCGAACCGCCGGCAAAGCAGCGGCGCATTGTGGGTGGTTTTAACCCTTTTTCGGCTACTAGCGGGGGTTAAAAGTGCCCCGCTAGCGGTCGAATACCTCAGCAAAAATGACGGTAAAGCGTCGCTAAAAATAGCGGCGCTTTACCGCCGGCGCCCCAGTGTGAAAGCGGCCTAACTAAAATCTAGTTGAACCAATTGCCTTCAGAAGTCACCTAATTAGTAAATAGGCTCCACCTGTGTATAATTTAATCTCAGTATAAATACAGCTGTCCTGTGAAGCCCTCAGAGGTTTGTTAGAGAACCTTAATGAACAAACAGCATCATGAAGGCCAAGGAACACACCAGACAGGATAAAGTTGTCGAGAAGTTTAAAGCAGGGAAATCTATCATCTCAATCCATCATCCGAAAATGGAAAGAGTATGGCACAACTGCAAACCTACCAAGATATGGCCAGCCACCTAAACTGACAGGCCGGGCAAGGAGAGCATTAATCAGAGAAGCAGCCAAAAGGCCCATGGTAACTCGTGCACTCTAAAATACTGGCCTTTATGCAAGAGTGGCAAGAAGAAAGCCATAAGAAGTCCTGTTTGCAGTTTGCGAGAAGCCATATGGGGGACACAGCAAACATGTGGAAGAAGGTGCTCTGGTCAGATGAGACCAAAATTAAAAGTTTTGGCCCAAAAGCAAAATGCTATGTGTGGCAGAAAATGAACACTGCACATCACCCTGAACACACCATCCCCACCGTAAAACATAGTGGGCATCATGTTGTGGTCATTCTTTTCTTCAGCAGGGACAGGGAAAACTGGTCAGAGTTGATGAGAAGATGGATGGAGCCAATAAAGGCCATTCTTAGAAGAAAAGCTGAGAGGCCTCGAACACACGACCGATTTTCTCGTCCAAAACCGGCAAGAAATGTGCCGCGAGAGCTATTTTGTCGAGACAAACGTTCGTGTGTATGGTTTTACGACGAGAAAATTGCCGAGAATCTCGACGAGAAAATAGAGAACCTGCTCTCTATTTTCTCGTCAGGATTCCAGATTTCCTCGTCGTGTTTCTCGTCGGCCTGTTTTGTGACGAGAAAATGGTTCGTGTGTATGCTTTTACGACTCTTCCAAAAGCGCGCATGCTCACAAGCAACTATGAGATGGGAGCGCATCTTCTGGTAAAACAAGCCTTCGTAATGGAGAGAGCACATTCGTCACGCTCCAAATTTTTGCATCGTTTAAATGTTCTGCATTGAAATCTTCGTTAGAATGTTACATTAATCAAAACGAGTGACCTTCTTTTGCTGCTGATATTCACACAGAGTTATGACTATTTTTTTTTAACCTTTTTCATGCTGCTCTTAAGAAGATTTATGTGTATTATATCGTGCAAGTTTTTAGGAATAATTTAAATGGTTATATTTTTCAAAATGATGTTAATTATAATTTCGCAATGTTTTGATAGTGATCTTCCATTTAATTTTGGAATCTCTATTAGTTAAATTTTCCACCATGTTTTTTTGCAAATCAGATTTAGTTATTCTTTTGGGGGGTTGTTATCTGTCCTTTTTTTTGTCAGTCAAATGTATCTGCTTACTCCAAAGCTAGATTTTTAATTTTTACAAATACATAGTCAAGTATGAACTTAAACAAAAATCAAATTTATTCATGTTTCAAAATAAAATAAAGAGAAGGCAGCGCTGGAGAACCTGCTGCCATTTGTGCATCCCAGGGACCCCAGAGCACACAGCAACCCTGTGTGGACCCTAAAATTGGGAGCTTGAGAAGGCCAACATTTCTGAACACAATCTGATGCTGGCCTCCCAGAGGTCAGGAACAGCAGCAGGTGATATATATGTCCCAAGTGTGTGGTACTACAACAGGCTGCCTTCTGTCCGACCACAATGAAGCAAGGCCATCACTTCCTCTTCTTCCTGGCAACCTTCCCTGCAACCTTCCCTGAAGCCTTCCCTGCAGCCTTCCTTCTTCGTTTGGCTGGAGGCTGGGCCACTGGAGGGGTACTCCTGTCAGGAGGAGGAGATGTAGCAGAAGGGGGTGGGGCAGAAGAAGAAGGTGGAGGTGTAGCAGAAGGGGGTGGGGCAGAAGAAGAAGGTGGAGGTGGAGCAGAAGGGGTGGGGCAGAAGAAGGTGGAGGTGTAGCAGAAGGGGGTGGGGCAGAAGAAGGTGGAGGTGTAGCAGAAGGGGGTGGGGCAGAAGAAGGGGGAGGTGTAGCAGAAGGGGGTTGGGCAGAAGAAGAAGTTGGAGGTGTAGCAGAAGGGGGTGGGGCAGAAGAAGTTGGAGGTGTAGCAGAAGGGGGTGGGGCAGAAGAAGAAGGGGGAGGTGGAGGTTGAGGTTGGGTCAGTTGTGCCACCTCACATATGGCGGTATTGGGGGTAATTTTCTCCATCACCCCCTTGTTGAGCAAGGTGATGAGCAGGGGCTCGCATAGGAGGCGTTGCTCCATGCTCATCACCTTGAACTTAGCCTCCACTAGGCCGGCAATGGCCTCTTCAGGGGATGTGGGCTCCTGGAGGGTGGCATGGGCCTCATGAATAAGGGCCATTGCTGCCTCACTCGTGCTCCTGTCCCTCCTGCCTCTTTTGGGAAGCCGGATGGGAGGCACCTGGGATCTGGTGCTTCTCCTTTGCCCTGCCACCTCCTGTCTGCCACGGGACCCTGCCACCTCCTGGCTGCCACTGGGCCCTGCCACCTCCTGGCTGCCACTGGGCCCTGCCACCTCCTGGCTGCCACTGGGCCCTTCCTCCTCCTGCCTGACAGTTTCCAGACCCTCCTCCTGGCTGATTTCATCCTGTGTATGAAAAAGGGACATAGTTTAATATGTTGGTTTAATCTTTGCATCAAACTTTGTAATCCTGATTGAAGCAATTAGAATGTAAATCCATAAATCCTTGCTTTAAATTTACCACTACATCAGATTGACTATTTAGCACCCAATTAAGTGCAGACTAATGTCTACAGATCTTGATTTCACTTGTGGAATCCAAAATATTTTATGTTTGTCATCTTGACATATTTGTCAAACATTAAGTTTATCCCAATACATTTTCACTTAATACTATACCTGGCTCCAGATGGCCAAATCAGGATCATCCAGGATGGCTGCCTCCTCTTGCTCCAGAGAAGGCTCAGGTTGGCTGCAGGGAAGTCTGGGGGGAAGAGTGGAGAGTGATGGCCTTGTCTCAATGTGGTCATCCAGGAAGGACATCCTGTTGTAGTACCACAAAATCGGGACATAAACATCACCTGCTGCTGCTCCTGACCTCTGAGAAGCCAGCACCTTAGAGCGTTCAGTCCTGTAGGTACCTCTCAAGCTGCCAATTTTAGTGTCCACTTGTTTTGCTGTGGCTGTGGGCACCTTGGTATGCACAAATGGGAGCAGCTTCTCCAGCGCTGCTTTTCTCACCCCTCTTTTTTTGTGGATGGGGTTTTTCGTCTCCCACAGAGCGGGCAGCTCCCTTACCCGGTCAATAAATTCCACCAGGAAATCCTTGTCGCTTATAAAGACATTCATATTGTATCTGCAAGTTAAATAAATTATATATAACTAATGTGAGGCAAACAGTCTAAAGGGTTTTACATGCCAGTCCTTACTGCCCATCTCACGCATATTTGAAGCTTACCACTTCTGAAGTTCATCTTTGGGTTTGTTTGTAATTTTTGAGTGGATTGCCTTCTTTTTTGAGATTGAACTGCTTGTTTGCTGCTGTTTTTTACTGGAATTTTATGGTTGCTTTTAAATAAATTCCCATTTTTGGATTTACACTATGTGGAAGTGCTCTTTCCTGTTTTTTGGTGACACCATCCATATGGAGGGCTTCGGGTCTATATGCTGATTACCCACACCTGGAGCGAGTCACATTTGGAGACATTGAAAGACGCCACCAACAGGAGAGGACAACTTTGGTTTCTATTCGCTGGTCCCTGACGTGGACATAAGCCTGATAGATCCACCGCTATATGGTGAGCTGGATCTACAACACTTGGTAAGAGTATTTATTTCTTACTTATTGTCCCTGACCCAATGGTGAAGGCACTCCCGGGTGTTACATCATATTGGCATACAAACCATCTATTTCAAGGAACCATTTGAAACAGGACTTGCTTATCCACAGACGACTACTTTTGGATATTGTTTTCCCACCTGTACTCAGAGACATTTAGAAATTTTGTTTGCACTGAACTTTGTGGATATTTCATATGTCACATAGTTCTGTTCCTTATAGGTGATTTACAGTTTTGTATATGATTTAGACACCAACAGGTGTTACAGATTCTTTATGATTGTTTATAAGTGTTCACTGTAAAGAGTCACTACATTTTTTATTTTTGATCCATTTCTAGGGGTATCAGTAGTTCTCATAGATCACGGTGACACATCACCGCACCACTGTTTGAATAGATTCATCATACTTTTTATTTTAAGTATACACGTCACACGTGTTTGTTACAACGTTTATTATTTGGTCTTCATTAGACCATTCGGTTCTCCATTGAGTCCCAACACACATTTGAATTCACTTTCGAATTTCACGTAGCGCCTACATTTATATATTCAAACAGTCTAACCTCCTTAACATCCTAGTCACCATATATATCCTCCAACATTCTCAAGACAGTATAGGCCAACAATTTGTACAAGTCACAAAATCACATACCTTCGTTCGCACGTCCGTCACTTGAACTCCTCTCTCCGCACACCGAACGTACTATAGTCACATGTGTGTTTGCTATATACACACCACGCATGCGTCAAAATACGAACACGTCGCTCCGCACACGTCGCCCGCCCATGACGTTCTAACTAACATCTTTTCCCCGCCCCTTCTCTTTCGGCGCGCAGACAGATATGGCGGAGTTACAGCAGGTGTCTGATAGTTCCACAACTAACGAGGAGGAGACAAGCCCGGAGACCGAGGAAACGTCACGATCAAGGAGGAGATTCAAGGCATCGAATATGTCTTTGGCGGAGATGGTGGACATCTTGCTCAAGTCTGATTATGATGCAAAGCATGGGCCGTATAGCAAACCAAATAGAAGGAAGGCCAAAATCCTCACTAAAGTCGTGAAGAGTCTGAAGGCGAATTTCGGGGTGAAATGCTCAAATGAGCAGCTCAGAAAGAGTTGGTCAGACCTCAAACTGAGGGAGCCAGAGCAGTTGAGGAGCATAAAGAGAATGCTCGCTAAAAGTAAGTAAAATGTAGACTTTTCTGCTATTAATCTTTTTCTAAACTTACATGTTGCTCTTTATTTTGGTTTCTCATATTGGACTCCCTTCCAAAATGTAATATTTTGAACTTGGTTGGGCACAGTAATCGTTCGTTACGTTACAGACACTTCGTTCGGCCACTATCCGCGGTTTTGGCTTATTTTATAGCCACAAAAGTAATTAGACATCTGCCATTTTTGGTCAAATATTGTGGCGAAATTTTTAGGCTAGATGATGTGTTTGTAAAGAGAATGAAATGCAAACTTTTATCAGTGTAAAGGAGACGACACTCAGCAGCTGCTTCCACATCTGTACTTTGGAGCACTATACTGTGGGCCACCAGACCCGCCTTTTTTGGGTGTCCCACACAGGTGCATCAGTGAATTTTTGTGGTGCCTCCATGTCAAATAAATTACATCCAAAGGTGAATACTAAACATATTCTTGGTCATAAATAATGCATTCTTCTTAAAATTCCGCCCAAACACACACTTGTACCACACTTCCAAGCAATTTAGCCTGTTTTTATTTTAACATTGAGATTTACAGTGTGATAAATAGACCCTTTGTTTGATTCTCATAGGGGAAAGAAGACTGGGAGGAGAACACTCCAGGGAGCACATGCACCCCACAACTTCCAAGCAACCCCAAACTCCCAAAGACCCACAACCGAAAGATGTGCAGGAAGTTGAGGTGGAGGAAGGAGAAGTGCAGGAAGGAGAGGTGGATGACGTTGTGGATCTGGTCACCACAACAGTTCAGTATCTGTCACCACAGCTTCAGGTAAGAGATGTAGGCCTGCAGAGTTATAATACCTTTTTTTTGTTTTGTTTTTAGGGGATATAAATGTTGTGAAGGATAGTACACGGTTCTCTGCTGACAGTGCCCTCCGCCTCATCCAGCAAGTGATGGAATGTAGCACGGAACTGGATCTAATTAAACAAAGAATCCATGTGATGGAACAAACATTTAAAGACATTCTCGATGTTTTGGGGAGAATTCAATAAGCCATCCAAACACATTTGTTTTTACATGTTTGTTATTGCACATTTTAGAATATTTTTGACAATCAAACCAGCCAAAAATTGAATCTGCACACAGTGTGTCAACATGTGCTATCTGCCATCAGGGGATATCCATGTACGTCTTTTGGGGGTGCAACCCCTTCCTCGTATCTAAAGTCGGTGAACTGAGGAAGGGGTTGCACCCCCAAAACACGTCCATTGATCACCCCTGATGGCAGATAGCACATGTTGACAATAGGGATCAGGATTGTAAACTTCCTAGATGAAAAAAATCCCAAATATGTGCATATAAAATTTTTGGCTGGGCAAGGGGTGGCAGGACCCCATATTAGGACGGGCACATAGAGACATAGTTTGTGTAAGTGAATGTCTCAGATTGCTCAGAGGTATCCAATGTTGTAATTTTTGGAATGCAACTGTTATTTTTGTATTTTCATAAGCAAAAAATTGCCGGTTTGTGGCCAGGCCAACCCAAAAAACCAGAAAAAAATAAAAATGGTGTGAATGTGCACAGAGTAAAATATTTGACCACAAACAATGTGTAGCTTCTTTTTATAATACCCTCTAAGCTTATTTGGTTATTTTGTAAGGTTACATAGTGAAATGGTTGTTAGTTACTAAAGTAAAATACACTTGGCACTACAAATGCACTAAGACAAACTAGGAGACAGGAAAGAACAAATAATTAAAGGTTTAAACAAGCTTTTTATTTGGATCCTTAGACATAGGCTGGCATAGGAATTGCCCCCCTACCCGTGAAATACTCCATGTATTTGTCCCAAACCTCACGGGCAGTTTGGGAGGGCAAGCCAGGACGGGCAGATTCCAGGCCCGGCAGGGGATTTGCAGGGGAAAGTCCAGCCTCTGGCAAAACTGAGGCCATATAGGAATTTGATTTTTGGCTCAGAAAGTTGTGTAGCACACAGCAGCATAATACGACATAGTTTATTTTGTAGTCCGCCAAGTGTATTGAAGTCATAAAAAGGCGGAACCGGCTGGCCATTATGCCAAAGGCATTTTCGACAACTCTTCGGCCCCTGGCCAGCCGGTAATCGAACCCCCTCTTGTTTGGGGTCAGGGTCCTCTGAGGAAATGGCCTCATAAGATGCCGTCCGAGTCCGAAGGCTTCATCAGCCAAAAAAACAAAGGGGAGTCCTTCAATATTCCCTGCATCCGGTGGCAATGCAAGGTCATCACTCTGGAGACGGAGGGCAAACTCCGTCTGGATGAAGGATCCCCCATCGGACATCCGGCCATTCTTCCCTACATCAACATAGAGGAATTCATACCGTGCTGACACCACCGCCATCAGCACAATGCTATGAAACCCCTTGTAATTGTAGTAGTAGGACCCAGAACGGGGTGGCGGCACGATGCGGACGTGCTTCCCGTCTATGGCACCACCGCAGTTGGGGAAGTCCCACCGCGTGGCAAACTCCGATGCCACAGTCTGCCATTCCTGTGGCGTGGAAGGAAGCTGTGGAGTGAAACAAGATGAAATAATATTAGAATACAAAAATCATACATTACAAGGAAAATGTCTAAAAAAACATTACAGGCCAACATCAATCAAATTCTACGTTTATTAAGGTGTTTAAAATAAGTATAATGGAAGGCTCATTTATCATATTCATCACCCCCTCTGATGGGCCATTACTAAATTATTTTGGGGGGGGGGAGATGTTTGGCCACAGGATAGCATTGAATTGGCGGTGCGTCCAGAGTGGGCGCTGGAGCACTGCCCCCTCTCTCCTGTGCCCATCACTCAGAACAATACATAGGTTCATGCGTTGCATGAACCTATGTATTGTCTATGCCGCCCACTATTCAGGTGGATGGCCTCTTGTAAAGCGACCGACATATGAATAATTGCGGCATTTAGGGGGTTCAAATTGCATAGCAGAAACAGGTAGTAAAATAGTCTTGCACATTACAACCTGAGGGATGTAATTGGCTTCCTAAAAGTAAAATAGGGGATGCAGGGGGGGGGGGGCATTCCTTGGGGAAACACTGGCAGGCTGCTCTGCCAATCATGTTCACCAAGTCTGTTTAATGGTAACATGATTGGCCGATGCAACATCAAGGGAAGGAGAACACATCAAGGACAGAAGGATGGCGCTGACCACAAGAAGGTAAGTGCAGGGCTGGGGGGAAACTGGCTGCATTAGAGGGGACAAAATGGCTGCATTGGAGGGAACAAAATGGCTGCATTAGAGGGGACAACTGGGGGCGTTTAATAGGCACCAGAGCAAAAAAGGAGGAAGTTTATTTCCTAAATTGGGGTTTGAACCCCCAAACATTTGGAGCAACAGGCGCCCCTGCTGGAAAAGTTAGTGAAGGGAAGTATTTATGGAGGAGAAAAAAGGGGCAATCTAAAGCTTCCAGCATGCATGGGGACAAAGGGGACATTCTCAGCATATTACAATCATGGTAATTAGGGAAGGATGAAAGAAATACAATACATTAGCATACATGTAATACATAAAATGTGATGTTAAGGGAGAAAACTTACCCTAATATAGTCCTCCTGCAGGACTTGTATAATGGCAGAACAGGTGTCTGGGATTATGAGGCCCAGAGCCTGGGGGGAGATGCCTGTCGTGAACTTCAAGTCCTGAAGACTTCTCCCTGTCGCCAGGTAACGCAACGTGGCGATGAGCCTCTGCTCAGCACTGATGGCTTCCCGCATAACGGTGTCCTTCCTGGTAATATAGGGGGACACCAAAGCCAACAGTTCCTGAAAAACGGGGTCAGACATCCGCAGAAAATTCCTGTAGTCCTCAGGATTATTCTCGACGATCTCCCGCAGCAGAGGCATATGGCAGAATTGGTCCCGCTGGAGCAACCAATTCTTGGTCCATGAACTCCTCCTCACACCATTCATGGACTGGTCTTGGTCCAAAACAAGCAGACCAACACCAAGCGCACGCACAGCATGAACTCGACGACGAGAACGTCCAGGCGACATGGCTAAGAAACGGTCATCTTATCAGAACGTACAGAACAGAACGCACTTTAGAACAGCAAGGCCTATGAATAACGAACTGAAAATCAGAAACGAACAGGCAAGAACGCACTGTAAAACAGATACGACCTGCCTAGACGCCCTGAAAGTCAAGATACGAACCCACAAGCACAAACTGAACCGCAGAAAACGATCTGAAAAGTACGAAGACTGAAAAGTGCGAATCGTCTCTTCCCAAACTTTTACTTCACACGCGGTAACACGAGATCAGCAAAAGCAGCCCAAGGGGTGGCGCCAAGAAAAAAGATCTTCCCCTTTATAGTGCCGTCGTACGTGCTGGACGTGACCGCGGAGAACAACGACGAAATTGGAAATTGTCAGTGTGTACGCATGGAAAGCTTGACGAGAAAATCGACAAGCTTAACAAGAATCTCGTCGAAAAAAACGACGTGTTTTTTACGACGAGAAAATTGGTCGTGTGTACGAGGCTTTAGAGTCTGTAAAAGACTTGAGACTGGGGCAGAGGTTCACCTTCCAGCAGGACAACGACCCTAAACATACAGCCAGAGCTACAATGGAATGGTTTAGATCAAAGCATAATTATGTTTTTAGAATGGCCTAGTCAAAATCCATACCTAAATCTAATTGAGAATCTGTGGCAAGACTTGAAAATTGCTGTTCACAGACACTCTCCATCCAATCTGACAGAGCTTGAGCTATTTTGCATAGAACAATGGGCAAAAATGACACTGTCTATGTGTGCAAAGCTGGTAGAGACATCCCCAAAAAGACTTGCAGCTGTAATTGCAATGAAAGGTGGTTCTACAAAGTATTGACTTGGGGGGCTGAATACACGTCACACTTTTCAGGTCCAGAGATCCCTGGGCAAATGCGTCATACGCGTTGGTGTCCCCGTGGGGTAAGTAACGGCTAATTTATGCCTAACTCCCACTGATGTTGCTTCCTCGTCTGCTCCGCAGAGTGCAGACCGAGGGGATCCCGGTGATCCTAATCGCTCTGGATTGGGCCCGGCGTCCTTGGTACGCCGACTTCGTACGCCTGGTGGCGGATGCACTGGCGACTGCCAATGCGGGAGGACCTTCTGTCTCAAGGTCCCATACTTCATCCTGCTTTACAGTTGCTGGCTTTAACGGCATGGCTATTGAAAGCCAGGTACTAAGGGACCGAGGTCTTTTGAATTTGGTCATCTCGACCATGCTGAGGGCACTAAAATCTTCTTCCAGGAAGATCTACTATGTGCGCAGAGATGGAGTGGCGTCCACGGACGCATTCGGTTTCCAGGGTCCTGTTGTTTTTACAGCATGGAGTGGATCAGAAACTTGCCTTAAGCTCCATTAAGGGTCAGATTTCAGCTTTTTTCTTTCAACGGCCTTTGGCGACCCATTCCCTGGTGGATGCCTTTTGTACAGGGGGTTTCGACATGGGCTTCCTTCAATTAGAACACCTCTCCCTCCTTGGGATTTGAACCCGGTGCTTTTGGTTCTTCGAGAACCTCCCTTTGAGAACATCAGAAAGGTTCCTCTCTTAACACTATCTCAGAAGGTGGCCTTTCTAGTGGCCATTACGTCTTTCAGACGGGTTTCTGAAATGGCGGCCTTGTCTTGCAAGTCACCATACTTGGTCTTCCATAAGGATTAAGCGGTACTACGCCTGCAGCCTTTGTGTCTTCCGAAGGTGGTTTCGGCCTTCCACCTGGATGAGGACATTGTATCCGTTCTTGTGTCCTCGGCCGTCGCATCCCAGAGAGACTGCGCTCCATACTTTAGACGTAGTACGTGCCTTGCGGGTGTACCTGTCTGCTACGGCTCCATTCCGGAGGTCTGATTCACTGTTTGTGTTGGTGTCTGGTCCACAAAAGGGCCTAGCTGTCTCGTCGGCCACCATCTCTCGGTGGTTCAGGAAGACCGTTGTGTGGCCCTATACCCTTTAGGGGTGGGCACCCCCCTTTTTCCGGTCGCTGAATTTTCAACCAGGGCAATTAGTGCTTCCTGGGCTTTCCGACATCAAGCGTCTCTCACAGGTGTGCAGGGCGGCGACTTGGTAGTCCGTGCGCACTTTCTCCAAATTTTACAAGGTTGGTGTGAATGCATCTTCTGATGCTTCCTTCCGCCGCAAGGTTTTGCAGGCGGCTGTTTAAAGTTGCAACTCCTCCGTTGAGGAGCTCTGCTTGCTTGGGGTGAAGTTAGTTGTTTTTTGATATTGTTCCCACCCCTCGTTTTTTTGACACTGCTTGGGGACATCCCATATGTCAAGAATTAAGAAGGCTGTGTCCGTCCATGGACGAAAAGGGAAAATAGGATTTTTTGTACTCAGCGTAAAATCCTTTTCTCTGTCGTCCATGGACGGACACAGCACCCACCCCTCCTTTTTAGGTTTGTACTGCTTGTTACGAACTGAGCTGCTAACTGCAGGGAGGAGGGCTATGTCTGGAGGGACCGGGCCCTGGGCGGGGCTGTTCAACTCTGTTAAAGTAACATGTATTTAAATATCTAACATGTCTGCCTAGTCCTCTCCTATGAACAGGAACATAACCCATATGTCAAGAATTACGAAGGCTGTGTCCGTCCATGGACGACAGAGAAAAGGATTTTACGGTGAGTACAAAAAAATTCTATTATTTCAAGGGTTCTTCTTTGTTAAAAGGTTGGGAAAGTCTGTTCTAACCTTTCTCTGCAGTGTATTTTGAGAAAATACTACATTCGATACAAGCATCAGCAAACACATCTGGGAAATTGCAAATGTAACCTAATCACATTATTAATATGCATAGAGATAACAGGTGTAATCTGCATATTTAATGAGTATGCAGACAGACTGCTGTAGCCCGAACTAAGTTATGATGCACTGAGGAAGTAAACAACAGTACTATACAAGCAGATTGCTAGAAATATTTTTTCTTCATCAATCTAAAGGTGACTTGGTTTGCACAATGATATCAATGTAAAAGAAGACCTGTCACAATAGTGTACATTGTTGTCTGATCTGATGAAAGGATATGTCGAGCTGGCTACATTAAAAACAGAAACTGAAGTCACATAACAGGCTGTATTTCTAAAAAATGTGAACAGTTGTTCACCCATTGAAACTACATGTAAATTTGTTCTGTGCAAATGAGGAAACATCTAATGTTTTTGGTGTAAATTTTGTGCAGTTCAAATGAATAAATGTGGAAAGTACAGTGAAGTAGATTTACTAAAACTGGTGCACTCAGAACCTAGTGCAACTGTGTATGGTAGCCAATCAGCTTCTAACTTCAGCTTGTTCAATTAAGCTCTGGCAATGAAACCTGGAAGCTGATTGGTTTCTTTGCAGAGTTGCACCAGATTTTACACTCTCCAGTTTTAGTATAAAAAAAAAAACAGTTTTATAAAGACTAGATGGTGCTGAATATCATAGGAAATAGGTATGCCCATTAGCAGCATCTAGTGGTCAAATACATTATTTTTCACATTTGAATAGCAGAGAATTTAAAGAAGTATGGGAAATCCTGTTTTTTGCAGATTTATACTTACCTAGGTGGATAAAGCATCGGTCCAATGCTGCATCTGTCCACCGCTGCCTCATCACTGAGAACCAAACTATCGAACACAGCCAATGGCTCGGTTCTCACAGCTCCCCGAGCAGAAAGCTGCTGCCTGTCAATCAGCAGCTCTCCTGCTCTGCTCCTCGCGGGGAGCAGCTGTCCCAGCCTCTCAGCGGCTCGCTGAGAGGCTGAGACTACCATCAGTCCAGGCACCTGGCGGATCCAGACTTCCAGAGTCAGGATGATGCGGTGCCTGGACTGATCTGTTTGACGTCAGCAGAAAGCGGACTTCAGACCGATCTCTACTGAAAACGGGTCACAGGAGTGTAAAACGAATTGCACTCCTGTGAGCCATAGGAGAAGCCCAGGCAAACAAGCTCAGGCTGAACTTCTCCTTTAAAAAAAGGAGCCACAAATGTGAGCCCATACATTAATAAGAATAGTTAACTGGTTCCACAACTTGGGTAATACTTATCCTTTCTTGACAACGAGGCACTGTCATGGATAGAAACTAATATATGGAGGGGATCTGTGTCCCTCTCCCCCCTAACTTGGAATGGTCTGGTCAACAGTCTGGCAATCTCCCCCTATATGGGGCCCATGCTTTTTCTCTTTGATAATAACACTGCCTTCCCCCCACCTACACATTGTTCTACATTTGGCTTGTGGAACAAATCCTCACACAGATGAACAGCACAAATTTTATTTAGGCTGGCCATAGATGGATCAAAATTCAGTGGGTTCAGCAGGAGCTGGACAAATTTCGATCTATCTATGGGCAAGCTGGTTGTACTGAAGACGATCTATTGACTTAGTACAGCCAGCCTGTCAGGTTTTTCTAATGCGATCACTGCCAGAGGCTATAGCCACCAGCAGTGATCATTGTACTCTGAGGGCAGGGAAACCTCCCATTTTCAGAATAAAATAGCACAGTGGGAGGGATTTCCCCATCAAAGATGATGGGGGTATCAAGTGATTATCTTTCCTTCAACCTGTGGTTGAAGGAAAGAAAATTGCATAATCTATGGCTTGCTTAATAGGTGAATTATCTCTTCTATCACCCGATCAGATAAGACCCCCACTGGTGATGTCTCAATGGCCAGTCCATCAGCAGATCAGACTTTTATTGAAGTCTCACCCCCATTGTTTTTGCTTGGCATTCGAATCAACCTCTTTTAATGACCTCCTCTTACAAGACTCCCTCGACCCATGTAGTCTCTCTAATATAATATCCTTTTTTACCTCTCCCATTCTTCTCTGCCACACTACACAGAAGCATGGCCCAGGCAACTGAACAAACCTGCTGACCCTACAGACTGGGAAAAGGTTTTTATACTCATGCATAGTTTGTCTTTTGCTAGCAAAACCTAAAAAAAAAAAACTGAAATTCTTAACAAGATGGTAGCGATACCTCACCATCCTCCACAACCTATTATTTCCCCATGCATCCAGGGGCATCTGCCCATATGCATATGCAAGGTTATGCTTAGAGCTGCATTTACCCGCATACAACCAGATACTGTAATTAATTTGTACAGGCAGCTGTAAGCAACAGCTGTGGTTCCTGGGCAACAAGATATGGGCATATTTTTTATTACATGCCGCAATATACCTTTAAAGGATTAAAAAGTATTTTATTTTTATGATGTGTTGTAACAAGCAAAACCATTGAAGCAAGACTTCAATAAATGGATTAATGGAATAATATTCAAGCTGCTGTATGTTGTAGGCTAAATACTGTACATATCAGAGGTTATTCTAATAAATATGTGAACGCCAACGTAATTATATACAACAAACAGGTACAAGAAAAACAAGCAGTTCCTCTGCAAAGAAACTGCTTGTTAAAAAGTCAGCCGGGAATAGAATAGCTAACAAAATTTTATGAATCACATTTACAGGTATATACAGTACTTTTTTGATCAACTAATGTGATGGACTATAGAGGTGGTCGACCCTCATTCATTTCTATACTGAGATGTTGCAGTTTTACAGAAGATACGCAGCGCTGTGCTAAAAAAGATCTGAGCTAAAAGAAATGGATAGCCTTCCTCTCCTTGCTTGTTACCCGGCTGTCATGCTGATCCAATAGTTTCAGTATTTTAAAACGATCCTGTCTGTTTTACTCTGCATGGCTAAAGCACGGGTCATACATTCTCGCCTTTTCTTCACTCTCCGGATGCTATTTTCACCCAATGAGAGTAAAAAAAGACAGACCTCCGAGGAGCTTACACAGGACTGAGGGCTGTTCCAGCTCCCATGTGACAGTGCTGGGTCAACCACCAACTATCAGCATTGTCACCTGGAGTCAATCTCATGCTACTACATACTTGGAAGTATTTTCTTTGCTTCTGCCAGCCGAGCAGAGCAGCAGGGCATCGAAGGAAAGGTAAATATTGTATTTATTGGCGCATAACACTCACTTTTTTACCCTGAAAATAGAGGGTAAACTGTGCCTGTGTTATACGCAGAGGGCTGTGGAAAGTTTTTTTCTTGAAACTTCCCTCTTAAAGTTAGGGTGCGTGTTATATGCCGATAAATACGGTATATGCTGGTTAGGTTGGAGGGCAGTAAAATAATCCTGTTGCTCTGCATTATTTTCTTTGATTTTTTAACCACTTGTCGACTGTGCACTGTAGCTTTACTGCTACAGTGCAGGCCAGCTTGTTAAAACCACGTATATATACGTGTTTCTGCTCTTTCGGGTAGGGGTGTACGTAGCACAAGCCAAACAGTGGGTGTCGACCAATTAGCAGATTAGCAAATAGCAAAAAAAAGTTTTATTTCTTCTGTATCAAAACTAACACAAATGTGTGTGTATGTATATATATATATATACACGGTTGTGCTCATAAATTTACATACCCTGGCAGAATTTATGATTTCTTGGCCATTTTTCGAAGAATATAAATGATAACACAAAAACATTTCTTTCACTCATGGTTAGTGTTTGGCTGAAGCCATTTCTTATCAATAAACTGTGTTTACTTTTTTTAAATCATAATGATGACAGAAACTACCCAAATGACCCTGATCAAAAGTTTACATACCCTGGAATGTTTGGCCTTGGTACAGACACAGAAGGTGGCACACACAGGTGAAAATTGGAAATTTAAGGTTAATTTCCCCATTTGTGGCTTTTTAAATCACAATTAGTGTCTGTGTATAAATAGTCAATGAGTTTGTTAGCTCTCAATTGGATGCACTAAGCAGGCTAGACACTGAGCCATGAGGAGGTAGAAAAGAACAGTCAAAAGACCTGCGTAACAAGGTAATGAAACTTTACAAAGATGGAAAAGGATATAAAAAGATATCCAAAGCCTTGAATATGCCAGTCAGTACTGTTCAATCATTTAAAAACAAGTGGAAAATATGGGGATCTCTTGATACCAAGCCAAGGTAGATTGAGAAAGATTTCAGCCACAACTGCCACAGGAACTGTTCGGGATACAAAGAAAAACCCCACAGGTAACCTCAAGAGAAATACAGGCTGCTCTGGAAAAAGGATGGTGTGGTTGTTTTTAAGGAGCACAATACGATGATACTTGAACAAAAAATAACTTCTTGATCAAGTTGCCAGAAAGAAGCATTTACTGTACAAGTTCCACAAAAAAGCCTGGTTACAATATGCTCAAAAACACCTTGACATGCCCCATTGCCTTTTTTGTGGCATTGGCACAGTAAAGGCTTCCTTCTGGCAGCTCAACCATGCAGCTCTTTTTTGTTCAAGTATCGTTGTGCTCCTTAAAAACAACCACGCCGTCTTTTTGGAGAGTAGCCTGTATTTCTCCAGAGGTTACCTGTGGGTTTTTTTTTTGTATTCTGAGCAATTCTTCCGCCAGTTGTGGCTGCAATCTTTTTTATTAAATAAACCACAAAACATTTGATTATACAAAGATTTTATGTCACTGGGAGCACTGACTTGAATTTGACTTCAGTGACCCAGAAAAGTCAAAGCTGGCATGAAAGCCAAGCAGATCCTTTTTGAGAAACAGAGGCCATTAACTGCAGCCCAACATCCAGTTTATATATACTAATGCCTATCTGACACAGCCTGCAGTCCAGAGGTTGCATGTCTGATCACATCAGATCATTACTGATTGACTTACACATTGGTTAGGATAAAAAAAAATCATTGGCCACTTTTGTATCAAAAATCTGTCATTTTTGGAATTTTGGTACCACTGTGGAATTGTTATCTTAACAGAGAGTAAGGGAAACATTTTTCCCACCAAAAGAAATCTCCATCTGTCTCAAAAACTGATATAAGACTCATTTTGTGTTGCATACCGGAGTAACTATCAGTCAAACTATCACAGTGCTGAAAACTGAAAAATGGACAAGTAATGAAGGGGTATTACAGGCTAGCACTCAGGTGGTTGAAGCTCATCTAAACCCCAAAATAGAACAGTAGTATAATGCAGATCACCAGTCCTTAGATGTGGTAACTGCATTCATTTTTTTCCAGGCTGTTTTTTCTTTTATTTTCATCTGATGATTTTGCCAGTAACCCACTTCAAGTCCTAGAGCAAGGATATGCAATTAGCGGACCTCCAGCTGTTGCAAAACTACAAGTCCCATCATGCTCCTGCCTCTGGGTGTTATGCTTGTGGCTGTCAGAGTCTTGCTATGCCTCATGGGATTTGTAGTTCTGCCACATCTGGAGGTCCGCTAATTGCATATCCCTGTCCTAGAGTGACAATAGTCACTCACCCTACTGTATCAGGACAACAGAAACAGGATAGGACTGCAGGACACCACCCCTCTGCTATTGCTATTAACATGAAAGGGGCATAGTCCTGTAGTTCTCAGAGATAGCCAAGATCAATCCAGCTAAATAGAGTCGGCACAGGCAGGGAGCACAGTAAGTTGTTTTGTTTTGTTTTTTGTTTTGTTTTTTTGCACTGGGTGATAGCTTCCTCCCACAAGGGAGGATTAAGCACCTTCATACGGTGTGAAACGCGTCAACAGCTTTTCCTGTTTTCTGTAACATGAAGTGACTGTATTGGATTTCATCTGCTACACAAGATATCAATAAAGATGCCTTCAACAGTGTGCGGCTGTCCAGGATTTTTTCTTCCTTCCTCCCACAAGGGTTGGGCCTTTGTTTCCTATTATAAAAGGTATATAAGGTTGCACTTAGATTATTTGCTACAAACACTTTGAGTAGGCTAATTTTGTAGTAAATTATTATTCAGATTCGGAATACTGTATTATTCTTAACAGGAAAATATTATTAAATTTAAGAAAAAAATAAAGATCACAAAAAAATAAAGTCACAATAACAATGCAAAAAAAAAAAAAAAAAAAAGTCTGGGCTTAGAGGTCAGCAGAAGCCCAATGATCTGATTGAAAAATAGTTTTTATAGTCTATTTCCAGAACCAGAAATGTCAGAGTTAATTATGAAAGTGGTCAAACAATGTGTTCTGCATCATTCAACATTTTCAGCTCAGAACCCCTAATACGGCCATGAAGCCTGGTGTAATATGGCTTTATCATGCTTCACGGCTTAGTAATAGACTAGAAGCAAAGCATTATAGTAAAAACAGAGAATCTTACACGGTGATTCATGTCTGCTCAGTGTGAGACAGGAAAATTGATTTGTGCATCACTACTTAGGGTACTGAATGGTGAGACCATTTTTTATTTGAAAGCAAAGCCATTTATGTAAATTGAAAGTTTAGATTTCATATACCCTCTAATCCAAATTAAAAAAAACATAGATACCTTTTTCCAAGTCTTCTTATCGGCATAAGTCTTTCTTCTTCTCCCGCAGTCCCAGTTACTGCTCTGAACATCATTCATGTAATGATACATTATAATGCAGTAATGGACCCAGGGGGGGGCAGGTCCATGACAGCCTGGGCTCAGAGAAAGTGGTTTGAATGATGCTGGTTGTCATTCAACCTAGAAAACTGAAGACACCTAATGGCAGAAAAGAAATACTGCAGGGGCAGCTCTGGATTGAAGGTAAGTATTGTAGCAAAAGCTGTGGTTTTTTTTTTCAATTTAATCATCTATTGGGCTTTTCTCTTTTGTATTTTTGGCTGATTTATTCACTAGGTACAACAATTATGTATGGTAGTCCTCATCAACCACCCATTATTATCTACTGGTTTTAGAAATAAATCATATATTTACACAATGCCATATAGGCAATGCATAGTTAAAGGATATGTAATCCTAAAAACAAACATGTCATACTTACTTCCTCTGTGCAGTTGGTTTTGCACAAAGTGGCCCTGATCCGCCTCTTCTGGGGTCCCTCAGCAGCGCTCCTGGCTCCTCCTCTTCTCAAGTGCCCCGTCGTTGAAGCGCTCTCCCTCGGGGCACCCATGCGGGCGCGCTCCCATGCTGCGTCCATTGACACTGACAGCAGGACTCGGCTCCTCCCCCGGCTTTGGCGTCATTGGATTTGATTGACAGCAGCTGGAGCCAATGATCCAATCTATCCAATCAGGACCCGAGACACCGGCTGGAGCAGGTGTGCTCGTCCCCAGCGCAGGAACGATCGGGCTCAGGTAAGTAAAAGGGGGGCTCTGGGGGGCTGGTGCACTACAAGAGGTTTTTCATCTCAATGCATAGAATGCAGCGGGGGACAGTGGGGCTTTGAAAGGTCCATCTCCGCACAGTGAGCTGAGATGGATCTGTTATCCGCCTGCTCAGCGTGGATCAGCGGAGTCCGTACACGGACAAGCCCGTGTCAAAGGGGCCTTATAAATATGCTAGTGTCATAGAAATAAAAGGAATGTGGCATGGTTTTGTATAGTTTTTCTTTCTATGCCTATTGTGCGGACCATAAAATGAAATGAAATACTGTAAATATTTTGTATTATTTTAGCCTGCAGGGGTCGCTCTCTGATTTTTTTCTTCTTATTGTAAAAAAAAAAGCCTGATAACACAGCTCAATAGCTCAGGTTAAAAAAAAAAATATATATATATATATACACGCGCACACAAACACACACATTATATTACCAAAAGTATGAGGACGCCTGACCATTTTTCCATTTGTGCAAGGTCCATAAAGACATGGATGAGCGAGTTTGGGGTGGAGGAACTTGACTGGCCTGTACAGAGTCCTGACCTCCACCCGATAGAACACCTTTGGGATGAGTTTGAGGGGAGACTGTGAGCCAGGCCTTCTTGTCCACATCAGTGCCTGACCTCACAAACTTCTGGAAGTATGGTCAAACATTCCCATAGACCTAGAGCTAAGTATTGCTTTGAAGGATGCTAGGAGTTCCACTTGCTGACATTTAGCACCCAAATGGATACAGGACCTGAAGGTGAGAGAATTGGTCTCCCACAAAATTAACCGATATTGGGCAATTTATGAGGGATCTACCTCAAAAGCTATGGTATGGGATGCCTTTAAGGCACATATTCAGGGTGAATATATATCTGCCATTAAAGCAGTTAAATCAGATTTGTCATCACAAATACAACACCTGGAAGAATGTGAGGTGAAGGCAGCTGAAACCTTTTCTGGCACGCCGACTGTGGACAACTTTGATCTACTTGCACAGATGAGACGTAAATTGTCTTTACATATGGCTTCGGCTACGCATTTACTGTAGATTTGCTCTTTGTGGCTGGCAGGGTGTTTGAGGAGTCGGGGGGACAAAAATGGGTAAATGCTAGCTAATCTGGTGGCGGAGATTAGGTTTCAAATGGTTTGAACATACGTTGTGCAGATGATACTGTAACATCTGATCCCGCTATCATCATACGCAAATTCACCAATTATTTTAGTCCGTTGAATTCAGCAGTCCCTGGTCCATCCAAAACCACTATTCCTGAATTCTATGCATTCAGGAATTACTTAGTACCCTAGACCTCCCCACACTTTCACCAGAAGAAGTAGTGCTTATTGACAAACCTACTTCATTGGATGACGTTGAAGCAACTATACACTCCTTTCCCAGTAAGAAAACACCGGCTCCAGATGGTTTCCCAGGGGAGTGGTACAGGATGTATGCCTCTACCCTGGCACCCAAACTGCACAGCTTGTATTATGAGTCTTTGGAAAAGATGACACTATCCCCCCTCTATGTATCAGTAACATATAGTCTTAATCCCCAAACCAGGAAAGGACCACTCCAAATGGGCCTCCTACAGGCCCATTTTTATGTTAACCACTTCAATACTGAGCATTTTCACCCCCCTTCCTGCCTAGGCCAATTTTCAGCTTTCAGCACTGTCACGCTTTGAATGACAATTGCGCGATCATACGACGTGGCTCCCAAACAAAATTGACGTCCTTTTTTTCCCACAAATAGAGATTTCTTTCGGTGGTAATTGATCATCTCTACGGTTTTTATTTTTTGCGCTATAAACAAAAAAGTCTGACAATCTTGAAAAATACACAATATTTTTTACTTTTTGCTATAATAATGATCCCATTTTTTTTTTCTCAGTTTAGGCCGATTCGTATTCTTCTACATATTTTTGGTAAAAAAAAAAAAAAACGCAAAAAAGCGTATAGTGATTGGTTTGCGCAGAAGTTATAGCGTCTACAAAATAGGGGATAGATTTATGATTTTTTTTTTTTACTAGTTATGGCGGTTATCTGCGTTTTTTGTCAGGACTGCGATATTGCGGCATACAGATCAGACACTTTTGACACTATTTTGGGACCATTCACATTTATACAGCGAACAGTGCTATAAATATGCATTGATTAGTGTATAAATGTGACTGGCAGGGAAGGGGTTAACACTAGGGGGCGATCAAGGGGTTAAATGTGTTCCCTAGGGAGTGATTCTTACTGTGGGGGAAGGGGACTGACTGGGGGAGGTGACCGATCGGTGTCCCTATGTACAGTGCAAGGGACACACCATTGGTCTCCTCTCCCTGACAGGACATGGATCTCTGTGTTTACACACAGAGATCCTCGTTCCTGGCTCTGTAAATGCCAATCGCGGGTACCTGGCGGACATCGTGGCCGCCAGGCACGCGCATCGGCACCCACGTGACGCGGCGGGCACAGCTTTTCCCTGATGCGCGCCCAGGGGTAAACAGGAGGATGTCCAGGGACGCCCTCCCGGCAATTGAGCGCCGTGGTGTAGATGTCTTTCGTCTATAGCGTGGGCGCCAAGTGGTTAAATTATGATCTAAAGATTTTAACAAAAATTTTGGCCACTAGATTGATGAAAATTTTTCCTGACCTACTCAGCACAGATAAAACAGGTTTTATACCCGGGAAATCCACGGATAGCAATATCCACCGTGTTTTCACTCACTTACAGCTACCTCCAACTGAATCCACTTCTAGAATTTTGTCAGCGCTCGACATTGAGAAGGCCTTTGACTCTGTGACCTGGCCTTATATGCTCTCAGTGCTAGAGACTACGGGGTTTGGGCACGTGTTTTTGAAATGGATGCAGTTACTTTACTCCTGCCCATCAGCACAGGTTAAGCTAGGGGGCGAGCTCTTGGGACCCTTTCCAGTCAGTAGGGGTACGAGACAGGGTTGCCAGTTGTCTCCGTCACTGTTCGCTATTGTGATAGAGCTGCTGGCAGTGGCCATAAAGTGGTAACCTTGGTTACAAAAACTAGCCATGTATGCAGACGATCTTATATTGTTTCTGAATGACCCGGGGCCATCCCTTAAGGAAGCGTTATGTAAACTGTCTGATTTTTCCATTTATTATGGACTACAAATTAATTGGGAGAAATCACAAATTCTACCTATTGATAGAGACCCGAGATGGAACTGATCCTACCCTACCTCTATTATGATCATCCAGCATCAGATATTTAGGTTTTTTGGAATATTATGTCTTAAATTTAGTTCCATTTCTTGACAATATGAAATCTAAACTGAGGGCATGGGCCAATCTTCCTTTGTCTTTAATACGGCGCATAAATCTGTTTAAAATGAAGTTGTTACCTGGTTTTCTCTATGTGCTCTGACATACCAGTATGGATTCCCAAGAAATATTTTAAAATTATTATTTTAGTCTAACTGCTTTTATTTGGGGCTCACAACAACCGAGGTTTAAGTTGACAGTTTTTCAATGGCCGTGGTTACAGGGAGGCTTAGCGTGCCTGGATTTCCACAAATATTTCCTGTCTGCCATGCTTACACATGCCCATAACTGGCTCACGTCGAATGAGACCAATGCGGCGGTAATATTAGAGGCTTCCTGTGTAGGCTCCTTTTGAGGTCCTTAAAAACCTCTTATACAGAGGGGCCTCTGCTTCCCTTCTTCTGACTGCAGCCATGAAAGCAGTATTGAAAGCCTGGTTGCTGGCTCAAGCCCTACGTCCTAGCCCTACCGATCATATCTCACCACATACTTCCTTATGGCTCAATCCATTATTACTGGAATTCAACTCTATACCTGATCCGCAGGTTTGGGCAGTGAAGGGCATTAAATATTTAGAGCAGATATGTTAAGTTGGAGAACTAAAGCCATTTGATCCTTTAAAATTGCACTTTGACCTACCTAATGTATACTTTTTTAGATATATACAATTGAGACATGCCTTTAAAATACAATTTAAACAGCAACCAGTAGCTTTTTATACCTCGACCCTAGAGGAAGTACTCAGAGTTGATACCCTCACTAAACCCCTCTCCACTATTTATAAGACCATATCGCCCTCTGTCCACTTGGGGTTGGCCATTGGCTCCCGCTTCTGTAAATCAAATCCAGTGACACAGGAGCCAGGGGCAGGGCCGAGTTCTGCTGTCTGTCAATGGACTCAGCAGCAGGACTAGGGAACGCGCCTGCATGGGTGCCCCCATGGAAAGCGGCTCTCCGTGGGGGCACTCAATGAAGAGGAGAGGCCAGGAGCGCCATCGAGGGGCCTCAGAAAAGGAGGTTTGGGGCAACTCTGTGCAAAACCCTTGCACAGAGGAGGTAAGTATAACATGTTTGTTATTTAAAAAAAAAAAAAAAATTAACCTTTACAATCACTTTAAATAATGCTAATGTACAAGGCCACTTATTTAGCGAGAGGACGTCCTAAAAAATTCAACAAGGTTTGGGACATTTGGGTAGAGGACCTGTCTACTACGACTGACCCTGAATCTTCTAATTAGTGAATTACCTTACAAATGACTAGGTGAACAAGTATACTGTACGTTGTTGAACTAACGTCCAATCCACATGTCTAAGAGTTGTGACTTCCATCTTTGTTAAAGGTTACTTAATACTACCTACAATATACCTACAATATACTAACAATCTCAGAAGTTACTGGAGCGTGTAGTCTTGTTCTTGTTCCAACAGTGGCACTACTGTTAAGTTTTTATTTTTTATACTGTTTGTTTTATTGTGATATATGTGGACCGAGCCTGGGTATGCCCGATAGGCTCTGTTTTGTATCTGAACTTGAAACCCAATAAAAAAAAAACATTCCCATAGACACACATCTAACCCTTGTGGACAGCCTTCCCAGAAAAGTTGCAAAGGGTGGGTCAACTCAATATTGAACCCTAAAAGCAGGTGTCCCAATACTTTTGACAATATAGTGTATATACATTGATAACTCGGTTTGCGAGTAACGCAGTATACAAGCGTTTCACAAGACGAGCTATATTTTTTTTTAAATCCTGACTTGGTGTGCAAGCACTGTCTAGCAAGACAAGCAGGACTCAAGCCACTGGTGTATGTAATACCATATGTGGCCAGAGGTCCGGGGGCGCTGGAGAACTCGGAGACTCTCTGAGACACTCCCAGCTGGGTGGGGTGGGCGTAATGTGCGTCGGAGCACCCGAAAGTTTCAACAGTTCTCGAGTGTCTTCGAGCATCTCTGAGTGTCACCAGCGCCCCAGCACCTCTGGCCACATACAGTACTGCATACACCAGCAATGGTTGTGGAACAAATCATCTGAGTTTCCATTATTTCTTATTAGGTAACTTGCCTTGATATAGTGCTTTGGATTACAAGCATGCTTCTGGAACAAATTATGCTCATAATCCAAGGTATTACAGTGTATGTATATGTATATGTGTATATATATATATATATATATATATATATATATTGGCATCCTTTCTAATAAAACCTGTTGAAATACTGTACAAAATTATTAGCTTTTTGGATTGTATTTCTAGCTTTTCACATTTCAGCTAGGGCATCTTACCAAATACTTGTTCTGTCACTCCTATTCCACCTATTGCACTACAGACACTGGCTAGAGGCATAAAATAGAGGCTTAGGAAAGAATTATTTTTTGTTTACATTGTGGAAAAAGTAAAAGTGGCAGAAGTCAGCGTGTTACAATGTTTGTCATACTGCAAATTTTACAAACTGCTCAATCATAGAACTGGTATGAGGAATGTGATGGAATCTCCATTCACTCCTAGAATGTTGTGGCCTGTGATCAGGCATATTTTTAAAAATATTTTAAAGAAGCAAATGCATTTATAACTACAATACAAACTGTAAGAATGGTTATCCTTGCTCCTGTCCAAGCACTGCATACAATTGGATAATATTTGCCTTGAGTTTTAGCGAATCATAGACATTGGATGTGTAGATTGTGCATGCATAAGTGCAAAACTGTACTTCACAAGTTTCCTGCATAGATACATATGTTTTGTTTTTTGCTCCAGTGCTTGTATAATCTCAGATAAATGGCAGGTATATTTTAGATGGGACAATAAAGGGGTTGTAAAGGTTCGTGTTTTTTCACCTTAATGCATCCTATGCATTAACCTCCCTGGCGGTATGATTCTGTCTGGAATTTTGTACCAAAAGCGGTGCAATTATTTTGCATGGAAATTTGGTGTTATGTATTGTAGGCCTGCAATTCTTAGTAATTACTTACTTAAATCTGTCCAAACAAGAGTCTAGTAGACATCCCGTTTGAAACACAAAATCATAAATTATAATATAATAAATAACTATAAATAATTATAACTAATAATAATAATAAAAATTATTCACTAATGTAATCAAATCAAAAACATTGAAATTTGCTAGGTTGCAGAATTGTCGCTGTCATTAGATTTAGTGTTTGATGACGAATTTCCCCACAAATCGCTATCGCTCTATTCTGCAAGTGATTCTAATTTATTATCACTGTTTTCTAGCTGGTCTAAAACCACTTTTGACATAAACGGACACTTTTTGGTTGCTATGGACAATCTCCAGTTTGCAGGCAGAAAGAACAGTTTTTATAATAATAATAATAAAACTGCATGCAGGGCACTGGACAGACCACTAGGGACAAAGGGGATATGTAATTTTTTTATACAGTACTGTAATCTGTAAGATTACAGTGTACTGTATGTGTACTGTGTTTTTACTTTTTAGAATTTCCCGCCGAACTCCGCCCCCGTGCGCCGCAACGTCGCAGGGAACGGAGCTCGGCGGCACTTGGCAGTCACCAATGTGTGAATCGAGCGAGATGACAGCTTGCACACACAGCGGGACACATCGCAAGATCCAGGGACAAGGTAAGTAACTTCCCCTGTATCCTGCAATGCGATCCCGAGTCTGGCTCGGGGTTACCGCTTTCTACATGAAAAATCCACCCAGAGTCACACTCAGGATTAATGCCAGGGAGGTTAAGGTGAAAAAACACCTGGCAATCACGGGCCCCCCAGCCCCCCCCCCCCCCCCGTTTTTCTTATCTGAGCCAGTTCACCGGCTCTGCACGTCCCCAGCGTCCTCTTCTCCATGGAGTCTCGGCGTTGATTGGATAGATTGATAGCAGCGCAGCCATTGGCTCCCGCTGCTGTCAATCAAATCCAATGACGCGGCCGCCGGGGGGCGGGGCCGAGTCATACACTTGTGTATGACAAGGGAGTGCGCCCGCAAGGTAACCCCCTTGGGAGAGAGCTTCCCAGAGGGGGTTAGCTGTTGCGAGGAGAAGCAGCGAGAGCCGCTGTGGGACCCCAGAACAGGAGGATCGGGGCCACTCTGTGCAAAACGAACTGCACAGTGGAGGTAAGTATAACACGTTTGTTATTTAAAAAAAAAAAAAAAACTGAACCTTTACAACCACTTTAAGCTTTTTCACCTATGAATGATCTGCTGAGTTTGCAAAGTGCCCATAGACATCTTGATCATTGAATGATCCTGCTGAAATTTTTGGAATCAGCAACTGCCATCTCCTGCTTATGCATATATTTTTATGTGAATTTTAACTAAATGTTCATTGACGTGATTTATTTCTGTTATTTACTATGTTTGCTGCTGCATGGACTGTCCAGCCAAAACCTATACAGCACTCATTACATTGGATTCTCAACAATGAATGCAGATTATCTCTTCAGCTAAAGCCACTTTCAGAGATTATCAGAGAGGTTTATTACCAAGGAACACTACCGATTCATATTTATAAGAATGTGTAATAGGCTAATAATACCTGATTTAAATTAACAATGCCAGCACACTACAGTTTTTTTAAATTCCATTTCATAATTGACCTATTAACTGAGATCTCTTTTGCTTTCTCTGTGCAGCTCATCGGTTTTGTGTACGCTTGTTATGTGATCAGTGTTTTCACAGATGAAGAGGACAGCTGTAAGTACCAATGTATTCATCTATGGGCTTTGTACTTGACAGAAGAAGGACCTGCCATAGTTAATTACAGACAAAGCAATATAATAGGAAAAAGTTCTTGTGGGTGTAATGCAGCATAGAGGAGAAATTGAAACCTAATAAATGCAATTGAGAACCTTAATTAAACGCTCTTTAAGGTTCTACCCAATTGCTAAAAATACAGGCTGTTTGATTGACATCATCAGAGACAAAACTGACTACTGCTATCACTAATTAAATAGAACATAGACTGTAATAAAATTAAGCATGGAACACTAGAAATATAAATATGAAAAGTGCTTTCCATACACAATAAATCCAGAAAAAAAACGTAGAGCAGTAGTTACTATTCTTTAGTTTCACCTCATAAATTGTTGTAATAGGCATCAATTAGCTTAGAACTAGGGTTCCTAAACTTTTTAACTTTAGTACCCAAATAAGACTATTGTTATCACACTGGTACACCAAAGGATATTTTTTTAAAATGTCATGGCCATGTCACAATCAGGGGTCAGGCTCAAAGACCAGTTGCTATAGCAGTAGCGGGACTACCACCGACCATCAGGATAGGTACACAGGCAGTCACTTTTGCGGATAACGCAGGTTCAGCTGAGGTGCGGAGTCTAAGTACTAACCAGTGTTTACCAGAGCTCCTGATAGTGGAGATGGATTTTGCTGTGGGTTAGTACCAAGTCACAGTCCTCAGGATCGCCCCATCAGGAGGTGAGCAAGGCAGGATCTAGTAGCAGATAAGCAAGTAAGCATCAAACAGAAGCGTAGTCAGTAAAACAAGCCAAAGATCAGTAAGAAATAGTTGCAGGTTGGGATCAGGCAGAAGCGTAAACAAGCGGAACAAGCCCAGGGTCCATAATGAGTGGTAGCACAATATGAATGGCAGCAGGGAAGTTGAGAGTGAGATACCGGCTGAAAAGAGCATAATAATCTGGCAAACAGGAAGTGCAGAGATGTGGCTTAAATTAGGAAGTTTATGGAAGAAGCAAAGAGTTCAAGGTTCAGCAGAAGTCAAGGCACAAGGCAGGGTTGTCCAATGTATCAGACAGGGCACAGTCCAGCATCCCAGGTAGCTCAGCAAGAAGAGTCATTACCAGACACAGCAGAAGTCCAGGCCCTGACAGGCCAGTATAGTTTTAAAAAAAAAGCACAAACAATAATTAAAACGGTTCTGTATTAAAACATTGTAAAAATGCATCAATAATTGGGGGTAATGCACATAAGAACCAGAACAATGTTACTTAACCTGGTAGTATGATGCCAACGGTAAAGAAAATACGTTTTTCACTACCGCTCTAGAAAATACAGCATTTAAGCAACACAAATAATAGGGTGCTGTAATTAAATCAAGACTTCCTCAAAAAAAGTATGTTATATATAGATTATCATAGCTGTATATACAGTAAGTCAGACTGTATCCCAAATTAGCCCTACTAATACTAGACAGAAAGTATCTGACTAAGGTATACATAATGCAGGGATCATAAAGAACGCATTATTTAGGAGAACATCCAGCAAAGACATAGGGAGATATTTACTAAAACTGGTGTACACAGCATCTGGTGCAGCTGTGCATAGTAACCAATCACTTGTAACTTTAGCTTGTTTAATTAAAGCGGTTGTATACCCAAAAATATTAAAAGCACCTACAGGTAAGCCTACATTAAGGCTTACCTGTAGGTGCTTGCAATATCTCCGAGACCTACACGGTCTCAGAGATATTTGCAAAAAAGGTAGATAACGGCACACGCGCACTGAGCGCAGCGGCTCTTGAATGGGAGCCCGCCGAACACTGCCGGAATTCACGCATGCGCGGGTTCGTGCCATTCCCCGCGCATGTGTGGGAGTAACGTCATCGCCGCTCGGGCCAATCACAGCGCCGGAGCGGCGATACCCAGAAGTCACTCCGGGTATCATGGATGCGACGGAGGACGTGTCCGAGGACCGCTGCAGGGGCTTCGATCTAAGGTAAGTGATTGATAATGAGCTAGTAGGCTAGTCCTACTAGCTCATTATACCTTTGCCTTGCAGGTTGAAGAAAAAAAAAAAAGTTTTGCGGTGTACAACCGCTTTAAGCTTTGACAATAAAACCTAAAAGCTGATTGGCTACTATGCACAGCTGCACCAGATTCTGTGTGCTCCAGTTTTAGTAAATCTCCATAGTATTTGCAAAAGCACAAGACAAAAAAAAAAGGTTATAGCAGATTCAGGGTACCAGGGAAGGTTAGTCTACCATCCCCATTGGTATCCTGAGCCTGCTGTTCCTTCTATAGTCAGCTACGTTTTGTTTAGTGTTTAGGCAGGGCTAATTTGGGACACAGTCTGGTTCATATGTATATGATGCTATACTGATACATATATATGACATTATACGCATTTGATATGTACCGTAGCATGCTGATTCATTTTTGCAATGATGCTAGTAAACTACTTATGCCTGCAGTCTTACACACTGATTTAACCTTAAACGACTTACCCTTCCTTGGTCAAAACACAGTTTTTTGAAGATTTCTGTCTTACCATTAAATAATTAATTGGGTTTGTTTTCATGCTGTGAGTGTTTTGTTAACAATGCCTTTAAGTTAAATTTAAGGCTTTCATTACTAAAAACTTCCCCACAAAGAACACATTGTGGGGGCTCCTCTCCATTTTTGCAAGCTCTAGGAAAGCCAAGAGCAATAAAATATTCATTGTACTTACCAGTAATTTTAGTAGTAGATATTTTAAGTAGCACTGGGTCTCTTCACTTCACAGTTTTTTTCTCGAAAATTGCCTCCCCATTTCACACACATACTAGCTCCCCATGTGTCTGTGTGCTGTCAATTATAGTCAGAGTGCTATCACTCACCAATGCTGATTTCATGCTTTGACATAAAGTCTCGTGGTGACCTATTTAAAAAATGGCCTGATTTTGGTCCTGACCCATAGTTTAGGAAGCACTGGGATTGATTTACTAAAACTGAAAAGCACAAAATCTGGTGCAGCTCTGCAAAGAAACATGCTTTCAGTTTTTTATTTTGTCAAAGCCTAATTAAACAAGCTGAAGTTAAAAGTTGATTGGTTTCTATGCAGAGCTGCATCAGATTTTGCGCTCTCTAGTTTTAGAAAATCAACCCCACTGTTTTATAGTCCTGACTGACAGTTTTAAAATTCCTGTTATAGACAAAAGTACCAAGCACTTTTAAGTGACCCACTTCTTTTAACTGACCTTGTTAAAATATACGTATGTATAGACCAATTGTGGATAGAGAAGACATTTGTTTTACCTGTTTGTGCTCTTGTTCAGGAGATTTCCTTTTATTCTAAAGCCCTGTACACACGGCCGGGAATCCCGTCTATTTGAAAACCGTTGGTTTTCCTGACGGGATTCCTGGCAAGCTTGCCTTGCCAAGCCCTGTGTACAGACAGCCACTCAAAAGAACCGCCGTTCTTTTGAATGGCAAGAATGCGGTGACGTCATCGACTACGATGAGCCGGAGCTCGTCACATTCGATGCCGTCGCCGCCATCTTGCTACACCCCACACTAACCTTGTATGCTACCGCGCATGCGTCAAAGTCTTATCGAGCATGCACGGGTTTACAGTAGGTGCTGCCGATATTGTATTTCTATTGCGCTCCCATCGCCGAGATTCTCGGCGACAGGAGTGCCGAGATCTCGGCAGCAGGGTGGCGACACATGTCGTGCTCGCTGCAATAGCGAGGAGACGCGACACTGTATTGAGCGGGGATCCGACTTGAATACACTGATAAATCTTCGGTCCGCAGAGATTAATATAGGCTTCTCATGACGTCAGTCACATGGTCCCATGACGTCAGTCACATGCTCCGGGGCCACCTCGGAGCATGTGACTGTGACGTCATGGGACCATGTGACTGTGACGTCATGAGAAGCCTATATTAATCTCTGCGGACTGAAGATTTATCATTACTGCGAGAGGAAGCGACGAGTCAACATCGAGGAGGAGAAGAGGGAAGAAGACGCCGACGACGGGAAGACCGGCTCCTCCACTAGCAAAAGAGCTACCAAGAAGTTAGTGGAGGGGCCGGCAGAAGGACAACGGAGAGCCGGACGAGACGACGGAGAAGACCGGGCCTCCGCTAGCAAAAGAGCTAAAAAGAAGTTAGCGGTGGCCCGGCAGAAGAAAGAACCGGAGAGCGCGGCGACGACACCGGAGACCCCCGAAGTCGGAAGAAGACCTCCGGAGCGGTGCAATAAAATACTTTTAAAAACTGTGTTGTGTTTTTATTACCATTTTTTTTCCACCAGGTGAATGGGTAGGGGTACGATGTACCCCATACTCATTCACATAGGGTGGGGGGGCCGGTATCTGGGGGCCCCCTTATTAAAGGGGGCTCCCGGATTCCGATAAGCCCCTCGCCCGCAGACCCCGACAACCAACGGCCAGGGTTGTCGGGAAGAGGCCCTGTCCTCATCAACATGGGGGCAGGGTGCTCTGGGGTGGGGGGGCCGCAGGTCGCCCCCCTGCCCCAGAGCACCAAACCCCCCATGTTGAGGGCATGTGGCCTGGTACAGTTCAGGAGGGAGGGGGGGCCGCTCTCGTCCCCCCCTCTTCCCCTGCGGCCTGCCAGGTTGCGTGCTCGGATAAGGGTCTGGTTTGGATCTTGAGGGGGACCCCCATGCCGTTTTTTCAGCGTAGGGTTCCCCTTCAAATCCAGACCAGACCCAAGGGCCTGGTATGCTCCTGGAGGGGGAACCCACGCCGGTTTTTTCTTTAAAAATTGGCGTGGAGTTCCCGCTCAGGATTCATACCAAACGCAGTGCCTAGTATTGGCGGGAATCCTAGTCGGATCCCCGCCTATCGGCAATGCGTGTCACTCATCGTGAAAGGAACATTTTTTTTTTTCCCGGTGACGAGACAGCTCGGCGCTGGCTCTCGCGACGGAGCTCATAGGGTGTCAATATCGCCGCTAGAAGCGGCGAGATTGACACAATATCGGCAGCACCTACTGTACCTCTGACAGGTAAGCATACAGACGACCGGTTTTCTCAGCAGGAAACACTCTGCCGAGAATCCTGACGGGAAAATAGAGAGCAGGTTTTCTATTTTTCCCGCCGGGATTCCCGGCAGGGAAAATTTTGCAGTTTTTCACAGCAAAAAGCTCTCCCAGCAGTTTTCTTGTCGAGAAAACCGGTCGTGTGTACGAGGCCTAAGGGGATTTCTCTTCTTAGAGGGCTGTTAATTGAGTTCATAGCTATTTAGAGATATGCGCTCACCTTTTGTTCAAGTGTCAGTTCCAAAAATTTAGGATTTACAATTACTTTATGTCTAACAGTGGTCATGAAGACACAGAGAGAGTAAATTTACCTAGCAAGGCCACATACAGTAATAAAAACTTCTTCTCTACTGCAAATAATATTTTTTTTTTTAAAGTGGTATATGCATAGGCCTAGGCACACTGGATTATCAGAGGCGCTACATTATTTGGTCTTTGCAGGAGCTAATTCCCCAGTAAAAGAACTGTGCAATTGTCAAGCTGAGCAGCAAAGGTTATTGCCGTCTACACCAAGGTCAACAGGCAGACACAGCAGGCAGAGCCCAGGTAGCCACTTGACACACACTGTGTGGCACATTAGGATTCCTGCTATGCAAAGATGAGCATAAAAGGGTTATTATATTATATTTTATTAAAAGATTAACTGAAATCTAGAAGCCTTGCTCAAAAAGAGGTCGACAGAGTGTAAAGGTATATGGCCAAAAGTAGCAGTCCCTTGGATCTCATACCAACATACCAAGAATTACACTGTTATTTTTCAGAAGGAATTCAAGAAAAAAATAGCATTTTGTTTAGAGTACTGCTTATGCACATTTACATTTTCCAAATGTTCCCTATAATGTAGCAAATTTTTTGAGTTCAGTTCAACTTTAAGGCCTCATGCCCACTGACGTTTTTACAGCTGCGTTTTTTACAGCTTAAAAACGCCTGTCCATGTTATTGTAAATTTATTTTTATTTATTTTTGGAAAAAAAAACAAAAAACGTCGGAGCTAAAAAACGCGACCGCGTTTTTGGGCGTTTTTGAGCGTTTTTTGACGCTCGCATTTTTTTCTGCCTAACTCCGACGCTGAGGAACGCACTGGCCCTGGGTTTTTTTTACAGCTTAAAAACGTCTATGCTATTTGCAGCTCAAAAACGTCTAGGTGGGCATGAAGCTATAGACTAACATGGACAGGCGTTTTTAAGCTGTAAAAAACGCTCAAAAACGCGGCTGTAAAAACGTCCGTGGGCATGAGGCCTAAGAAATTCCGGGGCTCTGGTTAAGAAGATTTTGAAAACAGCTAAATTAATTAAAATGAATGTCCCACGGAACTAATGTATCATGTTTTTTACAGTGTATTCTTTATTCATTTATATTGTTTTGTATGTAGTTTTTTTTAGCAATATGTATAAAATATGTGTATAAAATGTTACATTTGAATCTTTCATATTACCCCATTCAGCTAGAGCAGTGTTTCTCAACTCCAGTCCTCAAGGCACCCCAACAGGTCATGTTTTCAGGCTTTCCATTACTTTGCACAGGTGATTTGATCAGTTTCACTGCCTTAGTAAATACCACAGCCGTTTCATCTTACAGAAATCCTGAAAACATGACCTGTTGGGGCGCCTTGAGGACTGGAGTTGAGAAACACTGAGCTAGAGTATAAATTTGATCTCCTGCTGTTCAACTTTAAACATCTGTATATTACAGAATAGAGACACATCCCCTTCCTCGTGTCTGGTTTATTGGGCAAGACATCTGTTACAGAGACAGTCCAGAAGTAGCAGCTAATGGTGTCATTGTAACACACTGTCATGATAGCACCTTGTTTTAAATGCTTATTTCTAAATAAATAATACATCCAGGTCATTTTATATATTTGTAAAACAAAATACATAAATAAATCAATTTTACCATTATAGTTTCTGTTAGTAAGCTAGGGCAGAAACAATGATCGCTATTCCTAATAGGTTCATATCAGTTTGTGATGATGTCCCATTAAGACCTGCATCGCCCATCTGTGTATCCTAAAGCAGTCCCTGTCCCTCTAGTAGTACAGAATACAACTTGCTTTCAGGGCAATCAAATTGAGATTCATAAACTGTATATACATTCAGATTATCCAAATGAATTTACCAAATGCTATTCCTATCTGCCTAAATCGTGGTGTAGCAGAACAGACTTGTCCTGTAAGTATAACACCACCATAAGATCTGCTATGGCTATTGTTATGCCCTTGATTACAGGATATCCAATAAATTGGGATGCCCCTTTCAATTGGCTTTCATATCTTCTTTCACAGCAGAGAGAAACAAAAGCTACACTAATGTGTTCTATGGTTCCAACAGGAAATCCCCTTGATATGCAGTATAACGTGTCATGTGAAGAAATCTTCCAAAGGTCTGTTTGTATCTGATCCCTCAGTGTATATTTAATTTAGCGTTCAACTCTAGTAACCTACTATAGAAACACATCTAAACTGAATTTACCTGACCTCAGATCCACACCCTTGTAAGTAAGACCTGGTACACACGATAAGATTACTGGATGAATGATCGCCTGTTTTTTTTTTTTTTGCATGCTAGCCTCCATATCAAAAACAAATAGGTTACTAAATTATGAGAATTCCCATATGGCAGAATAAAAATTTGACTGTGGCACAATTTACAACTGTTATTGGACAGAATTGGTGAATTTTGGAGCCAGTCCAGTATACTAAAATGCCTGGTTGCATTTTTTTTAAAGCAGCTATGGCCATAGCGAGGCCATACCACTGCTTTCTAAATGTTCTCCCTAAAGTCTAGTACACACAATCAAAATATCGTACAAAAAATATAATACGATAATCTGATCGTTAGTACGCGGCTTTCATTTGAAATTATTCAAAGGGATAAACATGAAAATTTTTCTGGTACGGTACCAGATCGTATGATTTTAATTTAATCAGTATAGTTTTCATCTGAAATTACAATACAAATACAATAGAAATACATTACATCACTTCCGAAGTTGTGTTCTGTTGTACGAGAATTTTCGGACTTTAGTAACCTATTCATTTTCGATATGAGACTAGCATGCTAAAAAAAAAAAACTACGACCATTCGTCCGATAATCTCATAGTGTGTACTAGGCTTAAGGTTTTTAAGCCTTATTCTTTATATTCTGGGGACTGGCAAAAGCTTTTTTTTTTTTTTACTTGATTATCTTGAATCAAAGTAAGTGGGATAGCTTTAGCCTTAATGTACTTTGAATTACACCTTTAAATTCAGAAATTAGCATTTCAACCGATCACATACAAGATGGAAACCTGTCATACATTTGAATATACAGAAATCTTTTTTGAAATTAATTGTATTGGATTAATTGTCACTAAGCTATTTTCAGCAAAATAGTGATGCTGCTGATCATAATAATAATAGCAATAATGTTAGTAATATTTAAATGTATTTGGTAATAAAAAAAATAATAATAAGCTAGCTACTAGTAGAATTAACAATATTGTTTTAATGTCCCATGAAGAAAGCTCATCTTTGCCTTTCATTATCTGCTGCTCTATCTGGAATGAATAAAATGAACAGCATATGTACATAATTTATGTATACCCAATCATACAGGAAGCTTGCAAGATATTACAAAAATAATCTAAAAGTAATTTCCTATGGAATATCAAACAGCACATTTCCATTTTAAGGAAAGTAATTTAAAAGGTAATATACTTTTAATATTGCTGTAAAGATGAAAAAAAGATGCACAAAACAGAATACAATGGTTTCTTACCATAAAGAGCTGAATGCTGTGTTTTTAAAACACATGACTAAACAAATAGGTCATCTGATACTTTGAAGTATTAAAAAAAATGTTTTCATCTACAACTAGAAGATTTTAAAATAAAACACAAATAATGTTAGAAAAAAATTCCAGGTAAGGCAAATATTAGAAAAACAACTCTAAAGCCCCATACACACGGTCTGACTTTTTGCCAACAAACTTCATTTTGAGCAAGTTTGACAAAAAATCCGACCGTGTGTACGCTCCATCGAACAAACTTTTTGGGTTTTCAATGGACAAACTTTTGGCCAACAAAAGTCAGATGGAGCAAAGTCCGACCGTGTGTACAGAAAATCATCAGACTTTTGTCCGATGGACAAAACAAATAATGTTAAAATCAACCAACAATAGCAGAAGTTGACCAAAGGGTGGCGGTAAAGAGCAGAAAAACCACGTGATGTTGGAAAAAGTTTTGGAAAAGTTTGCAGAAAAGTCCTGTGGTGTGTATGCTATGGGTGTGCCCGGCCAACTCCGTTCGGACAAAAATCCACGGAAAAGTCTGATGGAAGTCTGACCGTGTGTACGAGGCTTAAGACCCAGTTCACACTAGAATGTGACGATCCATGCATGTTTCCCACACCGTGTTCAAACTGCACTGACCTTGCGATCTGCAGCAGGTGTCAGTGCAATGTTAACCCCAAACGCAGGTCTCAAACACAGTGCAATTTCCTGCACTAAATCACATGGTACAAAATGACCATGTGATCCGGTTGCAGTGCACTTGTAAAATTGGTGCATTCATGACTATGGTGCGATGCAGTGTGATTTGAGCCCATTCAAAATGAAGTATTGATCTTTTTATGAGATATCTTTTTTTATGTCTAGTGGTTAACATTAAACTCCCATTTTTTTCTGCAATATATTCTGTTGATAACTTGGACAATAATTCATACTTCATTCACATCCTCCACATAGCTCTTTTTCTTTATAATTGTTGGTTAAAGGTATGTGTTTGCACTGAGATGATGGAATACATAAAAAAGGATCAATCGGTTTGTTGTTTGAGTTTTCTGTATTTGTGGCATTTTTTAGGGGACAAAACATATGGGGACGTGCATGTGCTCCAAAGACATACTGAGTATTTTTATTGTTTTTCCCAGACATACATTTTTACATTTAACTTACGAAATCAACAGAAAATAAAATAGTATTTAAGCAGGGCTCTCCAGTCTCTTGTTTTGTTTTGTTTTTTATCTATCATGAATAAGTCCCCCATAATCTCAACAATTAGGAAATATACCTGGTGAAAACATACATGTGGACAGGAACCAGCTGTTAAAAAAAACAATTGCAGCCGCTTAAAAACTGGGAAATATGCCCTATGGAAAACACATGCAGCCTGCTATGACTGTAGGTCATGTGGACAAGGATACGTTGTGGAAAAGCTGCAGGACATCAGTAGCATTAAGAAGTAAAAATCGTCCTATGCCCCCCCAAACCCCCCCCCCCCACCCAAAATTCCCCAGATACACAGCATTTTGCTCACTTAAACAGTCAGTAATAAGGTTAGTTGCTATGGTGGTGAAATGTTCGCTAGGCTCTCGTCTTGCACCCAAACTCAAACCAAATCGCTTCCCTTCTCCCAATCCTAATCTGTAAGCATTTTGTCAGTATTAGACTAACATTACTATGCTAAGTAGTATAGCCTGATTTGCTCAAATGTTGACATTCCCTCTTCCAGTGAAAGTACTGCCATGGTGTGATTTAAGAAAGCTAACACTAGTGACATATTTAGCTACTTCTAAAAGTTGCATTTAAAGATACAAGTGGTTAAATATGTTTATTTACACTTCACTAGATTAAGTAGTGTGTTTGATATGTGCTTGGCGCTCATTTAATTTAAATGTACAAATTACAGAATCAAAGTACCCTACAGACTTACATAAAGAATGACCCATACACTGATGAATTATCTAGCAAATTTAAGCATTTAAATCTGATAATTCACAAGAATACTAGACTACTACCTTTAATTTCCAGCAAAAGGTGGCCCAAAAGGTGGCCCAAAGCTGCTAAAGTCAGAATAATACAAGAAACTATAGAAAAAGTTGTATTAGAACTACAGACATAAACCGATGCTAACCTTCCAGCCTGGCCTATCTATAATTACACTTTTGTAGGATGCAAAATACTTCATGAATACATATCACCCAACTTTCTGAGATGGGAATGAGGGACACCTATTAAGAAAAGTATGTAGGCATAGGACACACCTCTGTTGCACCCCCTTAAAGGGGAATTGTACAAAAAAGTTATTGGTTAAATCCAAAAGTGCTTTTTTTTACCCCCACTATTCTTTTATTTTGGCTTTTGGAATTTACAAACGCAGCAATTTAGAAATTGGATGAAATGTTTAGCACTGGAAAACACTTTTTGATAGATAAGTAGTGCATTTTATATACAACTATATAGATCAGACCAAAATGAGGGACACATGAGGAGGAAAGAGGGACAGAGGGACTTAGTTCCAAATCAGGGACAGTCCTTCGGAATCAGGGACAGTTGGGAGCTATGTGAATATACTGCAACAGAGTAAATAAACTGATTGGTAAATGGTAATAAAATGTTTCATTGCGCATCAAGTAAACTTTTGGACTGAACATTAACTTTCCGTTTTTAAAAATAACCTGTACTCAAAGGTGGGGGCGTGACCGGATGCGGACGCGGGAGTGAGTGTGTGTGTGCTCCCCCCTCTCCTCTACCTAGGACCTCCACCCTGGGCCGAGAATGACCAGACACCGCTAGCTGGTCAGCCTGGATGGGAGCTGTGTGCCGGTCGGGACGTGGGAGAGCCGGAGAGATGCACAGGCGAGCAGGTGCCATTAGCGGGTCCCTTGTATGACCCGGGAGCCAGCATCTTAGGAACTTCTGGCACTCTCTATGGCAGCTCCTCACTAATGGACCGGAGGAAGAATTAAACCCCTCCAGGGAACATGATACCGGCGGTTACGAGTATTGGAATTACTGGAGCAAGCATCAGAGCGCGGAGTCCAGCCTAGTCCCCCTCTCTGACGGAAGTGAGATTCAGTGAGAAGAGATGGCGGTGGTGTGAGAGGCCCCCACCATTCCCCCCTTTACATTTTTTATGATAAAGAGGCACCAGGCTAATAGTACATGTGTATGGCAGGGGTGTGAGAGACCCCGCCCCTGGAATCTGGCAGCATAGAGGAGGTATGGTGCCCCCCCCCTGCAAGCTGAGTGATATACAGGATCCTGTGACTGAGTGAGAAACTTCCATTTTCTATCTTACACTCGGGAGGATGGGGAAGGACACGTTATAGTGGCTAATATTATTTATTTTCCACACTCTCACTGCTTTTTGATTTGGAATGAGGATCCTGGACTGTGGAGGGAAAAAAAAAATTTAATTGAGCTGTGGTAGAGTGCTTCTTTTTGCCCCCTTTTTGGGTAAATTGATACATTACTCATTCTGATGATTGGAGGGGAGTAGGGGTTTGAGATAAAGGCACACCCACGGACATTAACCAAATAACCTGTACGTTATTATGCCATTGCAGCGCACTACTAAGGTGAGCCGGGTGGCAGCTGCCAAATTGGGGAAATTCGCACAAGCGCAGACCTCTGACCAGATCCCCCAAAAAAGTAAGAGTCAAGAAATCAGTATGTTATCTAAACCACAGACGGGGCCCCTGCCATAAGAAAGAGTCAGGGATATGGTCAGACAACCCCAGCGAGGGTGGTAAATACCCCAGCAGGAAACCCAGTGAGAGAGGGGATGGAGGAAGCTCAAAAACAGTCAAAATCACCCTCTAGAATGCCAGCTCTGGGGGAAGTAGAACCGTCACTGAAGGAAAAATTGTGTGCAATTAATTCCTGTAAAGTTTCCATTAATGAGATGTGTGATCAGCTCAAGACTATTCGGGAAGAACTGTCCCTTGTTAGGCATGATATGAAAAAAGTGCGTGAAAGAACTACCGCCCTGGAGGGGAGATTTTGTCTAATAGAAGATGACTTGAACCCCCTTAAACGAGAGATGAGCATCATAAGGGGACAAATGACTAATTACCAGTCAAAAATTGATGAAATGGAGAATAGGATGAGAAGGAAGAACGTGAGGATAGTGGAGCTCCCCGAACGTAGTGAGGGCTCAGAACCCACCGTATTCTTGGAAAAATGGTTCAAAGATTTATTTGGAGAACAGTCCTTTTCATCCTTTTTTGCTTTAGAAAGAGCTCATAAAGTCCCTGCTAGGCTTCCCTAACCAGGAGCCCCTCCAAGAGCCATCTTGGTTAAAATGCTTTATTACAAGGACAAAGTGACTATTTTAAGCAAAGCCAGAGAATTGGGTAATCTTCTTTACAATGGTAATAGGGTATCCATATACCCAGACTTCTCACCAGACCTGCAAAAACGGAGGGCTAAGTTTGGGGAAGCCAAACGCAAATTACAACAATTAAAATTTAAGTAGGCACTGTTATACCCGGCAAGACTACGCATAAACGCCCCGGAAGGGACTGTGTTCTTCGACACCCTGGAAGGAGTGGAGAACTGGATAACAACTTATAAGATGGAAAATTTGATTAATCTGATCGTATCACCCTGGAACTTTATATTTAATATGATTTTGATTAAAAACACATATTAGCACACTAGGAATAAATGGGAGAGAGGAGAGGGAGGGGTTTGGTGGAAGATAGTGGGGAGGGAACAATGAGTGTGCTCCCCCTAATGCTGTTGGGGGGGTTGGACGAAGAGTTCTCTCCACCCATGAGTTTTGTCTTAAGTCTTTGTGTTGTCTTGTATGTTTGTTTTTTTAGATGTGGGTTGTATAGGGTTTGGACGGCAGGAGGGATAGGGAGGGAAGAGTGTAAGAATACAAGTTTAAAGAAGATAATAACACTCAAAATTACAGGAGAATGTGATGGTCACTTTAGGAAGCCCCCAAATAGGCCCAGAGGGCAGGTGAGAGGGATGTATGGGAACACGAGATGGTATGAGAGGTTTGTTTGGCACAAAAGATTGTTTGAACAGAATCATAGATAGGAGATTAGGCAAGATAGGGTTACAAAAATGTTATGCAAAATCACATTAGCGGGGGAAAAATGTATTATTCACAGGATTCACAGAAAACTACTTTTTTATGGAAAAAAGCACTCAGATTAAAAAATTTATTTTATGTTCATGGAATGTTGGGGGAATGGGCGAAACCAGAGAAAAAAGCAGCTGTTCTCCTGATTGCGAGGACATATGAGGCATCTATCCTTTGTCTACAGGAGACACATCTTACAAAAACTTCTATTCCCCAACTGAGGTGGAGGGATTACTGTACACAATTTCATTCAGTTCATACCTCCTACTCTAGAGGGGTGGGTATTTTTGTTAGATCTGGGATAGTTTTTACTTGTATGCAGTCTAAAGTGGACGAATTAGGGCGATACATTTTCCTATTCTGTAAGATTGAAAATAAAACTTGCGTATTGGCAAATATATATCTCCCCCCCCCCGCCCTTTTGAGCTTTCGATCCTTTTTGGGCTTACTGAGTTTGTCCTGGATAAGCCAGGGGTCCCGGTGATAGTAGTGGGGGATTTTAACATGGTAACGGATCAGAAATTAGATAGGGTCCCCCCAGGGCCACAAATGGGCAGAGCTGTTAATAGCCGACTGCCTGATATTCTGAAAGAAACCGGATTGAGGGGCATTTGGAGAACATGGAACCCGGAGGCCCGACAGTATTCGTGCTTCTCCAGGACACACTCTACTCTCTCCAGGATCAATTTAGTTTTGGGAAATGAAGAGATGATCCCTGTGATAAAAAATGTGAGCTATAGATCAAGGGGTCTGTCGGACCACTCCCCAATGACTGTGTCATTGGAGTTGGGGGACTGTAATCATCCTGGAGGGTGGAAGTTACGCCCTTTTTGAATCAAATTGATGGGGGATCCAAATGAGGTACTGGTGTCTCTGGAAGAGTTTATTAACTTAAACAGAGGGACTGCATCGGAAGGCATAGTATGGGACACCCTGAAGGCCTTCTTAAGAGGCTTTATGATACAACAAATCTCAAAAATTAAAAAACAGACTAAGGACTGGGAGAGACTAATTGGGGATAGGTTAACAACAGCGGAAGAACATTACATTATTAACCCCACACCCGATAGACTTAGGAATTGGATAGAGGAACAACAGAATTACCGGTTAGTGACCCTCAGGAAGACAGAGAACAAGTTTCTCTCTCAGAAACAGGTGGCCTTCAGAGAGGGGGAAAATGTGGGCCACATGTTAGCCCAATTAGTTAGGGTGAACTCTCCCTCATCTGTAGTACCTACGATTACTATAGGGGAGGGGAGGGTGTCCTCACACTCGCCTGAAATAGTGGGAAAGTTCAAGGAATTTTATGAGGACTTGTATAGATCCCGGCAGGAGAAGACGGGGGATGGAATGGAGAGTTTCTTTAGGGATCTGAAGCTTCCCCAACTTAGTGAGAGCGATAGAGTAGAGCTAGATAGACCTATAACATTAGAGGAGATACAACGTATTACCAATGAGATAGCGGGACCGAAATCACCGGGCCCAGATGGGCTGCCGGTTGAGATATATTGGCATTATGGGAAGGTACTGCTCCCCGAGTTGTTGAGGGTATTGAATGGCTCGATGGCAAAGGGAGTGCTCCCCCCATTAATGATGGAATCTACCATAATCACTATGCACAAGGAGGGTAAAGATCCACTGGATGTTGCCTCATATAGGCCTATCGCCTTGCTGAACTCCGATATGAAAATCCTGACGAAGGTCTTGGCGGCTAGATTGAATAAGGTTATACAGAAATTAATCCACCCCGACCAATCAGGATTTATACCTGGAAGAACAACCAGTGTAAACATAAGACGGGTATATTTGAACCTCCAGGTCCCAATGGACGAGGGTGGAGAAAGAGCTATTCTCTCTTTGGACGCCGCCAAGGCCTTTGACAGCCTAGAGTGGTGGTATTTTTGGAGAACTATGGAGGCAGCCCAGGTGGAATCGGGCTTTATTAGCTGGGTTAAAATGCTTTATTGGGCGCCAGAGGCCAGAATAAGGGTGAAGAATGAACACTGATAAATTTGGTGCCCCCTGTCACCTCTCCTCTTCGCCATTGCAATTGAGCCCCTGGCTATCGCTCTTAGATCTACTGCTCAGGTGAGGGACTTCAGAAGAGGCAATTTAGAAGAAAAAGTTGCATTATATGCAGACGACCTCTTGTTATTTTTGGGTGATAAGCAGGACTCCCTCCGGAAAGCCATGAACATCATTAATAGATTTGGGCAAATTTCCGGACTTAGGATAAACTGGAAAAAATCTAGCCTTCAGCCAGTAGACCCTTTTGAGAAGCCCCTTGCCTGAAGAGGTGGCACAGATCCAAGTGGTGGACAAATTTAAATATTTGTGTATAATTATTTCTAGAGACCCCCAACATTATGTAGTAGATAATATAGAACCGTTACTGCTTAAATTTAAGGGGAAAATAAAAGTGTGGAAAGGTTTACCAATATCTGTGGCAGGCCGCTGTAATTTTAATTAAAATGATTTGGATGCCACAACTCCTCTACATACTACATAATTCACCAATCTGGCTGTATAAAAAGTTGGTTAGGGGAATAGATACTCTGTTCAGAGAATTCATTTGGAAGGGCGGCTCAGCAAGAATCCGCTTAAGTACATTGCAGCTACAGAAACAGGAGGGAGGGGTAGCGCTCCCGCACCCATTTAGTTACTTTCTCGCGTCACAACTGCAGTATATGGGGGGTGCAACTTAGATGGGGGAGAGGCAAGGAGTAAGATACTTTTACAAAATACCCCTCAGGATTTAATAGTTGAAGCTCTGGAGGCAGGTTATTTCACGTCGGGACTCTCCACTCTGAATCTAATGATGAGAGTGTGGGATACAGTGAAGGTAATACTGAAGTATAGAGGACTCACAGAATATACCCCCCTATGGCAAATAGAAATCTTGGAGAATTACAGAAGATGGGGGTGGCAAGAGAATGGGAGAGATATGGAATAAAATCTTTCACTCAACTATATCAGGAGGGCATTGTGAAAACCTTTCAGCAACTGAGAGATCAATTTGCCCTGCCGAATAAATTTTTCTTTAGATACCTTCAGGTCAGGCATGCATTGGAAGAGCAGTTCAAAGAGAGGATCTTAGAATGGAGTGCAATTCCAGATTTTAAAAAGATAATTAACGCAGAATCAGGGAAGGGCCTAATTTCGAAAATATACCCACATATAAATAAAGGGAGAATGGGAGGGATGGAGGAGAGGCCCCCACATATAAGAAGAAATGGGAAAAAGATCTGGGTAATATTTCCGAAGTACAATGGAATAGAATTCTTGAGCTTGCCTCACTGGTATCGTTGTCCCCCTCTCAGAGGATGTCACACCTGTACTTATTACATAGAACCTACTATACTCCTTCTAAACATTTCCAGTTCGGTCGTCGACCGGATGCAAGATGCCCCAGGTGTGGGGATATAGAGGGAGACCTGATCCACATGTTCTGGAGTGGTCCGAAACTGTTCTGCTCCTGGACGGAGGTGACTAGTACTAGTGACCAGGTGTTTGGAACCTCCACTGGATTGGAGGCAAAACATTGCTTACTGGGGCTTGTAGAAGGAGTGGGAAATCCAGGAAACACCCATTTGGCGGTCTGACAATGTTTATTCTAAGCAAGGAAGCTGATCGCCTTGAAGTGGCAATCGGCAACACCTCCGTCCAGTAGGGAATGGCAAAACGGTATGATTGTGGTAATTCTCAAAGAAAAGTCAGTATATATAAAACAGGGAGCATTAAAGAAATAGGATAAGATCTGGAAACCCTGGTGGGAAGTAAGAGGGATTAACATGTAATCCCCAAGGGTACAGATAGGCAGCTAAAAGACGGGAAGTGATCTAGTAGAAACTTGAATTAGACGAAGGAGAATATTCAAGTAGTATGAATGAGAGTGAGTGTGGATGTGGAGTGAGTGAAGTGAAGGGGGGAGTAGTAAAAGACTAGATAGGAACCCCCGAAAGAGGCCATCCCCCACCAAGAAAATACTCTAGTCACGAGTAACCTAGGCAATTTGAACAATTTAAAGCCATTCGTTAAGGGGGAGGGTGGAAAGAGGGAGGGGGGAAGGGAATGTGAGGGGATGTTTTCTATGATGAATTTTTGTACAATAAGAAAAACCTTACTAAAGAAATAAAGTTTAAAAAAAATAAAATAACCTGTACTAAGCCCATAAAAGACAATGTAACAGGTTTAGTTTATTAGCAGCCTGAGTAAGCATTCCATATTTTCTTCCCAGCACTTCTTCACCCACAGTATAGCTGTGCCCTTATACCAGAATGTACTGGGTGTTTTTACTCTAAAAAGAGGTAAGTACAGGATGTTTTCTCTGTCTTCTATGGGCCTTTCACTTTAAACAAGAAAAAGCTTTAATGTATGATTGCAATATCTTACTGTATCAGCTGGTCATTGGCACAGCAGAACGTTTGAGCTAAACACACATCATTATTTAATGACTTGGTTTTGTAGAGCCGTGTGTAGATTAAAAATTTAATTGGTCCAGTAAAATAAAATCTTATGGTCTAGCAAAAAGCTGATGGAGCATAACATATTTGTAAATAGTTCTTCATTGTACGCCAGATGGTGTAAATTGTACTCACTCTTCGTATCTTGCAAGCGTTTCCAAATGTGCCGCTAAAATTCTTAAGGGTTTTCTTAAAATGCTCTTGGAGCCAAAATTCAATTATTGTATAAATTAAGGCAATTTTATCCTTGTGCATGTAGTCTCATTAAATAAAGAGAATTATAAATAATTTTGAATAGTGAAATATTAGAATGCGTAGCAGCATAACATTAGCATATTTGAATGCACAAATAAACTGAAGAAACTATAGTTATATATAACTATGATTTTCAGTTTACTATGATAAACAACATAAATGTATGAAGGAAGGATGGGATTTTTTGAGGGTGCAAGAAAACAAACAACAAATAGCTTATATATATTAAAATTCATTGATAACAAAATAAAAAATATAGATAAAAATAGTTTATGGTGAGTACAAGTACTAGACAATACAGTATTACAGGACAGTATCTACTGTATCGTCTAGTACTTGTACTCACCATAAACTATTTTTATCTATATTTTTTATTTTGTTATCAAAATAAAAATAATTTTATATATAAGCTATTTGATATTTGTTTTCTTGTACCCTCAAAAAATCCCATTCATCATTCCTTCCTTCAACTAAATTGGGGATTTTGGTTCTAAAAACTGCCTGGCTACCCACAGTCCAAAACCAATCAACATAAATGTATCTGGATTTGATTTTGTGAGAAGTGTATATTTCTAAGTTAATAGCAGAGAAAACAAAAGATAAAAATGTGAGTGGGGCTTCACTGAATTAATATGGAAATATTTTCTTATTTCCACAGAATAACTGGGGTACAGTACTCTTGTTTATTCACTGGATATTTTTTTTGAGATATTCTGTATACTGTATATCACGTAATACATACATTTCTATAATTTCACCCAACTTTAAATGCTGGAATACAAATATAGGGAATAATAATAATAAATGCAGCTGGGGGATGAAAGCTATAGTAATAAAACATATATATTAAATAATAATGGTAACAAAAATTAAACAAATACAATCCTCAAAGTCCCCTTCACTTTTATAACTGCTTATTTCACCCAACAGAAAACCTAATCATATGAAAAGAACAATGGGGGAGTCGCCAGTATAGTTGAAATTTTAAGCTTCTCAAGTACTAAAAACCTGGCTTATGACAACCAAACCTCTCTGAATACATGAAAACAACATAGGAAAACACACCAAGATAATTACATACATATTTAAAAGTCGACTTTTTTAAATTACGGTAACTAGCTCATGTTAAAAAATAAGAAAAACCAACACTATCAAATCTTAAATTCTTGACCAAGAATGATACTTCAAAGAAACACCGCTACTACTGGTAGATAAATATGTATTCCAGTAAAATTAAAAAGAGACTCTTGTACACAATACAACCAGCAAAAATGTTGAGTGTATAAAATTCCCATACGTTGTATATTGCTGCACGGGATAATCAGCTGATAACTTCACCTTTTATATACAGTATGTGTCTAAATATATTGGAGTGTTTGCTATGTTTTTTCACGTATTCAGAAGGGTATAGTTTGTCACGAGCTAAGTTTTTAGTACTTGAGAAGCTTTAAATAATATTTGCCTGTAGAAATCGTGTGAACTGTTTATAACATATAAATACTGTAGGGGGCATGCACTAATCTCATATTAAATCAAGGAGGACCTGCTGCTTCTAAATACAAGATCCACTGGGCCTCTTGTTATGGTGTTTGTAACATGCATTTCATGTATATGTAGCATGGGTGGAGCTTGAGGAATCGTTGGTCACAATAGTGACCCCGCTCATGCTCCAAGAGCCCCATGCAGCCTCCCTAGCACATTAGGTTTTACACAAGGGGTCCACAACCCATCGATCATGATCTACTTGTTGATCATGGGCAAGTGATGGGCAGATTGCGTCCTTTTTTTTTTTGATGACCCCAGAACCTGGACAGGAGTGGGGGGGGGCAGTTACTGGAACCAACCCTTTTTCCCTCTTGCAGCAGCGGAAAGCCAGCTTCTCCTTCTCTCCCACCAGCATTTAGTTGTTGCAGTAGGAAAGGGGATTGATTTCAGTAAATGTCGTCGCTGCTGCCCCTCCTGTCCATGTTCCCCTTCTATTTTATGCCCAGGCCCGCATTTGTGCTACACTAACCCCTTCCCCCTGCAGTGCTAGCAGTTTTCCCTCCTCTCCTCTCCCTCCGGCTGCTGCGGGAGATATTTTGGGGTAAAAAATTAGGAAGAGGGCCAGTAAATATGTCAGATTTACCAGCCCCTTCCTTTTTGGTTCCAATCACTCACTATGTTCATTCATAACTGGAGCATAGTAAACTGTGAGCTATTCCTGTTCATTCATTCTGTGCAGCTGAGGATACAGAGATAAAGATTGAGGACTGTGGCCTCATTCTCTTTTCTCTGTCTCAAAAGTGAGCTATAATGGGTCTGTATAGACCCCTGATATTTCACCAAAGCCCCCTGCTAAAAAAAATTGTATTATTTTTTTTAAATTGTAAAAAATAAAACTAAATAAAATAATCAAATTAAAAAACTACTGACACTATACACTGCACTACTGACACAAATTTCTACCCTACTGACACCATCCGCTGCTCTACTGACACTGTCCACTTCCTTTCTGACACCATCCACTGCCCTACTGACATCAGCCTCTGCCCTACTGACATGTCCACTGCTCTAATGACATCATCCTCTGCTCTACTGACATCGTCCACTGCCCTACTGACACTGTCCACACACCATCCACTGCCCTACTGACACTGTCCACTGCTTTACTCACTGACGCTGTCCACTTTTAAGGTAGGCAAACTTTCTTAAACCTGGGGTGTTAAACCCTCTGAGTTTCCGGTTTCAGCTACACAGCATGACGGGTAATCCCTTTCCTCTAGTGGTACACTCTCTGCTCAGCTCCCCAGCCCAGCACAGGTCATTCCTCCCTGCAATTCTCAGCCCTGCTTAACTGCAGTAGGTCAAGAACTTGTGGTGAGTGTCTGTCTGTATGGGGACACTGGAGGCACAGATAAATGGAGCACCTGTTTTGTTTACATCCGCATGAGCACTGTTTTATTTGGTACTTTTTACTTGGATATATTCACTGTTTATATGATCATTTAGCCTTAACCACTTCAATACTGGACACTTTTGCCCCCTTCCTGCCCAGGCCAATTTTCAGCTTTCAGGGCTATCATACTTTAAATGATAATTGCGCGGTCATACAACACTGTATCCATATTATTTTTTTTAGCATTATGTTCACACAACTAAAGCTCTCTTTTGATGGTATTAAATCATCACTGTTTTTTTTATATGGTGCTAACAGAGACTGGATGGGAGGGACACTAACTGTTCATACTCAGTCACTATGGGATCGGATTTCTGTATTCTGCAAAAAAAAAAAAACTGGTTGATTCTGCTGTTCTCTATCCCTCCCTCCTGTCCATGTCCCCACTGCAGCTGGAGATTCTGCAGAGCAGCTGTTGGCAGCTAGTTTTTAGTGTGTTTCTATGCTGAGCATTTCCTCCTTGATCACATCTAAGCAGACCATCTGACGGTGTGTGTTTAGTACCACTTTAATGCCTGTTGTTACTTTTTTAGTGTTGCATAGAGCAAAGAAGGGTTAGAATTTCTGTCACGTTTTAAGCGCTTTCTGTTTCCCCTATGACATGATTTTTCAGTTTGTATCTCTGTTGAAGAGATTGACACATTTACCGGAATGGCTGGAAAATGTGTTTTGTTTTCAATAGATTTTTATTGATTTTCTTATAAAAAAGTACAAACATCAAGCATTTTTGGAATAAGTGCTAAGGCACTACAAAAAGGCACATATAACAGCGATTATCAAATTACTATATTAAATCCAATACGTAGTGCAGAGACATAGAGAAAAAGTACAACATTACAGAATAAACATTAAAGAAGTCCAGATCTTCGCTAAGTAGGATATTGCCCTTTCGAACATGTAAGAATGCATTCACACCTCAGCGTATCGTTTTCAGGCATTTTTTTATGGTGTTTTTTTCTGGCGTTTTGGCAGCGTTTTTGTACAGGTGTTTTGAGGTCCAAAGGTCACCAATGTAAAAAAGCAGTAAAACGCCTGTAATCTGCCTAAAAAGAAGCTCATGTACTTTTTTGAGCTTCAGGCGTTTTGCTTCAGGCAACAGATTGCTCAGATGTGATCAGTGGCCATTTAAATTAATGGGATTTTGTTTGTTGGAAGTTTTGGAACTTTTGGGATAAGCGTTTTATGAGCTGAAAATGCTCAGGTGTGAATGCAGCCTTAATGTCATTAATAGGCATCCGTGAAGAAAAGGTTGCCACATATTTAAGCATCCTAACTGAAGTGTACCGAGTTAGCCAGGGAATCCATTGTTTAATTGCAATTATATAAGTACCTTTACTAGAGGCCCACATCATTTCATATTGGCAATCTATGTGAATTGTTTTTAAAGTGGTTGTAAACCCACTTGTTGGACTTCTACCTATAGGTAAGCCTAGAAGAAGGCTTACCTATAGGTAGTGGAAATATCTCCTAAACGTGCGCCATTTAGGAGATATTTCACTTGTAGTCTGCCGAAAATCTTCACTGCGCATTTTGCGGAGAAGAAACAAAACTAAGTGCCCTTTCTTCCCCAGCCTGTGCCGTGAATTGAAGTAAAAATACTTGTGGGCTATAGGGTGGTATAGATTGTAACAAAAAACTTTGTAAAGAAAAACTTACATGGGTTTGGAAGTATAAAAAAAACAGCCAACCATAAAGGGACAAGTTCTCCACTTGGAGAATATGGTAGTACACTACAAGAAAAATTGGAAATATGGCCCAGTTCATTGCCCCCACTTTTGATTAGGTGTGTAAAAATCTCAAAAAGACAAACAGTGAGGATACCCCTTTCCCAACAGAGGACATAGACAACAATAGAAATAATTTCCTGCTCTTTAAAAAAAGTAGGAGTTAAAGTGACAATAAACCCAAAATCTTACATGTACATGCATTTGTTCTCTTTGGCTTTTCCTTTATTTTCACTGTAATCCGGCCAGTTAAAACTCCATTCTGGATGGAGGAGCAACAGAGGCACATTTGGACAGCAGCATTGTCAATCTAGGGAGGGAGTAGTGTTATATGTAGTAGCAGATTGGACTTGACAAACAAATTAAAGCCAAACTCCTGCTAACACTTTTTAGGGAATCTCAGCACCAGTTATTTTTCCTTTTGGGATAAAGGTTTTACATAAATTAAAAGCTATAAATGGAAAAAAACTGCGCTAATAAAATTAAATAAAAATTAGAAAATAAAAATGGATGGACCAATCCAAAAGCAGCAGGTAAATGTTTCATATACACAAAACAAAGATAAATAGGAAAAAGCAGCGCTAGTTAAAGTCCAACAATAATTGAGTTAATTGATTGAAGAGCATTAACTAATTCCAATAATTCCAAAGGCAAGATGCATTCATCCAGTAGTAGACACCACAGTGATTGATTCACAAAAGTGCACCGCCACCTTAAAGAAAACTCGCTTACCAGATAGGAAGCAAGCCAGGCATGTGGCTATAGCCCAGCCAAGGCCTTTGCTTGCACGGAAGATCTCAGGAAACCCTTAATGGCTGGTTGCAATGACTCACACAACGATGACACCATAAGCTCCATATCGTAATATTCAGCAATGAACCCAAAAAGAAAAACTGACCATAGCTTAATATTGTCTAATTCCTAATTTATTACTCAGTAAAAAATATAGTTGCACTCACATTTCAAAAGTTTTAAAATAGCGCATAAATTGTAAAGCCGTCTGGCTACAAAGCACACTCCTGTCCTCCTAACAAGACAGCGTGATGACGTCAGCACGTACCCTCCTCCAGACGTGTTTCGTCATACGTGACGTTGTCAATACGCAGCATATGGTGTCATCGGTGTGTGAGTCATTGCAACCATCTATCCAGGGTTCCCTGAGATCTTCTGTGCAAGCAAAGGCCTTGGCTGGGCTATAGCCACATAAGCGAGTTTTCTTTAAGGTGGTGGTGCACTTTTGTGAATCAATCACTGTGGTGTCTACTACTGGATGAATTCATCTTGCCTTTGGAATTATTGGAATTCGTTTATGCTCTTCAATCAATTAACTCAATTATTTTTGGACTTTAACTAGCGCTGCTTTTTCCTATTTATAAATTAATAGCTGACCACTGTAAGCACACATGTTTAATTGTTTTAAATGGTTTGTCTCAACCCTCTAATTGCCACTTTGTCTGGACAGCTTGGTCTTTAAAAGGTAGTTGAAAAATAACAGACTTACTGGCTAAATCAACAGGTGAAAGTAAAGGAAAAAAGCCCAAGAAAATAAATCTAATAAAGCCACCACATTTGAGAAATAGTAAGCTGCAATATAATACATATTTTTTGGGGGGTTTAATACTGTTTAAGCTTTAATTTATTTTCTATTATGGAATAAATTTAAGCTTGACTTCATGTGTCACCTCTCTTTTACCTTAAAGAAAAACTGAGCACTGATGCCAAAAATTGTAATTTCTCATACATTCTGGTTTGTTTAATGCTAAAGCACAGCATTTTCTCAAAAGAACATTGTTATCCTTTGAGAAAGCAATGCACCTAAGCGTGAAACATGCCAAAATATGTTCCTGCTGGCTACTGAAATAAAGAAAGTAGGCTTTTCTGCATCTCGTGTGCTCTATTCCTTTAAGACAAAAGAGTGGTGAAAGCAAGCTAATTTAGCACCCAAGACAGGGCTAAGGAGTGCTGAGCATGAATTTACCTGGAGAAAAATGTAGAAAGATTAGTACTGGTTACATTATATATCACCTGCTGAAGAAAAATATCTTATGCCCCATACACACGATCGTTTTTCTTGCCATTTTTTTTCTTGCTGTTTTTCACGTCGTTTTTTTTCATGTTTCCTCTCAAGCCTGTCTTGCGTACACATGATCATTTTAAAAAACGATCAAGCAAAGCGCAGTGACGTATACCACGTACGACGGCACTATAAAGGGGAAGTTCCGCTCGAATGGCGCCACCCTTCATGTTAGTAAAGTTTGTTGAGCAACGATTCGCGCTTTTCAGCCTCGTGCTTTTCAGTCCGTTGATGCGTGACGAATGTGCCATCTCCATTACGAGCGCTCCCGTCTCATACTTGATTCTGAGCATGCGCGGTTTTTTTTCACATCGTTAAAGCATACACACTATCGTTTTTCACGTCGTTAAAAAAAAGAAACCATGAAAAACGACGTGAAAAAAGAGAGCATGTTCGAAATTTTTAATGGCCGTTTTTCACGTCGTTAAAAATGCTCTGGAGCATACACACGATAATTTTTAATGGCCATTTTTAAAAATTGCATTTTTAACGGCATGAAAAACGATCGTGTGTATGGGGCATAAGGGGCTATCTAATTGTATAAGGTATACTATAGATGGGGTCTCCAAAATATGGCACTCCAGTTGTTAAGGAACTACAATTGCCATAATGCCTAGTTATGTCTGTGAATGTCAGAGATTTACAATGTCTCATGGGATGTGTAGTTCCGCAACAGCTGGAGGGCCGTAGTTTGGAGATCCCTGAAATTATCTCAATTATATAAATGGCCTAGGGGTGTCCTATACTTTCAGATCACTCTCTTAATTCTCTCCAGAGTGATCACAAAGATAGATGAGGAAAAATATCCTGGACGACCGCACTCCATGAAAAAGGCATCTTTATTGTAGAAAATAATCCAGTGTACAGCAGTCAAATCATATCGAGAAACAGGGGAGAATTACTAACGCGTTTCACATCTTTCGAAGCTTAGTCATAGTTACAATCACAAAGATAATGTGTTGCCTTTAATTATTCATTACCAAAAAAGATGACTAATCCCCAAGGTTTTTTTTTAGGGTACTTTAATATTGGATGTTTCAGATAGTTTCATATCTATTTATGTGGAGTAGATATTTAAAAAAAAGATAGATGTTGATTTTACAAATGTTTTTGTATAAGTCAATATATAATTGTATCTATAACTTTAAATTCCATAAAATCAAATGTGTTAATTAACACCGTAGCCCTTCGATTCCAGCTATCCTTTCCATGATTCAGAATATTGTAGTTTTTTGTGTGGTTATAATTCTGTTCTTGCGTCTCAGTTGTTTATTATGATTGCCCCAATTATAAATTTGACCTGCAGCAAAGTTCTATTTATCACACGCAATTTAACCAGTTGTTGTTTCTTTGTTTTTCCTTAAAGAGGGATCCGGGTTTTTTTTGTTACATTTTTGCTTTTTACCTATTTTATCTTTTATTTACTGCTACCTTTGCACAACAGATGCATATTCCAAAAGCAAAAAAAGCCATTAGTATTTAAGATAGCCCAAAACGTGGGGTTTACTATAATTCCACTAATATACAGTAAAACCTTGGATTGCAAGCATAATTTGTTCCGGAAGCATGCTTGTAATCCAAAGCACTTGTATATCAAAACAAATTTTTACATAAGAAATAATGGAAACTCAAATGATTCATTCCACAACCATTTATTCATAAGTCCTTCAGTTTATAGTCCATATAAAAAGATTATAGCAATGTGATAAGTTGTGTAACCATAAAATGTCCATCCATAAATGGCAGCCTCCACAAGGGGATTAGAAGCAAAATCCAGCAGGAGCTCCAGAGTATAAAATAGAAGAGAGGCGCCATTAAGTGTAGCAATATGGTTACATTTAATGAAGGTAAAACATTTAGCAACTCACATGGTTGATGATTAAAAGAGGCACATCTAAGTATGCAGGCATCTGGAGTAAAGCGATCCACATAGACCATCCCCCTCACCGCCGACTCTCACCGCTGTCAGTCTGCAATCGTGACCGGGAGGACTACCCTGCAGTAGAGTGATCTGAAAGTGAGGCTTGAACCGCTCGTGGAAGGAACGACATCAATGGTGGTGTGGAGGATGGTCCATGTGGACAGCTTTACCCCGGATGCCTGCATACTTAGATGTGCTTGTTTTAATCATCAACCATGTGAGCTTCTAAATGTCGTATCTTCGTTAAATATAACCATATTTCTACACTTAGAGGCGCCTAGCTTCTATTTTATACTCAGTTGTGACATGATGCTACTCTTATATCAAGACATCGCTTGTATATCAAGTCAAAATGTATTAAACATTTTTGCTTGTCTTGCAAAACGCTCTCAAACCAAAGTTTTACCATATAGTAATTTACAAACTGAGACAACTCATTTTATTAAACCACAAGCAATAACTCCAATCATTTAGTACTGTTGTTATATTGTATTGCAAATAATGACATCTTTATAAAAACATATATATATTTTCAAGTGAATTCACACAAGATGAAACTGAATGTACTGATCTTGCAAAGAGTAGCTGTCAATCTGCTTTGCCAGATTGAAGGGATTTCACCCCCAAATATTAGCATAATTGGTGATGTGTCATGTTTGATGGATTCCGCCACTTCTGCCACATTAGTTGCATGACTCATTGGAACTCTACTATAATATAAATGTTACGCACAATTCAGTCTATTCCCATAGTAAAGAAGCTGGCATACAATAAGGTCCTTGATAATTTTAAGAAGAAAATTGTTTCTTAGCCAACCGTTTCACCTTTGTCTTGCCTCAGCTCTCAGCACCAATTCATAACTGCCAATAGCTACGTTCACGCGCTCACCGCTCTTTAGAAGTTGCTATAATTTATTCAAAAGCAATGTAGAAATGAGCATCAGAGTATCTCAATTTGAGCTCCTGGCTGTTTATTACAGCAGCATTTTCTCAAGAGGCCATCCATGGTCATCTGACTAATCCAATATCTACTGAAACCATAGAATTTCCTATAGTTAGCTTTCCAGAAGTAGCTATCACCAGGGTGGAAACACATTAAACCACCTAAGAGATTGAAAACATGATATGCCTAAGGGTTGTGTTTAAAGGAAACCTGTAGTGTGAATATATATTGAGGAAGCCAGTTCCTTGGCTGTCATACTGACTCAACAGCTTCAGCTTAGAACACACATCAATTTTTAATTGTTGCTTTACTAAAAGCAAACATACCATTCACTTTATTTTGTTCACTATACTGTTCACTTTGCTATGGAAACAAAAAAGTGTAGCGCTAATCAGAAATTAATAAATAAATGCCTATGAACAAAGTGCTCAAAATAGTGAATATGAACAATGAAAAAAATATATTGATGCACTCATAAGTGCACGACTAAATGTCTGTATAAAGAAAACACAATACTAGTGCACAAATACACAACTGAATGCCTGTATAGTGGCAAAACTTCAATATTTGCAAAAGTTCAAAACTTGGTGATGGCTTCAAACAAAAACAAAGTGGTGAAGGTGAAGGGATGATGAAGTGAAGAAAACCACCATCGATAGGTAGAAGGCTTACCAGAACGTTTGAACCCAAGAGAACATACATTCTATGGGTCAAACAGGCTTTGTGTGGTGGAACCACAGTGGGACCTGGACAATCCTGTACACTCCAAGTTGCTTAACCTGGGGATAACCAAACACCAGCAGGATGGAATAAACCACAGAGGAGGATGACGTCTTTACAGGATAATCTCATGAGGATTAGTGGTCCGGGAAATCCCAAATTAGTGTGGAAGGGAAAGTATCATAAAATAGGAGAAAAAAAAGGGCCACATAGCAGGTATTAAGTATCAAAATTTAATGAAGTAGGAACACTTACATTTGGGATGATAAAAAGTGCAAAGTGGTGTGGCAACAGTGGAGTCTCCCAACGCGTTTTGTCTCCTAGGACATCGTCTGACTCAACAGCTTCAGCTTAGAACACATCAATTTTTAATTGTTGCTTTACTAAAAGCAAATATACCATTCACTTTATTTTGTTCACTATACTGTTCACTTTGCTATGAAATTTTCCCTTACCTTAGTGAATGAGGTGCAGCTTTGCTAACATTCATCATCCAATCACGTGCAAGCAAAAATACTGTTTTATTCTATTTTTCTTTGCACACGATTGGGTATTCTTTGTAAAGTAAATTTTTACCACATTCACTGAGTTAAGGTAAAATTCCATTGCAAAGTGAATAGTTTTTTTGCTTTAGTAAATCAAACCCTGAAGCCCTGTACACACGATCGGTTTAACCAATGAAAACAGTCCGATGGACTTTTTTCATCGGACAAACTGATCGTGTATGGGCCCCATCGGTCTTTTTTCCATCGGTGTTAAAAAATAGAACATGTTTTAAATTTATCCGATGGTTAAAAACCGATAGCAAATTACTATCGTCTGTGAGGAACTTCATCGGATAAAAAACCCACGCATGCTCAGAATCAAGTCGACGCATGCTCAGAAGCATTGAACTTCATTTTTCTCGGCTCATCGGAGTGTTTTACGTCACCGCGTTTGGAACGGTCGGTTTTTTGACTGATGGTGTGTAGGCAAGACTGATGAAAGTCAGCTTCATCGGTTTTCCGATGGAAAAATCCATTGGTTAAAAAACCATAGGAAATCCGATCGTGTGTACAGGGCTTAATAGTTCTAAATTCATTTTGCATACGTATTCCAGGCCTGTGGCTCAATTCACTGAACCAGATACAGTCAGAAGGCCAGCATATTTCATTCAGTACAGGTTCCCTTCAAGGCCAGGAACTTAGTACACCTTGTTAGCAGTTTTGTCCAATTACACTTTTGAACAGTGCAGAAATAACCAGGAAGCAGTGTCACTCTTGTATACAATGTACTGATTGTGGTAATAAATTACAATAATGTTGTGCCAGCTTGCATATAAACCATGCAGATGAAATACTGCATGGTTTCATGAGATAAATACCAATTTTTTTCAGAAAAAATACCACCTGCAGTCAGGGGCGTACCTAGAGCATTTGCCACCCGGGGGCCTATATCTGCCCCCCCTATAAAATGTAAAAACACCCACAAGAAAACACCCTCCTCTGCCAAGATCAGCGTTATTGAATTCTGTTTTTTTTTTTAAATGGCGCTGTTGGCTGACGAGTAAACCGGAAGTGACAATGTGCTGTCGCTTCCAGGTTTCTACGTCAGAGACCCGGTCAAAGGTAAATCCGGCTTTGTTCGGGTCTCTGGCCGGCTGGTGGCTCAGGTACCCGGGTGGGATGGAAGACCTGGGCGGAGCTGTGGGGGGATGGGGACGTCCCCTCCCGCTCCTTGTAATAACAGCCGATGCTGTTCATCCATGGCAGCCAGTGAGAATAGATGGGACAGGACAGAGGTGTCAGTCACTCAGGTGTGAGCAGATCCCACATTTTTGGACAGATCATGCCACGGTCAGGGACGTGGAGAGCTGGTCTGGAGCTGCTATGAGGGAGACATCAGAGTGAGATGGGGAGACAGCTGACAATACAAAGTATGGCCCATACTTTGCATTATCTGCTGTCCTCAGGGACAGATCCGATCCAGAGATCCCACTGTATGGTGATCTCTGGATCGGATCTGTCCCTGGGGACAGCAGACAATGGCATCATTGGCATTGATGATTTGATTCGGATTTTGGAACTGACCTGCTGACAAGGCGTATTGCTTGCTGAACCGTGGATGGGATCTGATGGCCGCAGGGAAGATGGCAAGATGCTGCTGTGACCTGCTGCTTGCTGGATGGATCTGATGGCTGCAAGATGTGGGTGTAGGTCAATGCATGTCACCTGGACTGCAGACACACCCCCCTCCCATTTATCAGACCAGCTCATATACTATACCTGGGTGGTGAAAACAACACCACCCCCCTTCCCCCTTATTAGATAAGCTTACAGCTCAGCTACTATAGGTGGGTGGTGGTCACACAGCAATATACAGCCCACGCCTGGATTCTGCAACCTGTATATAGCACACGCCTGCATTCTGCAACCTGTACATAGCACACGCCTGCATTCTGCAATCTGTACATAGCACACGTCTGCATTCTGCAACCTGTATATAGCACACGCCTGCATTCTGCAACCTGTACATAGCACACGCCTGCATTCTGCAACCTGTACATAGCACACGCCTGCATTCTGCAACCTGTACATAGCACACGCCTGCATTCTGCAACCTGTACATAGCACATGCCTGCATTCTGCAACCTGTACATAGCACACGCCTGCATTCTGCAACCTGTATATAGCACACGCCTGCATTCTGCAACCCCCCCTTATCAGGTTAGCTACACTATACCTGGGTGGTGGTGGACACAGCAACCTCCCCCCCTTCTCTGTCAGACCAGCACAGTCAGGATGGCAGGGCAGACACACTCCTCCAGCCTCTTCTCACAACCCACACCCCCCTCCTATCATCAGCTCACCTGGGGCTCTCAGCTTCAGCTGGGGAGGTCCGGACTCCATAAGACTGTGTGGACACAGTGTGTAACAGCAGCCACCCCCGCGCTGAATGATGACACACTCAGCTCGGCTGCTCAGCAGTGGTGGGTGGAGCTAGCAGGGGAAAACAGTAATCAGACCATACCATTTCGGCCGCAGTGCTGGGGGTGATCCAGCTAACAGGAAAAAATACTAAGCAGAGCAGCCAGAGCCAGGGATGCCCTCGGGATTCTGTCAGACAGTGTCACCTGACCTGGGTGCAGACCACACCCCCATAGCACTGACACCCCCAGTGTGTGGCACCCGGGGCAGACCGCCACCCCGCCCCCCGCTTGGTACGCCCCTGCATGCAGTATTTTAGAAGCAGTTTTTTAGTGAATGACAATTTTTATTTTATTCTATGCAGTATTTTACTGCATTTCTTAAAGCGTTAGATAGCACTTCATGAATGGATCCCACTGTCAGGGAATGACCCCTCATACCTCCAGGGGGACATGGCCAACAGTGCCATCCTACTCCAGGACTGGGGACACTGTACCCTGATCACATGGTTGCAGCTCCAGTCTTTACAGAGCACAATTTTCTTACTCTCTGCTGCACACACAGAACTCTTTCTCCTCTCACTGTGTGAAGGACTAGTGTCCTTTCTCATGACTGAAGACTATAATTTCTCCAATTAAAAGCTATTGCTTTGCTACTCGAATAAACCTCCTAAAACCCCCTTTAACCTGTTTGGTTACTATTTCTATGGATAATTATATGCACTGTGAATTATACATTTCAAATAAAAATGTACAAAGAAAACAGCAGGTTCTAGCCTGGCAGCTGGCCATAAACATTTGGCTCAAACTCAAGAATTTCAGGTCTGGTCATACACAGTAATGACTAAATATTTACAACCCAACCCAACTATTGAGCACCCTTACCTACTGTATCTTGTGTGTGGAGAAGTAGAAATGATCACATAATGACTTCATACAGATGTCTGCTTTATATGTGTTTGAGTCATCATTGCCAATAACTGGCAAATGAGATCTAAAATGACTAAATGACTAAAAAAATAATTGCCAAATGTAGCAGTTTTTTTTTCAAATGCACAGAAGATTTACATATTCATAGAAACTACAATGCACCAAATTGTTTGCTGCTACTGAAACTGAAATACTTGCTTGGCAGAGATTGATATGATTTTAGAACCAATAATTCATCTATATATCCTACTGTCACTGATATGATCATAAAAGCCACCAATTGCTTAGCAGTATTACAGCTGACAAAGTTAAATTGGTACAGAAGTCACATAGAATTTGTATAGCAACAAGAGTGCCCATTACTTTAGATTGGACAACTGCCAAATGTTCTTTGCAGGCAGTAGAAACAAGAATAAACACCATATGTCATATGGAATTCCTCATGGCAGCTATGCAAGATATTCTGTATTCTTCCACTATACCTAGATGTATAGTTCTATTCTAGTCATATCTAAAACCCACTGCACTGGTACATCTCAGCCATCCTATCATTCAGTTACTGTCATTTTCATTTTTAGAGTAATTTAATTATGAGTATTGGTGATTATTTTATTTCTCATGCATATTTTGTACATTTGAAAGTTTAATATTAATAATGCTAGCAAAAGTATACTAAAATGTATTTTACATTGCATGGTAAGCAAAAACTGTTTGCCTGGAGATAAACACTGTTATTGTTTCTATATTTCACTGAAGACCTCTTGAAGTGTGTCCTTGGATCCTATTGAAGGCAAACTCTAAAGCCTCGTACACACGACCGAGTTTCTCGGCAAGAACCAGCAAGAAACTTGCTGGCAGAGCTTTCTTGCCGAGTAAATCGGTCGTGTGTACGCGGCTATCATGTTTCTCGTCAAGAAAACCGACAAGAATCTCGACGAGAAAAATAGAGAACCTGCTCTCTATTTTCTCATCGAGATTCTTGTCAGCATGTTTCTCAACGAGAAAAGTGTGTGTGTGTGTGTGTACACTTACCTGTCCTCCGGGAAGCCCGCGCATGCTCGAAATGACTTTGACGCATGCGCGGTAGCTTCCTAGGCATAGGTAGGGTGTAGCAAGATGGCGGCGACGGCATCGAATGTGACGAGCGCACGCTAATTGTAGTCGATTACGTCACCGCGTTCGCTCCATTCAAAGAACCGCGGGTTCTTTGAAAGGAGCGTGTGTACACTCGGCCAGGACAAGTTTCTTGTCCAAGAATCTCGTCAAGAAAAACAACGTGTTTTTTCTTGACGAGATTCTCGGCCGTGTGCACGAGGCTTGATGCAAAACAAAGCCACACCATTTCTCTGATCGAGCATCTTCATAGCGACAATGGTGGACCATGTCTGTGTAATGTGGGTCGACACAGTCTTTGTTGTCTCCACCAGGGGCATATGTGCCAGGGTGACAACACAGGAGCACAAATTGAAGATGGCTGTCACCCCATAATAAGAAGTGTCGTAATAAGAAACTTTAGAGCAGAATCGGGAATTATTTAATAAAGATTGAAAATGACTTTTTGACATGTTAAAGCCTAGCTGAGATTTTAGTGATTAGGTTTACATTTGCATTAAACAATCCAAAATGGGGCATCTTGCTTTTTTTGTTTTTTATGGAGCTTCCTCCACTAAAGTTGTGCTAACTACATCTTTACCTTAGAGTTCACAGGCTCCATGTGATTGCATCTAATAATAATTCATAGTATTAATAGCTAGGACTTGCCATACTGGGAGATTGTCTCCATGCAAACATGGCTAATACATTAACTCATTTAAAAGGTTTCTTTGGTAACAGCAATACTTATTTTTCTAGACATTGACTGTTTTGCTATTCTCTGCCAGTTAACGCTACGTGAATGTATCTGTTCATCCTTGAAGTGTGGACTATTTGTTATTCTCTGCCAGTTAACTCTAAGTGAATGTGTCTGGCCATCCTTGAAGCATTGTTAATTTTTTTTGGGATTCAGTAAAAACGTACTGTCTTAGCTGGATATTACGGTTAATTTACTAAAGGCAAATAGGCTGTTCACTTTTACATTTTTGCAAAGTGAAACTTTACTACATTCACTAAGCTCTGGGGCAAATTCTCTTGCAAAATGCAACTCCACTTGCAAATGAACAACCTATTTGCCTTTCGGAAATCAACTCAATAATCCACAAAAACCTGTCTTGAGTTTGCAACTTTCCAATGCACAGTTGAGTACTGTCAGTGATATTTTTTATTTGTACATTTTCAGAAGAAGCTTTCAGGGCTTTTCTACCCCTTTCTTCTCCATCCAAGCAGTACTTTTTTTTTGCAAACACACTAATGCCCTGTACACACGAGTGGAATTTCCGTCGGAAAAATCTTGGATGTTTTTTCAGACGGAATTCAGCTCAAGCTTGGCTTGCATACACACGGTCACACAAAAGTTCTCTGAACTTTCGACCGTCAAGAACGCGGTGACGTACAACACTACGACGAGCCGAGAAAATGAAGTTCAATGCTTCCGAGCATGCGTCGAATTGTTTCCGAGCATGCGTGTTTTTTTTGTGCGTCGGAATTGCATACAGATAAACGGAATTTCCGTCAATAACTTTTTCAGTCAGAAAAATAGAGAACCAGCTCTCAATCTTTTGCTGGCGGAAATTGGGACATAAAAAGTTGGATGGAGCATACACACGGTCGGAATATCCTACCAAAAGCTCCCATCACACTTTTTTTAACGGAAATTCTGACCGTGTGTATGCAGCATAATATGCCTACAATAACCTTAACCAAGATTTCTACTGAATTCATGATATTGTGTCATATTGTATAATGATGGAAGCAACAAATATATGAAGGTGTAAAGAAAAAAACTGCGCTAATGAATAAATAAAAAAAGCTGCAACAATAAGTGTTATACAACACCAAAACAAATAGTAAAAAGAAAAAAGTTGCGCTAAATTGGTGACAAATTAATAATATAGTGAATGAGGTGAATAAACATAAATCAATAAGCACACCAGTTTGTAATGATGTAAGATATACGGTGATAGATGTGACTGAAAATAATCCTGATGATATATAATATCCATAAACCACTAGTAATGTCCATCAACAAAACCAAGTTCATGTGGATGTGTGTAACCAATATAAATCCTCCACCGTGACTGGTATGATCCAAAGTAGGTTGTACACCAGGAACAAGTGCAGTATAGGACAGCCTCCACCAGTAAAAATGCTGCCTCTTACCGAAAAAGATGGATCCCTTGTCACAGGGATCAAAGAACGCCTGTGGCTATTCCCCAGCCAGGGGTATGGGGCATACAGTGTCTGCGGGATGGCGTCTCTTAACAGATGATCAGCCACTCACATGGATAGAACCCAAGGTCCAGTTAGGCAGAATAAACGAGCGTGTAAATAGCCGGCCGGCTTCAAAGTATATGCAGCCCGTATGTCTGCGGGTAGCGTGGGCGCGATGACGTCAGAACGTGGCTCCTCCCTACGCGTTTCGTCATCAACAGACGTGTTCACGGGATACGGGCGGCGTTCTGACGTACCGCTCTAAATAGCTATTTCCATAAACCAAGCCTCGATTTGAAGTGCGGGATGACAGGACGTCGCCATCTTGGTTGTGGGAAAGATATTGCTAATTCAATGGGAGTGATGGGCAAACCCAAAATGAACAACAAATAGATGGAACATACTTTATTAATAAAATTTCAATAAAAAAAAGGACCTATTACGGTCACATATTACCAAATTGATATTTAAGATAATAATAAGAAGTGTGTAAAAGAAGCCTGATGGGTATTTGATGAGCGGACCAGGCCATGCCCAAAATTCACTTCGAGTATATAAAAAAACACATGATGTTTAACCAAGAATCTAAATAAAAAAATAAATACAAATATAAACAATCAAATTGTATAACGACTACAAATATGAATATTAGGCAGCTGATAGCCAAAATCTGTATGAATAGATAAATTGACTTTAGCGCCAAAAGGTACTATATTGATACAGAACAGATTGTTTTTATTTTAGAGTTATTAGAGTACGCAGCTACTCATAATTTTTGGGGGTTTGATGGTCAGTTTTATAGGCAGGACAGAGGTGTCGCCATGGGGGCTAAATATGCCCCCAGTTTGGCAAACCTCTTTATGGCCAAATGGGAGGAGGATGTCGTCCGTGCTGACATGAGGCCCCAGGTGGCCTTGTGGGCCCGCTACATAGACGACATCCTCCTCCTATGGAGGGGTAGCCAGTCGGATCTTTCTGACTTCATGGATTCTCTTAATATCAATTCTAGAGGCATCCATTTAAGCTACGTGGCTAGTCAGGATAAAATAATTTTTTTAGATCTGACTATCTCTGTGGGTGATCAGGGCTTCATTACCTCAACATTTTTCAAACCTACTGATAGGAACTCTTTCATTCCCAATGGTAGTTGTCACTATGCTCCATGGTTGGGTGCTGTACCCAAGAGTCAATTTTTAAGATTGAAGAGAAATTGCTCGGATCATACCACCTTTTTGGAACAATCTGATATTTTGTCCAAAAGATTCATTGATAAGGGCTACTCCTCTGAGTCCCTTAAAGCCACTTTAGACCTGGTCAGTACTAGGGATCGTGCTGACTTGTTGAAGGAGAATGCTAATAAAGAGTCTGGGTCGTCATTTCGTATCCCTTTTGTTACCAATTTCTCTTGTCAACACTCTCAGATAAAACATATTGTCAATAAACATTGGCATATCCTTAAGAGTGATAGGGTCCTAAATACCATTTTACCGGATAGACCAAAGGTGGTTTTTAGAGGGGCACCAGCCTTAAGGGACAAACTTGCACCTAATATCTTGGATCCACCGACGACTAGGCCTACCTTTTTTTCTGACCTTACAGGTTTCTATCAATGTAGGAGGTGTCAGGTCTGTTCCCTAAATGGTTGTAGATCTAGGAGAACAACTCGGTTTAATTCTAGTTGCACCACTAAAAGTTTCGATATCAAACCTTTCATTACTTGTGCCACGGAGGGCGTGGTCTACTTACTGCAATGCCCTTGTGGGTTGCAGTATGTGGGCAGGACTAAGCGCCCACTCCGGGTACGCCTTAACGAGCATATTGGAAATATTAGAAGAGGCTTTACAAAACACTCCGTGTCGAAACATTATTTGGCTGTTCATAACCGAGATCCAAAGGAGACTGTTTTTTTGGGGATCGATAAATATAGTCCTCATTGGAGGGGTAGTAACTTGGTCCAGAGCATCTCTAGACTAGAGATGTCATGGGTGCACAGGATTAAATTTTATACCCCTTTTGGTCTCAACATAGATGTTGATGTGAATTGTTTCATAGATAACTCCTGACCTCTATGTTGTGACCAACTGTAAAAGATTTCTCATTCATATTTTTAAAATTTTTTCTCTCTTCCTCCTTCAATTGATGCCTTTATTATGTCGGTTGGGTCAGGCTCATATGAGGGAAGATTGGTTCTGTATCAATATAGTACCTTTTGGCGCTAAAGTCAATTTATCTATTCATACAGATTTTGGCTATCAGCTGCCTAATATTCATATTTGTAGTCGTTATACAATTTGATTGTTTATATTTGTATTTATTTTTTTATTTCGATTCTTGGTTAAACATCATGTGTTTTTTTATATACTCAAAGTGAATTTTGGACATGGCCTGGTCCGCTCATCAAATACCCATCAGGCTTCTTTTACACACTTCTTATTATTATCTTAAATATCAATTTGGTAATATGTGACCGTAATAGGTCCTTTTTTTTATTGAAATTTTATTAATAAAGTATGTTCCATCTATTTGTTGTTCATTTTGGGTTTGCCCATCACTCCCATTGAATTAGCAATATCTTTCCCACAACCAAGATGGCGATGTCCTGTCATCCCGCACTTCAAAACGAGGCTTGGTTTATGGAAATAGCTATTTAGAGCGGTACGTCAGAACGCCGCCCGTATCCCGTGAACACGTCTGTTGATGACGAAACGCGTAGGGTGGAGCCACGTTCAGACGTCATTGCGCCCACGCTACCCGCAGACATACGGGCTGCATATACTTTGAAGCCGGCTGGCTATTTACACGCTCGTTTATTCTGCCTAACTGGACCTTGGGTTCTATCCATGTGAGTGGCTAATCATCTGTTAAGAGACGCCATCCCGCAGACGCTGTATGCCCCATACCCCTGGCTGGGGAATAGCCACAGGCGTTCTTTGATCCCCTGTGACAAGGGATCCATCTTTTTCGGTAAGAGGCAGCATTTTTACTGGTGGAGGCTGTCCTATACTGCACTTGTTCCTGGTGTACAACCTACTTTGGATCATACCCGTCACGGTGGAGGATTTATATTGGTTACACACATCCACATGAACTTGGTTTTGTTGATGGACATTACTAGTGGTTTATGGATATTATATATCATCAGGATTATTTTCAGTCACATCTATCACCGTATATCTTACATCATTACAAACTGGTGTGCTTATTGATTTATGTTTATTCACCTCATTCACTATATTATTAATTTGTCACCAATTTAGTGCAACTTTTTTCTTTTTACAACAAATATATGAAGTCCTTCAGATGTCCTACAGAAAAACTCATAAATACAAACCAGTAAATGTACAAAAAATGTCCTTATTCAGATGACTGTACCCCAAAACCCAAACCCACATCTACTGGGTGGAACCAATAAGTAGAAATATAAACTCAAACAATTGATGAAGTTAAATCAAAATACTGTGGTCTATAGAAGCACTCAACATACCAGGATACGTTGAGCATAAAATTGAAAAACAGTTGGCAAAAATGATTAGCTACTCATTAGTTCCTCTCCAAATATAATCACATAAATGCTATATATAATATATGTTACTTCTAACACTATTGTCATTGAGTCAAGGTGGTTCCCCTGATTTTTTTTTCTTTCTTTGTGTGTGTATTTTAATTTCTCCCCCTTCTCCTTCCTTTTTTTCTGTGTTTTTTTTATTTTTTTTAGGATTTCTTTATGGTTCAGATTGTTTTTGATTTTTTTTTCTTCTGTAGAGCTATTTACCTCTCACTTGGGATAAAAAAGGTAACAATAACATAAATCATAATAATTTCTTAGCAGATTTCAGTATTTTAGCTTAGCTATAGCATTACATGGCAGACTTTCAATATTTCACTATATTTTGGCTGAAGGTATACAGGGCCCTGTGAAATATTCTTCTTTGGTCCCTTGTTTCTTTAGATTGTAGCTCACAGTCATTTTCTAGATGAAAGGCTGAAAAATTTAAAGTTGTTATTATAGCTCCCCTACAGTTTTCATGCTAGAAGATGTATCTGGTACCCACAGGCAAAACAAATTCCTCAAGTGAATCAATAAATCAGTAAAAGTCCTTCACAGCATAATGTCCTAAAACAAGTGCATAAATCTGAGCAGACGTGAGTAGGGGTAGTTCCCAGCTATAGTTCTAGATAGAGCAGAACTCTTTAAGTGCTTGTCTATTCACAGAACCTAATTAATAGGAAGCGTACGCTGCATTATCTTCTGTGTTCTGCACTTGCACTTGAAGGCACATACTACAGGTGAAACTCGAAAAATTTGAATATCGTGCAAAAGTTAATTTATTTCACTAATGCAACTTAAAAGATGAAACTAATATATGAGATAGACTCATTACATGCAAAGCAAGATAGTTCAAGCCGTGATTTGTCATAATTGTGATGATTATGTCTTACAACTCATGAAAACCCCAAATCCACAATTTCAGAAAATTAGAATATTACATGCAATCAATAAAACAAGGATTGTACATAGAACAATATCGGACCTCTGAAAAGTATAAGCATGCATATGTACTCAGTACTTGTTTTGGGCCCCTTTTGCAGCAATTACTGCCTCAATGCGGCGTGGCATGGAAGCTATCAGCCTGTGGTACTGCTGAGGTGTTATGGAAGACCAGGATGCTTCAATAGCGGCCTTCAGCTCTTCTGCATTGTTCGGTCTCATGTCTCTCATCTTTCTCTTGGCAATGCCCCATAGATTCTCTATGGGGTTCAGGTCAGGCGAATTTGCTGGCCAATCAAGCACAGTAATCCCACGCAGAGGCGTTGCTAGGGGGGTGCGGGGGGTGCGGTCCGCACCCGGGTGACACCCGCTAGAGGGGTGACACCCTTCCGACGGTGAGAAAAAAATATATTTATTTTTTTTTTGACTTTTTTTTTTTTTTTTTTACAGCTGACACTTTAATTCAGCAACTTCACCCCGCTGGGCTGGAACAACACTTCCAGCGCCGCCGCGCCTGGTGTGTGTGTGTCCTCCGGTTCCTTATTCTTCTTCCTCCTCCCTCCCTACCCTACAGAGCGTCAGCCTGTCACATCATCACACTGCACTGTGATGATGTGACGTCACACACAACTTTCTCCGGCTGCACGCTGTGAGGGTCGCTGCCCAGCCCTCCTCCTCTCCAGTCAAGACTCCAGAACAGGTGGGGGGGGTCTCCACCGCCGGCCCGACTCCCGAGCACAAGCACAAGATGAGGTAGGTGTGTGTGTGTGTGGGGAGCGGGGGGGCGGTTGCCATTGTAAGAGGCAGAGCTACTAGCTAGTGTGGGAGGAGGACTCAGTCTGTCTGGCGCCCTGACCTGTATTGTATGATAATGAAGGGGGGGTGCAAGGTGGCCTGCTGCGACACAGCTATAGATTATATATAGATATTATGTAATATAGCTGGTCCATCCGCCCCTCCCCCCACCAGTCCAGCTAACTCAACTACTGTGCCTATTATATGTAATATAATATATCTATATCCAGCATCACCCCCCCCCCGCCCATTATCAGACAGACAACACTGACTATATAATTTATATTAGCTGACTGAGACACCCCCACCCTGAGCTGGTCTGATGATGATAATGGGGGGGGGGGGGTGATGCTGGACACAGATATATTATATTACATATAATAGGCACAGTAGTTGAGTTAGCTGGACTGGTGGGGGGAGGGGCGGATGGACCAGCTATATTACATAATATCTATATATAATCTATAGCTTTGTCTAGCAGCAGCAGACCACCTTGCACCCCATGATGGAGTCCTAACCTGGCACCATACCACCCCAGCCTGCCTTATGCCACCGCAACCTGCCTTATGACACCGAAACCTGCCCTATGCCACTGCAACCTGCCCTATGCCACCCCAGCCTACCCTATACCACCCCAACCTGCCCTATGCCACCCCAGACTGCACTATACCACTGCAACCTGCCCTATATTACCCCAACCTGCCCTATATCGCTCCAGCCAGCCCAATACCACCCTATACTTTAATTTACAGGGGTCATTTGGGGGTGCGCCTCGTGACTGTGCGCTGCCTGGAGGGCGCTGGGCAGGATAGACAGGAGGGGGGGTGACACCATGTTTTGCCGCACCAGGTGACACCAACCCTAGTGACGCCACTGATCCCACGGTCATTGAACCAGGTTTTGGTGCTTTTGGCAGTGTGGGCAGGTGCCAAGTCCTGCTGGAAAATTAAGTCAGCATCCCCATAGAGCTTGTCTGCGGAAGGAAGCATGAAGTGCTCCAAAATCTCCTGGTAGACGGCTGCGTTGATCCTGGACCTAATGTAGCACAGTGGACCAACACCAGCAGATGACATGGCTCCCCAAATCAACACAGACTGTGGAAACTTCACACTGGACTTCAAGCATCTTGCAGTGTGTGCCTCTCCATTCTTCCTCCATACTCTGGGTCCTTGGTTTCCAAATGAAATGCAAAATTTGCTCTCATCAGAAAAGAGGACTTTGGACCACTGAGCATCAGACCAGGTGTGTTTTTCTTTAGCCCAGGTAAGACACTTCTGACGTTGTTCGTTGTTTAGGAGTGGCTTGACAAGAGGAATACGACATTTGAAGCCCATGTCCATGATCCGTCTGTGTGTGGTGGCTCTTGATGCACTGACTCCTGCCTCAGTCCACTCTTTGTGAAAGTCCCCAACACTTTTGAATGGGCTTTTTCTGACAATCCTCTCCAGGCTGCGGTCATCCCTGCTGCTTGTGCACCTTTTTCTTCCACACTTTTTCCCTCCACATAACTTTCTATTAATGTGCTTTGATACAGCACTTTGGGAACATCCAACTTCTTTTTGCAATTACCTTTTGAGGCTTTCCCTCCTTATAGAGGGTGTCAATGATGGTTTTCTGCACAACTGTCAGGTCAGCAGTCTTTGCCATTATTGTGATTCCTACTGAACCAGACTGAGAGACCATTTAAAGGCTCAGGAACCCTTTGCATGTGTTATGGCTTAATTAGCTGATTAGAGTGGGACACTTTGAGCCTAGAATATTGCACCTTTTCACAATATTCAAATTTTCTGAGATTGTGGATTTGGGGTTTTCATGAGCTGTAAGCCATAATCATCACAATTATGACAAATCACGGCTTGAACTATCTTGCTTTGCATGTAATGAGTCTATCTCATATATTAGTTTCACCTTTTAAGTTGCATTAGTGAAATAAATGAACTTTTGCACGATATTCTAATTTGTCGAGTTTCACCTGTAAGCAGAATTCCAAATATATTCTTGTTAGCTGTGTGCTAATGTAGGATTCCTGTTTTCACCAGTCTAGTATCTCTTGCTGTAGCACGTTAGTGAGTCTCCCACCATTTGGAGCCCACGGGGTACTGGTCTGTGTACCCCTTCCTGACTCATGCAGTTGATTGGTCCCTTTATTTATTGGCTTTTTTGGAGCAAATAAACTCACAGTACATATCTTTAGTAAACATAGATAGGATCAGACAGAAACATTCATCAAAAGGTATTTGCCACATATGCACATTCTCCTATTAACAGCATTGATTGTGTGCCTGCCCTGACTAAACTCAGAAGAGGGTGTGAAGAGACTTGGAAGATGCAGTGAAATTATAATTCTGCCGATGCTGTTACATTGCATCTCCTATTGGAAACAAATTTTGCAATTCACTTCGGGCATCCAAGTTCTTTTTTTTTTTTTTTTTTTTTTAAACTCAGCAATGATATACTGTAACTCTTGTTGTGGTTTGTGTTTGCCTGCTTTGAGAGTCTTAAAAAAGACTGTTTACTTTTACAAGTGGCTGGCTGATGATCCCGGGCTCTTTCTATAACAGTAGAGATGAGCTGAACACCCCCCTGTTCAGTTCGCAGCAGAACTCCCAAACAGGGGAAAAGTTCTGTCCCAAACGGCGAACCCCATTGAAGTCTAAAGCCTTGTACACACGATCGGATATCCTATGGATTCTAATCCGATGGTTTTGTCCATCGGAAATCCGATGAAGCTGACTTCCATCAGTCTTGCCTACACACCATCAGTCTAAAAACCGACCGTTCCAAACGCGGTGACGTAAAACACTCAGATGAGCCGAGAAAAATGAAGTTCACTGCTTCTGAGCATGCGTTGACTTGATTCTAAACATGCATGGGTTTTTTTTTTCCGATGGACTTGCCCATAGGCGATCGGAATTTGGTCCATCGGAAAAATTAAAAACATGTTCTATTTTTTAAAACCAATGGAAAAAAGACCGATGGGTCCCATACACGATCGGTTTGTCCGATGAAAAAAGTCCATCGGACTGTTTTCATCGGTAAAACCGATCGTGTGTACAGGGCATAAGGGAGCCGAACAGGAAAAATCAAAAGTGCCTATTTTGAAGGCTTATATGCAAGTAATTGGCCATAAAAGGGTATGGGTGCCCAGGTACTGCCCAGGGGAACATGTATCAATGCAAACATTTCTTTTTAAAACAATCGTTTTCAAAGGAGCAGTGATTTTAATGATGCTTAAAGTGCAACAATAAAAATTAAAAATTATTTTAACCCCTTCCATACCAGGCCATAGCAGAATGACGCCGGCAGGAACCCTCTCTCCCTCCGGGTGGACGTCATATGACGTCCTGGGTTTGAGGGGGGATATCTGAATGATGCCTGCAGCTAGGGGCATCATTCAGATATCCTTGTTTGCAGCCGGCGATCCTGTGCACCATAAGAATGATCATAGCGGCGGTTCCGCCGCTTGATCGTTCTTATAGGCGGCGGGAGGGGACATCCCCCCTCCCGCCGCCATCCGGTGCTTCTCCGGGCTCTCTCGTGTGATCGGGGACCCGGAGAGAATCGTCGGCGCCGGTGGTGGGACACGTGATGAGCATAGAAATGACTGGTGACCAGATGGTCACCAGTCATCTCTATGATCGTCGGAGGCCCGGGTGCGATGTGATGACGTCACGCCCGGGTCCTCAAATGTAAAACAAAGCCGCCATTGCGGCTGTAAGTATGATATCAGTGAATTTTTTTTCACGATCTCATGCTTTCCAGCCTGGAGGAGAGATGTGGGGTCTTATTGACCCCGCATCTCTCCATAAAGAGGACCTGTCACACACATTCCTATTACAAGGGATGTTTACATTCCTTGTAATAGGAATAAAAGTGATAAAAAATAAAAAAAAAGTTAAAATAAAAAAAAATAAGTAAAATAAAAAAAATATATATATATATATATATATTTTTTTTAAAACGCCCGTCCCCAATAGCTTGCGCTTAGAAGCGAACACACACGTAAGTCCCGCCCGCATATGTAAACGCCGTTCAAACCACACATGTGAGGTATCGCCGCGTGCGTTAGAGCGCGTGCAACAATTCTAGCACTAGACCTACTCTGTAACTCTAACCTGGTAACCTGTGAAATTTTTCAAAGCGTCGCTTATGGAGATTTTTAAGTACCAAAGTTTGGCGCCATTCCATGAGTGTGCGCAATTTTAAAGCGTGACATGTTAGGTATCTTTTTACTCGGCGTAACATAAGCTTTCATATTTTACAAAAAAATTGGGCTAACTTTACTGTTTTGTTATTTTTTAATTCATGAAACCATTTTTTTCCCCAAAAGAGGCGTTTGAAAAATTATTGCGCAAATACCGTGCAAGATAAAAAGTTGCAACAACCGTCATTTTATTCCCTAGGGTGTCTGCTAAAAAAAACATATATAATGTTTTGGGGTTCTGAGTAATTTTCTAGCAAAAGAATGATGATTTGTACATGTAGGAGAGAAGTGCCAGAATAGGCCCGGTATTGAAGTGGTATAAAAAGTCCTGTATGGAAGTGGTTAAATATAGTGCCTGGGGGCCCCAAAGTCTGCCCTTAGTCTGCCTGTAAAGTGACGCATCTGTAGCATGTATAGAACATGCTGCAGCAAAAATGAAATTTCTAAAGATAAAAAAAAGTCAAGTCACATTTAAATTGACTCGCGGTTGCAATTTCTGGCACCCGGATATTTAAAAAAATAAAGAAAAAAAATGCATGGGGTCCCCCCAGTCCATATCAGTTCCTTTTTGATACTCCATAATCTGTTTTCTTCTGCTTACTGGGCACTCTATTCAAATGCATTATATAATTTACTGCTGATTTGTTAAAGCTGAAGTCCAGAGAGAAAAAAGTCACAAGAATAGCTCTGTAATTATAAATACATTATTAATTGTACTTTTTGAATGCAAGCCGTGTAAGTACCTGCCTTTGACTTAGTATCAGCCATTTGCTGCCTAGTGTATGGTCTGTGCAGCAGAGCTCAGAGAGGGGGAGGGAGTAGCAACACAAAGAGCCAGTTAGGTGTACTGCAATGCAAGTAGAATGCTGATTTGAGGAGAGAGCAGAGGATGAGCTCATTAGTGTGTTGTTCCTTATTTCACTGATAAGTCACAGAGTAAGTGATTCTTTAAGTGAATGCAAAACTGCTGCAGAGAAAGATCAGACCCCCTTCCCTGCTACATAGGGCTTTGCTGTAAATCTCAGGACTAGATGGACATAAATACAAACCCTTTTGGGGGTGTTAATTGCTTCCAGTTTTGTTACCAAAACTGGAGGTAATTATTTTTTTTATTAGTTGAGTAATTAAGATTTACCTGAATTGGTAAAGCTACCAAAACAGGCAGGCCATTTTAAGGGCCATACTGCCAGAAAATTGTCACTAAGACTTTATTGGAGAAGGACAGAGAAGCCACCTGTAAGGCTTTATGTACACTGCTGCTGGTAAACGGACATGTAGGAGGAGTTGGGTAGTTTTTTCAGCTGCCGCTGAACTCTCCTCTGTTATTTTATCAGTACGTGTACACAGGGTAATTTATAGTCATTTCTATGCAGTTGAGTTTAAAAGCATTTTTTGGAACGCAAAAAAAATGGGTTCAGGACGGATGTTCAGAGGCATTTGAAACGCCAAATGCCTGTAAACGCCGCTAAACGCGGTAACTTGCGTTTAGCAGCGTTTTCCCTTACAGAAGTTTTTAATTTAACAAAAAAATTTATTATAATTTACAAACAGATGCAAACGTGGCTAAACGTGGCTAAATGGACGTTTTTAGATGCCGGTTTCTAGCGGTCAAGTTAAATAGTTCAGGAGAGGTTAAACAACGTCCCGTGTACATGAAGCCTTAGTGCAGAATGCCAGAAGTTTATTATGTAACACAGTTTAAAAATACATTATTGTGTGGTAGGCTCATCATTAATGTATTCCTGGTGGGCTCCTGACACTGTCTTTCCATGTCTCTGTGCCGTCCAACAGCTTGAGGGTGGATAGGATTGACCAGTCAAGATGGGCGTTGCTCTTCCGAGGCCATGGTGGAAAACAAGTTGTGCGTGTGGAATGCACGTGATGGAAGTGACGTCAGGAAGAGGGCAATGATGCATTTTTGGAGCATGCGCACTAAGCTCCTTCTTCAAAACCCTAGGGTTTTGAAGAAGGAGCTTGGTGCGCATGCTCCAAAACGTGTCACTGCCCCCTTTCCTGACGTCAATTCCGGCGTGTGCATTCCACTGCAGTCCTGGAAGAGCGGCGGCCATCTTGACTGGGCAATCCTATCCACCCTCAAGCTGCTGGACAGCACAGAGAGATGGAAGGACAGTGAGAGGAGCCCACCAGGAATACATTAATGATGAGCCTACCACATGCTTTTATGATGAGCCTACCACACGCTTATGTCTTGAATGTGTTTTTAAACTGCGTTACATAATAAACTGCTGGCATTCTGCACTTACAGGTGCCTTCTCTGCCCTTCTCTTTTCATACCAGAATTATTTTAAATGGTGCTGATTGTCAAAGAGCAGAAGCTATACTGACCCACATCCCTGAATTAGATCATTTAACGTCAATTTTTCCTCTAAGTGGAACTTTGAACGGGCAGTGAACAACTATTATGCCTTGTACATACGGGAAGGCCTTGTACATACATAGGAATTTCCGATGGGAAAAGTCCGACTGAGTTTTTTCATCGGAAATTCCGACCATGTGTGGGCCCCATCTGAGAAATTCCAATGAATTCCATCAGAGTTTAAATATAGAACATGTTCTATTTTTTTCCGATGGAATTCCGATGTGAGTTTAGTCGGACAAAGGTCCGATCGTGTGTACGCGGCATTAGATCACACAGGAGTACAAAAATATATAACGTTTTTAATAACTCTCATGGAGTTCTGGGGACGGAAACCAACCTACTGATGGTAACGGCAGCCACTAGATTTAGGGAACCTCTCAAATAATCCCAAAAGGGAAGGTAAACAGCCTGAAGTGTGGCTGGTGGTGGAGATGGTCCTGGGTGCTCCCATATGTGCACATTCTAATGGCTGCCATTACCATCAGTAGGTCCGTTCCAGTCCCCAGAACTCTTTCATACCAGAGTCACTTCTACTCCTTGAAGGGCTGCCATAGTGCCATCTCCAGCTGTGAGAACATTACTTGTCCTGACCCACACTTGAAAGATCCAGTAAAAAGAAGCACCCTACTTTTTCCTGTTAGGACTTTATTGAACTCCCCAGACAATGTTTTTGTTTTAACATATGCTGTCTTTTTTTGTTTTCTTTTCATCAGGTCGGCATAAATAAAGCTTCAGAAAACCATCCAATCCGATTCTGCAATATTTTAAAGAAACAACCAGACAAGAGAAGGCACCGTGGATGAATTGTTACCAGTTTTTCATAGTCTGTGGGAACATTTTATGCAGGAGACTGACTTTGAATATGACAACTCTTACTGTCCTTAATAAGTGAATTCTGTTTGAAGTATCATTTCAGTTCAACGGACAGTGGGAAACACTTGTACATTTTCTTTCTATTGTTCTTTTTTAACATGTAGCATGAAACAAGTGGAAATGTGTTTTTGGTATGGACGGCGGATGTTTTTTTCCTCTACAGACATACAAATACAATGTGAAACAAGAGTGTATTCAATTTAACATTATTTCTGATTTTAACATGAAGGAAGATGTATGCTTCCAGAATGTAAAACAATAAAAAAAAAATCTAGTGTACTGTACAAAGGCAACTGCGCATAGCATACATCCAGTTATCTGTGTGCGGAGTCAAGTGGTGAGTTTTATTTTTTACACAGGTAAACATGTTGGCTTTTAATAATTTATCACCTGTGAAATATACATATCTGTAGATAATAAAATTATTTCAAATTCACCCGGCTTTCACGCGTGCTTCTTTTGTGAGGAGATAATTATATACAATTACCTCTAGAAACACTACAAAAGACAAGTTACTGCTTTAGAGAATATTTTAAAAATGGGGTACATGGAAAAACAATTTCCTCTCTTTGTGGAAAAATGTACATATTTATAGAGCAAAGCAGTAATAAAACATAACAAAACAGAGTACTCAGCTATGTAATATAAATAGCATTAACCTTGACAAAATAATTAAAAAAAAAAGCACAATCACATCAGAAACAAATGCATAGCACAAAGAATTTTGGCTTGTTTTCAGTTTGTCCTGGTTTAATAACATGTGCCCCAATATGGGTGCCTAAACACAACACAGCCCTATTGGGTGAAACGCGTTAGAGGGAGCAGTCATAGGGACTGTCACAGCTATGCTTGTAGTTCTCCTACACAATAAACATAGTGAGCCCTCTGGTGTGTGGGCCCTTTCTTTTCCTACATGTGTCCCAGTATATTACCAATGATATTGAGCAATTTATAACAGCAGGTTTTTCATACTTTCTATTAGAATAATAGCTGTGTTACACAGTAATAACCTAAAGTCCAATTGAACCTTAACTTTAAATCAGCTAAGTACAATCAAATTACATCAAATCAAAAGTCGTTCCTTGTCTTACAGATTGTGTACTGACCTGACCGAGGATAGTTTGAGCGTGACCTATGGGTGAACTAGCTTCACGCCACAGCGCTGTTGAATCCTGGAAGCATGGTAACACTTGTGGGTACAAGGGTAGCTGGAGAGGTGGGCCCTGTAGCAAGGCCCCTAAGGGTGGTGTGCATAAACAGGTACACCAATAATTACCCACTAGCACCAGTGACAACCACCATGGTGTGTGGCAAAATTACCTATAAGGTTACCTGATCTCATCCACACAATTATCATGGGAAGGGACTGCCCTTTGTTGTGATTCAATAATACCTTAAAAATGTTGTGCAATGAGATGGTAAAGATTGATTGATGCACAGATGAAGACCTGCATGACTTGGTGAGAGAAACATGGGAAAATGAATTCTCTCCCCATAAGACAGTGGTAGAGCATATAACCCAGATGAGAGCGAGTATCTCCAAGGTGGTGCCCCAAGTAAAGAAACATGCAAAAAGCAAAGAAAGCAGAAATAAGGGTGTAAAACCAGTCCGCAAAACTTATTTCCAGATGGGGATTGGGTGGCTGTACTCATACTCACAGCAGAAAGCAAACTCCTGGCAAGGTGGCAGGGGCCATTTGAGGTGGTAGAAAGGGTTGGAGAAGTCAACTATGAAACCAAGCCGCAAATGCAGGAGGTAAAAGTTTTTTTTTTTACAGACGAATTGGAAGATGTTTTCAGGACTTCCAGGTCTTACCAGGGTAATCGACATTGTTATAGAACCCAATGTGAAGGTGCAAGTGAAACCCTATTGCATTCCCAGGGCACATAGAAAAGCAGTGTCAGAGGAAGTTCAAAAAATGCTTGAACTCAATATAATTGAGGAATCGCAGAGTGAGTTGTCGAGCTCCATTGTGTTGGTACCGAAGCCCAACGGAACTTTGTGGTTTTGTAATGATTTCAGAAAACTCAATGAGGTATCAAAGTTCAATGCATATTCAATGCCCCAAGTAGATGAGCTGATAAAGAGGTTTGACCAGCCTGATACATAGACCTCACCAAAGGCTACTGGGAGATAACGTTAACTAAGGAAGCCAAAAAAATATCAAATTTTCTACTCCAGAAAGTAATTTCCAATATAAAAGTATGCCGTTTGGTTTTCATTCTGCCCTGGCTACTTTTCGCAGAGCGATGGATAAAACCTTACACCCACATCACAAATACAATTCAGTGTATTTGGATGAGATTGTCATCTTTAGTACTGACTGGGAATCCCATCCTCCCCAAGTGCAGGTGGTCTCTAAAGAAGGGGGAGTTTACTGTGAACCCAGAAAAATGTAGGGGTTTGGTGAAACCTTTAGATGAATAAGGTAGCAGCTATTCAGGCTTGACCCTGCCCAGTTATGAAGAAACAGGTCCGAGCCTTTTTGGTCATTGTAGAATACTACAGCAATTTTGTTCCCAACTTTGCCACTATTGCTGCACCTATCACTGACTTGACAAAGGTTAAGAAGTTAGTTATGGCAAAGTGGAAAGACAAGGCTAAGAAGGCTCTCTGACAGCTTAAAACAGCCTTATGCCAGCCCAGTATCCAGTGCTGGTTGCTCCAGATTTTTTAAATAATATATTGTCCAAACGGGTGCCTCCAGTGAAGGCTTAGGAGCCATTCTGTCCCAAGAGGTTAATGGGGAGGAACACCCTATAGTCTTTATTAGTAAAAAAATTGACAGGACCCTGCGCCCCCCACCCCAAAGCACCTTGTTCCCATGTTGATGGGTACAAGGGCCTCTTTCCAACAACCCTGGCCATTGTCGAGGTCTGCAGGCGGGGTGCTTATCAGAATCTGGAATGTGAATATGTGAATGAGTATGGGTTACATTGTACCCCTACCCATTCACCTTTAAAAAAAGTTTTAATAATAAAACACAATACACAGGTTTTTAAAGTAATCTTCTGATTTCTTCTCCCCTCTCTGGCTCTTCTCACTCCTAAGCCAATGTCCTCTGCTGGTTCTTCTCCCCTTCCGGTTCTCCTCCGCTCTCCGCTGATGTCCTCTAGCCTTCTCCGGCTCTTCTCCCTCTGTCCACTGTCTTCTGCCTCTGCCGGGTCTCCTCTCTGTCTTCTCCCTCTGTTCGGGGCCTCGCCCCATGTCTTTATAAGTCATAGCACACGGCGGACCTGGCATTACACTGGGAGAGCACGTTGAGGCAACATCAGAAGAAGAACAGAGGGAGAAGACAGCGCAGAGAGGAGACCCGGCAGAGGCAAAAGACAACGAACAGAGGGAGAAGAACCAGAGAGGGCTAGAAGACATCAGCGGAGCGGGGGAGAACCGGAGAGGGGAGAAGAACCGACAGAGGCAGAAGACATCAGCGGAGGAGGGAGAAAAGTCTTTAAGGGGGGAAGAAATCAGAAGTGACGCCGGAGCTGTGAATTAGTACCCCATACTCATTCACATGGGGGGGCGGGATCTGAGGGCCCCCTTGTTAAAGGGGGATTCCAGATTTTCGATAAGCTCCCCGCCCTCAGACCCCGGCAACGAACAGCCAGGGTTGTCAGGAAAAGGCCCTTGTCCCCATCAACATTTTGAGGGCAGGTACGGTTCAGGAGAGGGGGGCTCGCTCATCCCCACCCCCTTTCCTGACCTGCCGGGCTGTGTTGGATAAGGGTCTGGTATGGATTTTGGGGGGAACCCCATGCTGTTTTCTCGGCGTGGGGGTTCCCCTTAAAATCCATGCCAGACTGAAGGATCTGGTTCGGTCTTGGAGGGGGAAACCATGACGTTTTTCTTTTTTATTTGGCGTGGAGTTCCCCTAAAGATTCATACCAGACACAAACTGCCTGGAATTGTCGGGATCAAAGTCAGATCCGCGTTCATTGAACCCGGCCGAAAGTGAAAGAAATTGAACACCTTTTAATTTGATGCACCTGACATGTTTTAGCTTATTTAAAGTGAAGGTTGCGTTGGGCTTAAAAAAAACTGTTAACAGCTTCATTACATAAAAATGTAATGTGAACCTATAATTGCAGGGCAAAGCAATAGGCTCACTTTAATGCAATAGTAGGTATTCCCGCGCTACTAGGTAGTCAAAGTTAGAATGTTTGGTGCAGCAGATACCGTGTTGGTCAAACACTACCCAAAGGGAGTAAATATAAAAAATCAATAGATGGTGTTGCGCTCCAAATCAAGATAAAGTGCTGATGCGTGACATAAATACTATATGTCAAATATGAATAACTGTGATGAATATGAATAATAAAGTACATAAATAGTCTAAAAGGTACAATATAATCATATGTGAAGATCTAAGAAAATATAGCTATAAATTGCAATAAATTCAATAATAGTCCATACATTGATAAAGTGCAAAAAAAAATAGTGCAAATAGATCTAATCTGAGAAAAACTGTAATCTTCAAAAAACAGAAAGTGCTGGTGCAAAAAAGTGCTGAGTAGCGACTGAAAAAAAAAGGTGACTGTGACTTCAGTGGTAATAATCTTTGGCGTGTTTCACACCCGTGGGTGTGCTAACTTCTTACCTTACTGCTGTAAGGTAATCAGCATAACAGAGTATGGCTAGATGATCAAAGGGGTCCCTTCAGCGCTCTCTCCTGCTGGTTCTGGTTACTAAATAGCCTAATAAATGCTTCCTATATCTTTCCTTCTCCCATAGGAGTTAGGTCAGCAAAGATCACTCAGGTTGATAAGCCAGGCATAAGGGAGGGAAATGCAGAGAAAACAAGGAGCCTCTATAGTGTAGTATGTTCGAAATAGCTATTTATTTATATCAATAGCAAAACATTCAGGTACTCACATTTAAAAGTATGTAAACATGCACAACAGAAAACGAGCAGCTCTCTCCCTCCCGTGTGACAGCAATGGTACTTGGCAAATGGCCACTCGGGTATCATAGTCAACACATGGTGGAGAGAAGAGAGAACTGTGACCAGGGTCAACTCCAAACTTATACAGGGCCATTTCTTCTTGCTCCCAGTTGCAAACAGAGCAGTGGCCAATTTAAAGTGAACCTTTTAATTTGCTTTGCCTTGGATAACCACAGGTATTCTAATGCCTAGTAAACACAGCCGAGAATCTCGTCAGGAAAAAACACATTGTTTTTCCTGACAAGATTCTTGACAAGAATCTTGTCCCGGCCGAGTGTACACACGTACACTTCAAAAGAACCACCGTTCTTTTGAATGGCACGAACGCGGTGACGTCATCGACTACGACGAGCATGCACTCGTCACATTCGATGCCGTCGCCGCCATCTTGCTACACCCTACCTATGCCTAGGAAGCTACCGTGCATGCGTCAAAGTCAATTCGAGCATGCGTGGGTTTCCACGGCGACAGGTAAGTATACACACGCTCGGGTTTCTCGACGGGAAACAGGCCGACAAGAATCCCAACGAGAAAATAGAGAGCAGGTTCTCTATTTTTCTCGTCGAGATTCTGGGCAGTTTTCTTGACGAGAAACCTGAAAGCCTCGTACACACGGCCGGTTTTCTCGGCAAGAAAGTTCTCCCAGCAGTTTTCTTGTCGCTTCTTGATGAGAAAACCGGCCGTGTGTACGAGGCCTTAGGCTACATTCACACCGGTGATTTAGGCCAGTGAGAATTGTTGCGGCAGGAATCAGAGCTGTTCACTATAATGACAGGTCGCTGCTGGTCGCAGCTATTCTCCCGCTCTTTGGCTATCCTGTCATTATAGTGAACAAGGCCAGCGACCAAACCTAGCTGCTCAGAATCTCTGATTCCTGCCATTACATTTCGCACTGGCCCAAATCGCCTGTGTGAATGTAGCCTGAAAGGCCAACTTTTAAGTTGCATGATTTTCTTCAAGCGACACAACATAAAATAAGTCACCTAGAAGCACCTACATGTGCTTCTAATTAGTCTCTAAAACATTTGTGTCCCCAAAACTAGCATGTTTAGTATGCAAATACTAACTTCCAGAGCAATGGTACACGACCAAGTAAGGTAGTGGAAGAGCTTTGAGTTTGACACTGGAAGGAGTCATAATATGTTGGGTGTCCCAGGCTCATGAGACTTCCACGGTACTAAGAATGCTTTAAAGTCCTTACAGGCACCTCTAGTTTCCTGGTGTTAAAGCAATTTGGTCGCTAAAATAAAACTGCAAAATAAATGTTCTCCTGGAACCTAGTCAGTCAATACTCATGTCCCTTGAATAACGAAAGACAAACAAATACTCCTGCGCACAAGTGGAATACCGGACAGTTTGAAAGTGAACAAATGGATGACACTTGGCTTTGCTGCCTTCACAGATAGGGGTATCCTAGTGGTAAATAACAAGAAAAGAAAAAGAAAGGCGCACCAGCCTCGTGCATTACCGTTGGATAAATTTATTATAGCGAATAAAAGAATCCTACTTACAAACAAACGAAAAAGCCATGCGTATACAAGGAACCACAGAGGCGCAGCAATGCGTCCAAAACGAATCCACTCGAATCGGTCACGGAGGGATTGACAAAGATCACTGCTGGCTGACGCGTTTCGAAGACAAGTCTTCTTCCTCAGAGCTCAGCAGTGTTCCTCTCTCTGACTACCCAATATATACACGCATATGCACACTCCCCTAGCAATGGACAAGGGGTGGAGTACCCACTAGTGTGGGCGGTACATAGTCAATAGACCAGCCCACACTGAATGATAGTTGGAGATGGAGGGGGGGAGAGAGAGGAGGAGGAAGGGGGGAGGAACGATAAGGGAGGGGAGGGAATGAGAAGTGGTAGGACAAAAGCTTACACAGGCATCAAGCTGCTAGTAAAGTACCCACATTAGCCATAAAAAGAACTAAATGTATAAAAATGACATATGAATAAATGGCATATGGATTAGTAGTTCAGCAGCCGGAGGACAAAATATACAAATGATGATATTGACATAAGGAAGTGTCAACCTACCTCTACAAGGTAGAGACATCTGGACGCATAAGGTGTAGTGACCGCGACCTGACAGTCCGCTGCTGTAATGGCGCGGTGTACATTGATAGAATCAGTGTCACTGCACCTGGAGTTAACCGACCTCACTCTACGATCTGGGACGCACGCTGTATAGCTTGCGCTCCAGCAGTCCGGATGTTAGGTAGTCAAATCCAGGATGTCCGCCGTCACTACATAGTGTAATGTGATTGGTTGAGCGGGCGCCATTTTGCTGAGGACTTGTCCTCTAGAGGTAACGATGGGACAAACCTCTGAAACATAAACCAAGAGCATGAATGATAGCATGAGCAAAGTATTGCACTAAAGGAGGTAGTGAAAGCTCCCTCGACTGTCACAGCAGTGAGCCCAGAAACGGGAAAACAGGGGCCAACGCTACCTCAAGGGACTACGGCGTTTACATCAAAACAATGAGGCTGTGGATGACACAATAATGGCTAGAAGGGAGACTGATAGAAACAGCGGCCATCCACAGTCAATGTTCATTAAAAAAATTGTTGATGAAAGTGATTAAAAAAAAAAAAAAAAAAATTCCGTTGGACGCGGCATAACACTACCCCCTTTCCAGACTGACAATGATGTTGTCCAAAGGTGTCTCCATTGGCTTTCAAACTAGAGGGGAGACACTCTAATGCCACGTACACACGATCAGAATTTCCGACAACAAATGTTCTATGTGAGCTTTTGTTCGGATATTCCGACCGTGTGTAGGCTCCATCGGACATTTGCTGTCGGAATTTCCGACAAAAAATGTTTGAGAGCTGGTTCTCAAATTTTCCGACAAGAAAAGTTCCGACCGTGTGCAGCCATTTCCGACGCACAATTCGACGCATGCTCGGAATCATTGTACCTTAATTTTTCTCGGCTCGTCGTAGTGTTGTACGTCTCTGCGTTCTTGACCATCGGAATTTCCAACAACCTTTGTGCGACAGTGTGTATCCAAGACAAGTTTTGAGCCAATATCCGTCGGGAAAAAAAAACCACGATTTTGTTGTCGGATATTCCGATCGTGTGTACGTGGCTTAAGACAGGGAATGTGTTATTGGCTGGATCACTAGGTGAAAATATAGGAAAAATAAATAAAAAGACAACTAATGTGGCCACCACATCTGAAGATTGGTAAGCTGCAATATATTACATTTTTGTTTTGATGTTTAAAACTGCCTTAAGTGCTTTTATTCGAGTGACATTTTTGCTATAAAGCCAAAGTTTGCTATTTTATTACATTTTCTACTGAACATGTAACTGTGATTTTTTTCTTGTCTCAGCTCATGCAGGGATGCAGAAAGAGCCTTGTTATAATAAAGTAGATGTGAACCCTAACTGGATGACATTTCGTTTTCTAACGCACCGTGCATCAGGAACTTTTGCTATATTTTTCGCATAAAGTGCTTGGGACTTTTTTCATCCTTTGTTGCATTTCAGAGCTGCTCCCAAGGGCTGTACTTTCCAAAAGGGGCATATCTGACTGTGAATCAACACAAGAGCAAAATAGGGAGACAGGTACACAATCTCGTCACTCCATAACATAAAATACCTGAACAAGGACCTTTATGACAGGACCAACAGGTATTATTTATATGAAAGCTGCAAATTTGTAAAGATTGAAAATTATTTTTAATTACAGTAGCATGTTAAAGCTTTACTCATCCTTACACAACTTTAAACTCAAATAACAGCAAAATTACGTAAATGCAGATACAGAGATAAATTTGGAATTAAAATGATAACATTTTAAATATATACATAACATCTGTTTGTATAAAATGGTGAAGATTGGGTTGAGGGGGATTTGGTAGGTGGGATAAAACAGGGCCAGGCTAGACATCTATAGCATAGCTCCAAACTGTCCCTGATTTTGAGAGACGGTCCCTCATTTGGAACAAAGTCCCTCTGTCCCTCATTCCTCCTCATTTGTCTCTCATTTTGATCTGATCTACACTACATTGCCAAAAGTATTGTGACGCCTGCCTTTTCCCGCACATGAACTTTAATGGCATCCCAGTCTTGGTCCGTAGGGTTCAATATTTAGTTGGCCCACCCTTTGCAGCTATAACAGCTTCAACTATTCGAGGAAGGCTGTCCACAAGGTTTAGAAGTGTGTCTATGGGAATGTTTGACCATTCTTCCAGAAGTGCATTTGTGAGATCAGGCTCTGATGTGGACAAGAAGGCCTGGCTCGAAGTCTCCGCTCTAATTCATCCCAATTCATGTTGATAAGGAGAAAAGGAAGAGGGAAGGCAAAACATATGCAGATGAAACTTTACTTTAATGAAAAACTTTGTTTAAACCTTTTCTTATCAGGCGTTAAGATAACATTGGCTATGATTGTTACAGGTCTACTTTAAACAACAGAAGGACCTTTCTGCTATATACAGAATACCGGGGACGTGCATTCAGGGGAGGGTCGTAGCTCGGCGACCTGAGCTCACAGAGACCCCAAATTTGGGGGGTATGTAGCCTAAGTCCTACCCCACCACTGCTAGATTTGGGGCTCCTACGACCTATGGTTTCAGAGATACAGGGCTCCTTGTGCAGCCTGTCAGAAGCCACATGCAGAGCGGCCTGTTTAAATACACACTCTTTTTGCAGCAGACTGAGAGGATGAGCCTCTCCTCATTTCTTGTACTGAGCTCAATGGACAGCTTGGAGTCTTGGACCAATGGTAAAGTACCATTAGTCCCAGCTGTCCAATAAAAATGCTGCAGTGGAGGCTGTCTTCTCACTGCAGCGTCATAAAAGGGGCATGTGTCTAAAAGACAAATGCTCTCTTTAAGCCCAGCCCTCTTAACTACAAGGAAAAAACATGTGTTTATGAGTATAAGATTTACCCACAAACCCAAGTTTTTCTCACACAGTTAAGAGGTAGAATGAGAATCTTCTGCTGTTGAAAAGGTATTGTTATAATACAAGCTAAATCATATATTAGTATGCTATATGTTATAAGATAATAATTTATCTATTTACTGTGAAATTACTGGTTGGAAGTTATAACTTCAAACTTCAGTAATTTGTCCGTTAAGCCACCAGCTTGAGTACAGTTTTTGAAAATATTGTAAATACCTTAAAAACAATATATAATAATTATTTGTGTATTACTTATGGTAATTAACCCCTTGCCACACATGCCAATTCTGACACTTTTCTCCTACATGAAATAATCATAATTTTTTTACTAGAAAATTACTCAGAACCCCCAAACATTATACATATTGTTTTAGCACAATAAAATTGTGGTCGTTGCAACTTTTTATGTTACACGATATTTGCGCAGCATTTTTTCAAGCGCGTTTTTTGGGGAAAAAACTGTTTCATGAATATAAAAAACCCCACAAAAGATAACCTGATTTTTTGGGATAATGTGAAAGATGATGTTACGCCAAGAAAATAGATACCTAACATGTCATGCTTTAAAATTGCGCACACTCGTGGAATGGCTCCAAACTTCAGTACTTAAAAATCTCCATAGGTGACTTTTTAATTATTATTTTTTTACAGATTACATGTTTAGAGTTACAGAGGAGGTCTAGTGCTAGAATTATTGCTCTCGCTCTAATGATCATGGTGTATGTAACCTGTGTGTATCTGGCTCTGATACTAGCCAGTGCCTACCCAGCCACTGACCTTACCACACGTCCCTGCAGTATATATCTTGCCTTAAAAATGATTTACAAAGTTAGAAGTAATAGCACCCATACAGCAACGATACAAGATAAATGTTGATAGTTGACACCAATCAAATGTAATTTCTGTGCTTGAGTAATTCCAATGACTCTCACATCTTAGCGGGGTTGGAAAATCCTGCAAAAAGCACAGCAGTCAATGAGTACTGCTCTTTTCCAAAGCCCTCTTGGCAGCAGTAAATGGGATTAAAGTTTCACCACCTATGGTCACACATTTCCAACGTTGTATATAATATCGTTTGAAGGAACACCAGTGGGATTGTATTGATAGGGTAAATTGGTGTCTGGCTGAGGGGCTTTGTTTTGCAGCAGCTATACCTAAGGAAATTTGTAGCCATTCATGAAAATTTCCTATCTCTGGATTATAAAGTTAGCCTTGTTGAAGATTTGGTGAAACTGATGCATGATTTCAGTAGCATGATATTGTGATTGTAATAGGGCAACATAGATACCTGGTATTTAGTATACAGAATCAGCTTTGATAAAGATGTTGTTAGAGATGCTTTTGCTTCAGCAACTCTTTCTTCTTAGCAACATGTTATTGGATTTTCTCAGCCAATCTAAATAATTGATACTTTTGGTATGCTATGCAGTAAATAGACCTGGTAACACATTATGGGAGTGTATGAAGCTACATTGCCACCTGGTGTCCTGTGTGATCATTACATGTCTGTAGGACTTCTAATGGAAACCTATGATGTATTTACAGTCAATGCTGGCAAAGCCATTTAGGAAATACAAATCATATGTTGGGCTGTAATTGATGTATGGCACTTGTGAGCCACTGCTAAAGGCACCAAGTTAACAGAGAACATTCCAGTATTCATCATTTGAGCATAAAGCCCAACTCCAGGAAACTTAAGGTGATTGTAAAGGTTTTTTTTTTTGTTTTTTTTTAATAATACACATGTCATGCATGCCTGCTATGTGCAATGGTTTTCAGCTCCAATCCACCTCTTTTGGGGTCCTCTGCAGTCGCACTTGGCATGAGCTAATGGCTCCCGCTGCTCTCAACCAAGCCTCTGAGAGCAGGGGCAGGGGAGCTGCTGCCGACGTGCACAGTGCTGGGTCCAGATCAAGTTCAGGTAAGTATTTAGGGAGGCTGTTCTACCAATAAAAGTTTTTTTTTTACCTTAATGCAGAGAATGCAATCAAACCTTTACAACCACTTTAAAAAAAATCACTTGTACTGGAACTGTGCCCGCACTCAGGGCCACTGATGAGGCAGTACAGCCAGCCCTCCCATACTGGGCCCGGGCCCCATCAGTTCAAAATAGGGGTCCGGGCATCTGCTGTGCAGAAGGGCCAGCTGTACTGTCTTATTGCAGACACCAATCCTCTTCTGCCTCCCCCTGCAGTTAGGGTGACCACGTGTCCCGGGGCAGTCCCGCATTTTGCAGGTCTGTCCCGGGCACCATCATTCCAGGACAATACAGTGTCCCGGAATGAAACTGACACAGCTACCCCCCGGGCCAATCAGATGCGCCCAAAAAAGGCAGCCACACTGCTTTACTCACTGACAGTACTTGCCCTGGCCGGAAATGCCTGGAGGAGCACAATCCCCGCCCCCTGCTTGTGATTGGAGAAATCATAAATTCCGCCTCTTGTGTCCAATCACTGTGCTGTGATTCGTTACAGCACAAGCTGATTTTTTGGAAGGGGGAGTGTCCCTGAATGGTAGTTTGGAAATGTGGTCACCCTACCTGCAGTGCTGCCAGCTTCTCCTCTTTATCTCTCCGGCTTCAATGCAGGGAGAGTGGTCCTAGCACATGCACCCCTTCATTTGCTGTCTGGGCCACCCTGTGTGCCCCTTTCCCATGCAGCACTGTTGGCTTCTCTCCTCTCCTGCCGGAAGCTGCTGCAGGCACACAAGGAGATGTTTCAGGATGGAGAGCGGGTGAAGGGACCGGTAAATATGTAATTTACCGGTCCCTTCCTTTCCTGAATGAACACAGCGAGTGATCAGTACCAATCACTCCTGTGTACATTCATCACTAAAGCATAGTAAACTGTGTTTCTATGCTTCACTTTGTGAATGAGCAGGAAGCCTCAGAGTGCTTCCTATTTATTTATCTGTGAAGCTGAGGCTGCAGAGAAAGGAACTGATAAATCTATGTCCTCTGTCACTTCCGGCCAGGGGTGTGGGGCACTGTCAGGTAGGCTGTATGGGGCACAGTGATTTCTAACAGCAGCCCTGCCCACACTGCAAGGGTTAAATTCTGGTTTAGGTCTTGGGGAGAGGGACAAGGGACAGGTCACTGCAGGAGTGTGTGAGAGAACCATCTTCCGCAGCCTACTGCAAGGGAGGATTTTCAATTTTCCCAGAGCTGGACTTTAACTCTTACGCCACCAAAGCTGTTTTTGCATTGTTTTTTAAACGTTTCAAAAACAATTTTAGACTAGTTAAAACCCCAAATATTATATATTTTCTGAAAGCAGAATATTTGCGCAACAGCACAAAATTTTAGCAAGTAAGAAATATATTACATTTTATGTTAGGGCACAAAAACGCAATATATTACCCATTTTTTTTGTAAAATATAAAACATTAGGTTGCATGGAGTAAATAGATACCCAACATGTTATTCTTTAAGTTTGTGTGTGCCTACAAAACAACAAAGATGATTAAGTGCTTGGGTGTAACTTTCTTTTTTTACTTCCACTAAAACCCTGTCAGACCCAGTCAGATTTTTGTTATTATTATTTTATTTGAATCTCTGTCCCATTTGCAAGATTTCCCTACCCTTCCTGTCTTGAACACACAACAGGAAGCAATCTCTCCAAATTGAGTTAAATCCTTTCTTAGTCCGCTATCACCTGCATACGTGCCCCCTTTGGAAGATTTACCCTTTATTGTTGTTCTTGTAATAACTCTAAATTTTGTATTTTCACTCACTTTCAGTCCCAGGACAGTGGTCATCAGGACAGATAGAGTGAATCTTCTAGTGAGGATACAGACAACAGTAAATACCTCAAAGGGGTGACACCAGTGCACAAATCAAGGTCCATAAAGACATGGATGAGTGAATTTGGGGTGGAGGAACCTGGCCTGACCTCAACCCGATAGAACACCTTTGGGATGAATTAGAGCGGAGATTGTGAGCCAGGCCTTCTCGTCCAACATCAAATGCTCTTCTGGAAGAATGGTCAAACATTCCCATAGACACACTCCTAAACCTTGTGGACAGCCTTTTCAGAAGATCTGAATTGTTATAGCTGCAATGGGTGGGCCAACTCAAGATCGAACCCTACGGACTAAGACTGGGATGCCATTAAAGTTCATGTGCGTGTAAAGTCAGGCGCCCCAATACTTTTGACAATATAGTGTACATTGAATTTATAGTTCTGCAGTTAATACAAGTGAGCAAGTTGTTTGCCTATGGTTATCAATCATTTTAAGTATAAAAGAACTACCGTAATATCATATAGCTGATTTTTTTCTTTCTGTTTCATGGTTTTATTTTTATGCCTCTCAAATTTTCTCCTATTAACTTTATTTTTTATTTTTCAGACACATCAGTCAGCACAACAAGTGATAATATATCTATGTGAAAATAACCAAATATAACCTAAGTGCCGGTTCGCACTACAGCGACATGAAAGTCGGCACAACTTTGCGAGGCAACTTCGAGGCAACTTCAAGTCGCCTCCAGGACAGGCGACTTTGCCAGTGGCCAATCAAAGAATAATCAGCTCTGTGGAAGGGAGGGGTTTGCCTGAGAAAACTACTTTCTCTTCCTGTAAAGTTGCTTCAGTTAAGACACTGATTCGACTTTGGAGGCGACTTCCATTGAAATCAATGGGTACAAGTCGCCTAGAAGTCGCCTTGAAGTAGTACAGGAACCTTTTATGAAGTCGGAGCGACTTCAGTAGTGTACATTAAGACGGCTCTCATTCACTTTAATGTAATTTCTCATGTCGTGCGACTTGGGGTGACACAAGTCGGGTTTCCCAAGTGTGAACCGGCACTAAGGGTAGATGTTTGTACACAAGAAAGTAAATGTAATACAAAACTAAAATACTATATAAAACATTTCTTCTGAAAATTTAGCACCTGTTCACCTGTAATTCACATTCAAATTTATAAAAAGTTAAGCCGCGTACACACGATACAATTGTTGGAAGGGGATTGTCTGTTGTCCTAAAATCTTACTGTTGGTAAGCTCCTTTTGACAGTTGTCCAACTTTCGGCCAACAAATGTTGGATGACAGGCTAGTAAAGTTTCAGCTCCGCGTCTGATTTTCGCATGGTCAGTACACAAATCCGTCACACAAAAGTCAAAAGTACAAACACGCATGCTCGGAATCAATGCTCACCAAATACGAAATTAGCAGAAGGGGCCCAAAGGGTGGCGCTCAAGAGCTGAAATTCCTCGTAGTATGGCACTACATTTGTGTTTGTGGCATGGCAATTGTGTACCGTTAGTATGCAAGACAAGATCCTGGCACACGCCCTTTTGAAAAAAAATCAGACGCTCGGTTGGCCAACAATCTTGCCGTGTGTACGAGACTTTACTGTCTTATATTTGTAGCCACCAATAATGTGTCATTGACTCAGTGATTACAGAGCGCATCACACACGCCCAGCTGGGAGGATGTCATATGATGGCCAGCAATTAAGGTCTGCGCTGTAGCCATCATTCGGCTATAGCGCGGACGGGAAACGGTTGGACATCATTGAGTGAATGCACATTGATCTTCAAGGGATATATAGAAACTACATACAGATAACAAAGGGGAAACAGTTGGTTTGTTCACATTTTTTTGTCCTCTCACCAAAAATGTGCTGGTCCTCTGACGTCAATCTTAGCTTCTTAATTCAACAGCAAAATTATTTGGGTCTCCCTGGCTTCTGGATAAATAAAGAAGAATATTTTTATTTTTATCAAAGGCTTGAAGACAATCTGTAATGCTACATGAATTTGCTCTACTAAAACCTAAAAAATATGGGACAAATCATTCAGGTCCCAGAGTTTTATCTCTAGGTAAGTTGGAGAGCTGAACCATTGTTTTGATTATGTGCTTTAAAATAAAAATAAAAGTTTTGCCTTTAGTTCTACTTTAAAGAGTAAGGGGGGGTATAACCCCTGTCAAGTTTCCTAATGCCATCTGTCTCCCATTTGAGAGATTTCCCTTCACTTCCCATTCTATTGCTCAAACAGGAAGTGAGAAGAAATCCCTTAAAAGTGTCCCTATCGGACGAATTTCCCTGTATTATGCCGCGTACACACAATCGATTTTCTCGACGGTGAAGATCGACGGGAAAAATGAGGAACAGCTTGTTCCCCTACACACGGCTGTTTTTCCCGTACTTTTTTTCTCTTGGTCGAGAAAAACGACCGTGTGTAGGCTCCCCGGCAGTTTTTTCCTAAGGGAAAACTGCCGCGGAAAAAAATGCCGTGAATCACGACGAGAAAAATTAAAACATGTTCTAATTTTTCTCGTCGTGATTAATGCCGTTTTTCTCGTCGGGAAAAATGACCAAAAGCCCACACACGGTCGTTTTTCTCGTCAAAGAGAAAAAATTAAATTTTTCCCGACGAGAAAAATGGTTGTGTGTATGCGGCATTACTGTTTTTGAGACAACCCACAATTTGGGATTTTCATTCCCAGTGATAACAGTAAACAGGACAAATTGAGAGGGTGAATCTCCCTAATGGGGGTGGCACAAAACAGTAATAAAAACATAATAGGTGACTCTATCCAAAACGAAAAAACAAAAACATTTTACGTTTAGTTATACTTTAATTCTTTGGAAAAGGTTTGGGAAGGGAATTAACCATAGCAACATCTTCTCCAGGGTAATCATAGAAAGAAATATAAAGGTCATGGAAAATTGCAATAATTTTCCAGTGCTTGTTATTCTTTTCTACCTAGCTCGGAAAATGCACTTGTGAGTACTCTTGATACTTTTGAATATATTAAATAACAATTTCCCCATCTTCCTACCCTTAAAATGTTGTTTTGATTAAACATTAATCCAGCTTGTGTTATGCAAGGATAAAACAAGTGCTTTGTACTTCATATAAATCTTTTTATTGTCCTTGGAGAAATGCTTTTATTGTAAGTTGTAATAAGATTCCTTGTATATTGCTCTAAACTCTAGAAGTTGATTATTAACATTATATTCATAATAAGACAGGGATATACTGTATAACCCTCAAATAACAAATTAAAAGGCATCTCAAAATATCAATGGATCTAAAACCAATGTTTTGTTTATTGGTTGTTTACAATTTTCTCAGTAGTGCTGATCATAAACTGGTAGATTTTCGTATGAACGTTCATATAAAAAATCATCAGAAATGCCATCTGAAATTTCACAAATGTCATTCGAAAATTACTTCAAAATTTTGTTCGATTTTACCAATCAGTTTTGAAATAAACAGACTTTCCCAAACAAAAAAACATATTTACTGTTCGAATTTTGTTCTGCTCTTCTGCCTTTTTTCGTCACTATGGTCGATTTGACCACCATTAACTATATCAAAATGAAAGCAAACGTTCTAAAAACTATTTTTTTAACAAAATTCTACAGGTATTTGGCCAGCTCTACTTAGTTATTTTTTTCATTTTAATACGAGAATACAAGTAACAAAAAAGCTGGCCATAAATGGTTTGAATCCCTGTAGAACCAGCCAATACTTGAACCATGTATGGGGAGGCTGACTGTACGCAAGTCGATCCATCGATTGATTTGGGTAGAACCAGCATGTTGAAATTTTCATGCGATCATTGCCTGCAGCTATAGCCTCTAGCAATAATCAATGTGTTCTCCCTGCAGAGATGGCTCCCCGCACCCCCCCCTTCCCCCCAGCCAGGGGAACACAATAGCTCAGCGGGAGGGATTCCTCCTTCCACGCAGTCAGTTGCTGTGGTTGCAGTAAAGAAATTTGCACAACTATGGCCAGCTTTAAGCCTCATACACACGATCGGACTTCAAACAAACTTTTCCGTGGATTTTTGTCCGAAGGGAGTTGGCCGTGAACGCCCATAGCATACACACGCTCTGACTTTTTCAGCCAACAAACATGAACGTAGTGACGTAATTGACGTACTACGTGTTTTTTCTGCTCTTTTCTGCTCTTTACCGCCACCCTTTGGTCAACTTCTGCTATTGTTGGTTGATTTTAACATTGGTCCTGAGCATGCGTATTTGTACTAAAGTCCGATGGATTTCTGTACACATGGCAGGACTTTGCACCATAGGACTTTTGTTGCCGAAAAGTTTGTCCGTTTGCAGAGCGAACTTTTGTCCGATGAAAACCGAAAAAGTTTGTCCGATGGAGCGTACACACGGTCTGATTTTTTTGAAAACTTGCTCATTTTGAAGTTTGTTGTCAAAAAGTCTGATCGTGTGTATGGGGCTTTAGAATGACCGCAACATTTGGCCAATAAGGCAATTCAACAAAGACAATGTACAGAGTGTTAGTACGGGCTGAGCATGAGCTAACAATGCTGGGTCTGAACATGAACATTAAGGACCAGTTGAATGGATGGTAGTCAGGCTAGTAGGTAGTGGGTAAAAGGAAGGGGAGGCTTCAGTTATTAGATTAAGATGAACATTGAGGACCAGTTGAATGGATGGTAGATAGTTGGGCTAGAATGCTAGGTAGTGGGCAAAACAAAGGGGGTCTCATTTATTAGATTAATAAGTGCAATTCAGTTTAAGTGAGAGGTAGAACGTCAATTGGAGGATCATTGGTTAAAAGTCAGAGTTGATACCATTGAGTATATTGGAGACATGATTGCACTATAGATTGTTTGGCTTCTATGGGAAAGGTTTGAATGAATGTCTCCCAAACATCCTTTAAGAAAACAAAAATGCAACATTGCGCCAAGGATTCCTAAACAGAAAGCTGTATTGATTATTGGCTTGTGGATCGCAGCTGCTCTAATTAATGGCAGGATCAAAAAACTAGTATTAAAGATTGTGGTAAAACAGCTCTGATCCAACTGATAGAGTATTTATGTGTATCTAATGGTGAGGAGAATCATTCAAAACATATAATCTATACCCAAATAATAATAAACACACATTTGATGTATATACAGAACATTAAAGTGCAAAAAGTGCTTCTGAATCAACAACATATACATTTAAACGAATACATTTTTGTGAAAAATTCCATAATAATGTATTTCATAAAATTTAAGATATGTAAAAAAAAATAGAGCATATGAGTCAATCAAAAAAATATGTGGAACTGATCATTAAAAAATATATAATATGTATAAGGACAGTTCTTCAAACATCAATCCACAACAGTGCCATGCAGTGAAGACTTGTATGCTGATTAGGGATGAGCTTCGTGTTCGAGTCAAACTCATGTTCGACTCGAACATTGGCTGTTCGGTCATTCACCGAATTTCGAACATTATGGGCCGTTCGCGCCAAATTCGAGTGGCGCGCCACGGCCCATAATTCACTGCGGCATCGCAGTGCATTGCTGGCTGATGATTGGCCAAGCATGCACTATGACCCGCATGCTTGGCCAATCACAGCGCCGTCAGTACAGAGAGCCATAATTGGCCAAAGGAAGGGTGCCTTTGGCCAATCATGGCTCTGGGGGAGTAGGTACACGCCCCACACTATATAAGGCTGCCTGCGTGTCGGCCTTGTGTAGTGTGTTCCGGGTGCTGAGAGAGATAGAGCGAGAGAGAGACAGTGTCATTTCATTTGAGTTAGATAGAGCAGGCAGGCGAGTCAGTTAGCTGCAGTTACAGTGTATGCAGTATATATATGCATCCTAGGAGTTGTGTATATATATATATATATATATATATATATATATATATATATATATCTATATATATACTGTATTCAGTTTAGCTAGATCCATTCCTGTTATTCTCTTCCTAATATACTGACAGGCAGGCAGCAGCAGTATTTTCAGTCAGTGTTCTGTGTCCTGTGCACAGTGTGCAACTAAAACTAACTGCAGACAATTGCTGGTGTTATCTTCCTAAAATACTGACAGGCAGGCAGCAGCAGTATTTTTAGTCAGTGTACTGTATCCTGTGTACAGCGTGCAACTAACGCTAACTGAAGACAATTGCTGGTGACCTCTTCCTAATATACTGACAGGCAGGCAACAGCAGTATTTTCAGTCAGTGTACTGTGTCCTGTGCACAGTGTGCAACTAAAGCTAACTGCAGACAATTGCTGGTGTTCTCTTCCTAATATACTGACAGGCAGGCAGCAGCAGTATTTTCAGTCAGTGTTCTGTGTCCTGTGCACAGTGTGCAACTAAAGATATCTGCAGACAATTGTTGGTGTTCTCTTCCTAATATACTGACAGGCAGGCAGCAGCAGTATTTTCAGTCAGTGTACTGTATCCTGTGTACAGCGTGCAACTAACGCTAACTGAAGACAATTGCTGGTGATCTCTTCCTAATATACTGACAGGCAGGCAGCAGCAGTATTTTCAGTCAGAGTACTGTATCCTGTGTACAGTGTGCAACTAACGCTAACTGAAGACAATTGCTGGTGACCTCTTCCTAATATACTGACAGGCAGGCAGCAGCAGTATTTTCAGTCGGTGTACTGTGTCCTGTGCACAGTGTGCAACTAAAGCTAACTGCAGACAATTGCTGGTGTTCTCTTCCTAATATACTGACAGGCAGGCAGCAGCAGTATTTTCAGTCAGTGCACTGTTTCCTGTGCACAGTGTGCAAATATAGCTAACTGCAGACAATTGCTGGTGTTCTTTTCCTAATATTAGGGATGAGCTTCGTGTTCGAGTCGAACATACGTTCGACTCGAACATCGGCTGTTCGATCGTTCGACGAAGATCGAACGATTTGGGCCGTTCGCGCCAAATTCGAGTGACGCGAACGGCCCACAATGCACTACGCCATCGCAGTGTCATCCAGGCGCTGTGATTGGCCAAGCATGCACTGTGACCCCGCATGCTTGGCCAATCACAGCGCCGGCAGCGAGGAGAGCAATGATTGGCCACAGGCAGGATGCCTGTGGCCAATTATTGCTGAGGGTGTTTAGTACACGCCCCACACTATAAAAGGCCGCCAGCACGGCGGCCTAGTGTAGTGTGTTCCGGAGCAGGGATAGAGCAGCATAGGCAGGGACAGTGACTGTTATTTCTTTCTTGCTTAACCTGGATTCCTTTAGTTTAGGGAAAGAGAAGGATAGGTAGGGAGAGTGTCAGTGTGTTTTGTGCTTGTGCTATAGTGTGCTTAAAAAAAACATTTATTCTAGGGACAGAAAACTGTAGGTAGGGACAGTGTCAGTTTCTTTCACTCTGCAAGTCCTTGTTTCCAGGGACCTGGAAGGACAGTGAGTGAATTGTCCTTGTGCTATATTGTGCTTAAAAAAACATTTATTCTAGGGACAGAAAACTGTAGGTAGGGAGAGTGTCAGTTTCTTTCACTCTGCAAGTCCTTGTTTCCAGGGACCTGGAAGGACAGTGAGTGAATTGTCCTTGTGCTATATTGTGCTTAAAAAAAACATTTATTCTAGGGACAGAAAACTGTAGGTAGGGAGAGTGTCAGTTTATTTCACTCTGCAAGTCCTTGTTTCCAGGGACCTGGAAGGACAGTGACTGAATTGTCCTTGTGCTATATTGTGATTAAAAAAAACATTTATTCTAGGGACAGAAAACTGTAGGTAGGGAGAGTGTCAGTTTATTTCACTCTGCAAGTCCTTGTTTCCAGGGACCTGGAAGGACAGTGACTGAATTGTCCTTGTGCTATATTGTGATTAAAAAAAACATTTATTCTAGGGACAGAAAACTGTAGGTAGGGAGAGTGTCAGTTTATTTCACTCTGCAAGTCCTTGTTTCCAGGGACCTGGAAGGACAGTGACTGAATTGTCCTTGTGCTATATTGTGATTAAAAAAAACATTTATTCTAGGGACAGAAAACTGTAGGTAGGGAGAGTGTCAGTTTATTTCACTCTGCAAGTCCTTGTTTCCAGGGACCTGGAAGGACAGTGAGTGAATTGTCCTTGTGTTATATTGTGATTAAAAAAAACATTTTTTCTAGGGACAGAAAACTGTAGGTAGGGAGAGTGTTTTTTTTCTTTCACTCTGCAAGTCCTTGTTTCCAGGGACCTGTAAGGACAGTGAGTGAATTGTCCTTGTGCTATATTGTGCTTAAAAAAAACATTTATTCTAGGGACAGAAAACTGTAGGTAGGGAGAGTGTCAGTTTATTTCACTCTGCAAGTCCTTGTTTCCAGGGACCTGGAAGGACAGTGAGTGAATTGTCCTTGTGTTATATTGTGATTAAAAAAAACATTTTTTCTAGGGACAGAAAACTGTAGGTAGGGAGAGTGTTTTTTTTCTTTCACTCTGCAAGTCCTTGTTTCCAGGGACCTGTAAGGACAGTGAGTGAATTGTCCTTGTGCTATATTGTGCTTAAAAAAAACATTTATTCTAGGGACAGAAAACTGTAGGTAGGGAGAGTGTCAGTTTATTTCACTCTGCAAGTCCTTGTTTCCAGGGACCTGGAAGGACAGTGACTGAATTGTCCTTGTGCTATATTGTGATTAAAAAAAACATTTATTCTAGGGACAGAAAACTGTAGGTAGGGAGAGTGTCAGTTTATTTCACTCTGCAAGTCCTTGTTTCCAGGGACCTGGAAGGACAGTGACTGAATTGTCCTTGTGCTATATTGTGATTAAAAAAAACATTTATTCTAGGGACAGAAAACTGTAGGTAGGGAGAGTGTCAGTTTATTTCACTCTGCAAGTCCTTGTTTCCAGGGACCTGGAAGGACAGTGACTGAATTGTCCTTGTGCTATATTGTGATTAAAAAAAACATTTATTCTAGGGACAGAAAACTGTAGGTAGGGAGAGTGTCAGTTTATTTCACTCTGCAAGTCCTTGTTTCCAGGGACCTGGAAGGACAGTGACTGAATTGTCCTTGTGCTATATTGTGATTAAAAAAAACATTTATTCTAGGGACAGAAAACTGTAGGTAGGGAGAGTGTCAGTTTATTTCACTCTGCAAGTCCTTGTTTCCAGGGACCTGGAAGGACAGTGACTGAATTGTCCTTGTGCTATATTGTGATTAAAAAAAACATTTATTCTAGGGACAGAAAACTGTAGGTAGGGAGAGTGTCAGTTTATTTCACTCTGCAAGTCCTTGTTTCCAGGGACCTGGAAGGACAGTGACTGAATTGTCCTTGTGCTATATTGTGATTAAAAAAAACATTTATTCTAGGGACAGAAAACTGTAGGTAGGGAGAGTGTCAGTTTATTTCACTCTGCAAGTCCTTGTTTCCAGGGACCTGGAAGGACAGTGAGTGAATTGTCCTTGTGTTATATTGTGATTAAAAAAAACATTTTTTCTAGGGACAGAAAACTGTAGGTAGGGAGAGTGTTTTTTTTCTTTCACTCTGCAAGTCCTTGTTTCCAGGGACCTGTAAGGACAGTGAGTGAATTGTCCTTGTGCTATATTGTGCTTAAAAAAAACATTTATTCTAGGGACAGAAAACTGTAGGTAGGGAGAGTGTCAGTTTATTTCACTCTGCAAGTCCTTGTTTCCAGGGACCTGGAAGGACAGTGAGTGAATTGTCCTTGTGTTATATTGTGATTAAAAAAAACATTTTTTCTAGGGACAGAAAACTGTAGGTAGGGAGAGTGTTTTTTTTCTTTCACTCTGCAAGTCCTTGTTTCCAGGGACCTGTAAGGACAGTGAGTGAATTGTCCTTGTGCTATATTGTGCTTAAAAAAAACATTTATTCTAGGGACAGAAAACTGTAGGTAGGGAGAGTGTCAGTTTATTTCACTCTGCAAGTCCTTGTTTCCAGGGACCTGGAAGGACAGTGACTGAATTGTCCTTGTGCTATATTGTGATTAAAAAAAACATTTATTCTAGGGACAGAAAACTGTAGGTAGGGAGAGTGTCAGTTTATTTCACTCTGCAAGTCCTTGTTTCCAGGGACCTGGAAGGACAGTGACTGAATTGTCCTTGTGCTATATTGTGATTAAAAAAAACATTTATTCTAGGGACAGAAAACTGTAGGTAGGGAGAGTGTCAGTTTATTTCACTCTGCAAGTCCTTGTTTCCAGGGACCTGGAAGGACAGTGAGTGAATTGTCCTTGTGTTATATTGTGATTAAAAAAAACATTTTTTCTAGGGACAGAAAACTGTAGGTAGGGAGAGTGTTTTTTTTCTTTCACTCTGCAAGTCCTTGTTTCCAGGGACCTGTAAGGACAGTGAGTGAATTGTCCTTGTGCTATATTGTGCTTAAAAAAAACATTTATTCTAGGGACAGAAAACTGTAGGTAGGGAGAGTGTCAGTTTATTTCACTCTGCAAGTCCTTGTTTCCAGGGACCTGGAAGGACAGTGAGTGAATTGTCCTTGTGTTATATTGTGATTAAAAAAAACATTTTTTCTAGGGACAGAAAACTGTAGGTAGGGAGAGTGTTTTTTTTCTTTCACTCTGCAAGTCCTTGTTTCCAGGGACCTGTAAGGACAGTGAGTGAATTGTCCTTGTGCTATATTGTGCTTAAAAAAAACATTTATTCTAGGGACAGAAAACTGTAGGTAGGGAGAGTGTCAGTTTATTTCACTCTGCAAGTCCTTGTTTCCAGGGACCTGGAAGGACAGTGACTGAATTGTCCTTGTGCTATATTGTGATTAAAAAAAACATTTATTCTAGGGACAGAAAACTGTAGGTAGGGAGAGTGTCAGTTTATTTCACTCTGCAAGTCCTTGTTTCCAGGGACCTGGAAGGACAGTGACTGAATTGTCCTTGTGCTATATTGTGATTAAAAAAAACATTTATTCTAGGGACAGAAAACTGTAGGTAGGGAGAGTGTCAGTTTATTTCACTCTGCAAGTCCTTGTTTCCAGGGACCTGGAAGGACAGTGACTGAATTGTCCTTGTGCTATATTGTGATTAAAAAAAACATTTATTCTAGGGACAGAAAACTGTAGGTAGGGAGAGTGTCAGTTTATTTCACTCTGCAAGTCCTTGTTTCCAGGGACCTGGAAGGACAGTGACTGAATTGTCCTTGTGCTATATTGTGATTAAAAAAAACATTTATTCTAGGGACAGAAAACTGTAGGTAGGGAGAGTGTCAGTTTATTTCACTCTGCAAGTCCTTGTTTCCAGGGACCTGGAAGGACAGTGACTGAATTGTCCTTGTGCTATATTGTGATTAAAAAAAAACATTTATTCTAGGGACAGAAAACTGTAGGTAGGGAGAGTGTCAGTTTATTTCACTCTGCAAGTCCTTGTTTCCAGGGACCTGGAAGGACAGTGACTGAATTGTCCTTGTGCTATATTGTGATTAAAAAAAACATTTATTCTAGGGACAGAAAACTGTAGGTAGGGAGAGTGTCAGTTTATTTCACTCTGCAAGTCCTTGTTTCCAGGGACCTGGAAGGACAGTGACTGAATTGTCCTTGTGCTATATTGTGATTAAAAAAAACATTTATTCTAGGGACAGAAAACTGTAGGTAGGGAGAGTGTCAGTTTATTTCACTCTGCAAGTCCTTGTTTCCAGGGACCTGGAAGGACAGTGACTGAATTGTCCTTGTGCTATATTGTGATTAAAAAAAACATTTATTCTAGGGACAGAAAACTGTAGGTAGGGAGAGTGTCAGTTTATTTCACTCTGCAAGTCCTTGTTTCCAGGGACCTGGAAGGACAGTGACTGAATTGTCCTTGTGCTATATTGTGATTAAAAAAAACATTTATTCTAGGGACAGAAAACTGTAGGTAGGGAGAGTGTCAGTTTATTTCACTCTGCAAGTCCTTGTTTCCAGGGACCTGGAAGGACAGTGACTGAATTGTCCTTGTGCTATATTGTGATTAAAAAAAACATTTATTCTAGGGACAGAAAACTGTAGGTAGGGAGAGTGTCAGTTTATTTCACTCTGCAAGTCCTTGTTTCCAGGGACCTGGAAGGACAGTGAGTGAATTGTCCTTGTGTTATATTGTGATTAAAAAAAACATTTTTTCTAGGGACAGAAAACTGTAGGTAGGGAGAGTGTTTTTTTTCTTTCACTCTGCAAGTCCTTGTTTCCAGGGACCTGTAAGGACAGTGAGTGAATTGTCCTTGTGCTATATTGTGCTTAAAAAAAACATTTATTCTAGGGACAGAAAACTGTAGGTAGGGAGAGTGTCAGTTTATTTCACTCTGCAAGTCCTTGTTTCCAGGGACCTGGAAGGACAGTGAGTGAATTGTCCTTGTGTTATATTGTGATTAAAAAAAACATTTTTTCTAGGGACAGAAAACTGTAGGTAGGGAGAGTGTTTTTTTTCTTTCACTCTGCAAGTCCTTGTTTCCAGGGACCTGTAAGGACAGTGAGTGAATTGTCCTTGTGCTATATTGTGCTTAAAAAAAACATTTATTCTAGGGACAGAAAACTGTAGGTAGGGAGAGTGTCAGTTTATTTCACTCTGCAAGTCCTTGTTTCCAGGGACCTGGAAGGACAGTGACTGAATTGTCCTTGTGCTATATTGTGATTAAAAAAAACATTTATTCTAGGGACAGAAAACTGTAGGTAGGGAGAGTGTCAGTTTATTTCACTCTGCAAGTCCTTGTTTCAAGGGACAGAGAAGGACACCTGAAGGTAGCCCTTATTGCTTTTTTCCCATCTCCCTGCAGGCCATCTATTAGAATGTCTGGAAGGCAAACAAGGAGAGGCAGACAGTCAGGAGGCAATAAAAGAGGGCAAGCAGGCTCTGTGTCTGGGGGCAACAGTGCTGGTCGTGGACGCGGTGCATTGTCATCAGCACATGGCCATGGGACACGCTTGTCCTTCTTTTCGGCAGCTGGACATGTTGAGCCACATCATGCCGAAGACTTGGTAGAGTGGATGACCAAGCCCTCCTCCTCCTCCTCATCCTCTCTCACCCAGGCTCAGGGTACTGGAAAAGCAGCTGCCAAAGCGTCGTCTTCCCTGGTATCAATGTCAGACAAATCATCAGTCACTCCTTCCCTAGACCCACCATGTCCTCCTCCTGAGGAGTCCCCCGAACTGTTTCAGCACAGTGTTGGGTACATGCTCCAGGAGGATGCCCAGCGTTTCGAAGGGTCTGATGATGAAACCCAGCTAGAGGAAGGCAGTAGCGTGAGAGCAGACAGAGGGGATGCTCAAGAAGGACACCAATCTGGCAGTCATGTTCCAGCAGCTGCAGCATACTGCCAGATTGGCTCCAGTGATGAGGAGGGAGGGGATGATGAGGTCACTGACTCCACGTGGGTGCCTAATAGGAGAGAGGAGGAGGAGGAGGATGAGGAGGAGGCACATCTCCAACGAGGCAGGATGCCCTTTGGTGGCCAGCGTAAGGGCAGTACACCGACGGAATCACACCGCAGAGCTCCGCCTGTGCAGGGCGCTGCCTCTGCCCGTCATTCAAAAAGTTCTTTGGTGTGGGCCTTTTTTGAGGCTAGTGCATCAGATCGCACAGCTGCTGTTTGCAACATATGTCTCAAGCGTATATCGCGTGGCCAAAACATCAGCCGCTTGGGTACCACATGCCTGACCAGACATATGTTGACCTGCCATGCAGCTCGTTGGCAAGCCTACCTGAAAGACCCACACCAAAGAACAAAGCGGACCTCTCCTTGCACCGCATCAGCTGGGATCTCCAACCCCACTATAACTTCAGTCCTCTCTGAAACATGCACTGAGAGGAATGAAGGTGTAGAATTAGGTGTGTCACAGCCAAGTACTTGCGCCCACTCTGCTAGCAGTACACCGACGTCCGATTCTAGCAGGCAAATTTCCCTGCCCCAGCTGCTGGACCGTCGAAAGAAGTTCACTCCCAGCCATCCACATGCCCAGCGGTTGAATGCTAGCTTGGCTAAATTGCTAGCGCTTCAACTGCTGCCTTTTCAGTTGGTAGACTCGGCCCCCTTCCGTGAGTTTGTGCAATGTGCAGTTCCTCAGTGGCAGGTTCCCAAACGCCACTTTTTCTCACGGAAGGCTATTCCGGCTCTCTACCGGCATGTGGAAGGCAATGTCTTGGCCTCGCTGGACAGGGCGGTCAGCGGTAAGGTGCATATTACCGCTGACTCATGGTCCAGCAGGCATGGACAGGGACGTTACCTTTCTTTCACGGCCCATTGGGTCACTCTTTTGGCAGCTGGGAAGGATTCAGGACAAGGTGCAGTAGTGTTGGAGGTTGTCCCACCGCCACGCCTCCAAAATGCTACTACTGGTTGTGACACACCTCTCTCCTCCACCCCCTCCTCTTCTTCTTCCTCCATGGCCTCTTCCTGTGGTTTGTCCTATGAACCAGCGGTGCTCCGTAGCCGTTCACGGGGCTACGCAAGTACGCAGGCAAAAAGATGCCATGCCGTGCTTGCGCTGGTGTGTTTGGGGGACAGAAGCCACACTGGGGCAGAGGTCCTGTCTGCTCTGCAGGGCCAGGCCGAGAGGTGGTTGACGCCACGCCAGCTTAAGCCAGGAATGGTGGTTTGCGACAATGGCACCAACCTCCTCTCCGCCCTCCGACAGGGACAACTGACCCATGTGCCCTGTGTGGCTCACGTCCTTAACCTGGTGGTGCAGCGCTTCTTGGGCAGGTACCCGGGCTTACAGGATGTCCTGAGGCAGGCCAGGAAAGTCTGTGTGCATTTCCGCAGATCTTATAATGCCAGTGCTCGCCTGGCTGAGCTGCAAAAGGAGTTGAACCTGCCCAAGAACCGCCTTATATGTGACATGCCCACCAGGTGGAACTCAACGTTGGCCATGCTGCAGCGGCTGCACACGCAGCAGAGGGCCATCAATGAGTACCTGTGCGACTACGGCACCAGGACAGGGTCAGGGGAGCTTGTTTTTTTTTCTCCACGCCAGTGGGGCATGATCAGGGATGCATGCACTGTCCTGGCACCATTTGAGGAGGCCACGAGGATGGTGAGCAGTGACAGTGCATGCATCAGTGACACTGTACCTCTTGTCCACCTGTTGGAGCACACGCTGCGTGGAATAATGGACAGGGCACTTGAGGCAGAACAGAGGCAGGAAGAGGAGGACTTCCTTGCCTCTCAAGGCCCCCTTTACCCAGACAGTGTTCCTTCTGTCCCACCCATCGCACAGGAAGAGGAGGAGGAGGAGGAGGAGGAGGAGGAGGAGGAGGAGGAGGATTGTGTCAGCATGGAGGTGGAGGCTGGCACTCAGCATCATCAGCAGCAGTCTTTTAGGGATGATTTACAGTCCCAAGAAACCAGTGGACTTGTACGTGGCTGGGAGGAGGTGGCTGCGGATCATGTCGTCCTTAGTGACCCAGAGGACTCCGGAGCGAATGCCTCAGCAAACCTACGCTGCATGGCCTCCCTGATCCTGCAAAGTCTGCGGAAGGATCCTCGTATTCTTCGGATCAAGGAGAGGGACCATTACTGGCTGGCCACTCTCCTTGATCCACGGTACAAGGGTAAGGTTGCGGACCTTATGTTACCGTCGCAGAGGGAGCAGAGGATGAGACAACTCCGGGAGGCCTTGCAGAAAGGTCTGTGCAACGCGTTCCCAGAGACTGGGAGGTTGCAAACTCCTGGTCCTGGACAACGAGTTGCTGAGGCTTCGGCCAGTCAAAGAAGGAGCGGTGGGGAAGGTGGCCGTCTGACCGATGCGTTCAGACAATTCTTTAGTCCGCAGCCCCAAAGTATGATCGGTTCCAGCAACCATCGCCAGCGTCTGATAAACATGGTGCAGGAATATCTAGGGGCAAGGTCAGACTTGGACACCTTCCCCACCGAAAATCCTCTGGCTTACTGGGTCTTGAGGATGGATCACTGGCCAGAGCTTGCACAGTATGCAATTGAGCTACTGGCCTGTCCTGCATCCAGCGTTCTTTCGGAACGCACATTCAGTGCTGCTGGAGGATTTGTCACGGATCACAGGGTGCGCCTGTCCACCGACTCGGTTGATCGACTGACTTTCATCAAGATGAACCAGTCTTGGATCACCACCAGCTACCACACACCTGATGCTGATATAACAGACTAATTGATTTTAACATGTCACATCCCTTCAAGACTGATGCTGATGCTGAGTGCCTGTGCTGTTATGTTGACTGGCTATCCTCCTCCTCCGAGTCCTCAATGATACGATTGATGATGATAGCTTGTAAGATCATTTTTGTTTATGGGTGCCGCCACCAGTGCCTAACGCCCAATTTTTCAGCCCCTGTTTAACAGGGGCGTGTAATTACAATTTTTGAAGCAATACTTTGCAACAGGGCTCATTGCTGTGCTCCAAGTACAGTATCTGTGAGGAGTTGCAGTGTTGTGCCACCAGTGCCTAAGGCCCAATTTTTCAGCCCCTGTTTAACAGGGGCGTGTAATTACAATTTTTGAAGCAATACTTTGCAACAGGGCTCATTGCTGTGCTCCAAGTACAGTATCTGTGAGGAGTTGCAGTGTTGTGCCACCAGTGCCTAAGGCCCAATTTTTCAGCCCCTGTTTAACAGGGGCGTGTCATTACAATTTTTGAAGCAATACTTTGCAACAGGGCTCATTGGTGTGCTCCAAGTACAGTATCTGTGAGGAGTTGCAGTGTTGTGCCACCAGTGCCTAAGGCCCAATTTTTCAGCCCCTGTTTAACAGGGGCGTGTCATTACAATTTTTGAAGCAATACTTTGCAACAGGGCTCATTGCTGTGCTCCAAGTACAGTTGCTGTGAGGGGTTGCAGTGTTGTGCCACCAGTGCCTAAGGCCCAATTTTTCAGCCCCTGTTCAACAGGGGCATGTAATTACAATTCTTGATCTAATAATTCACAGCAGGGCCCATTGCTGCACCCACCAAGAGTAACTGTCAGGGCTTACAGTGTTGTGGCACCAGCACCACCATCAAAGGCCCAATTTTTACTACCACTGTTCAACAATTATATGTAATTAAAATTCCTGATATAATAGTTGACAGCAGGGCGTTCCAGCACCAACCAAGAGTAACTGTGAGTGCTTACAGTGTTGTGCCAACACCAACAACTAAGGGGCCTATTTCTGCAGAGTATATACGGCAGGTCCCTACTTTCAAACATCCAACTTACAAACGACTCCTACTTGCAAACGCAAGAAGACAACAGGAAGTGAGAGGAAATCTACCACTAGGAAGGAAAATTCTCTCCTGTAAGAATAAATATGGGAGAAAGGTGTCTCCTCTGTACTGATGCTTTATCAGCAATCCTTGTTTCAAGAAAAACACCACATTTCAAAAACAGTTGTCATTGGGACGGAAAGTGAGGTGAAATGTTCTGAACAGGGGCACAGACAGCAAAACAAATGTTACAGGGGTGATAACCCTTACCTATGTTTTCCAAAAAGTTTAAAAATAGATTTTTGGTCTGGAGCTACACTTCAACAATGTACCTGTTCAAAATTACAAACAGACTCTACATAAGAACAAACCTACAGTCCCTGTCTTGTATGCACCGCCTGTATAGGGCTGTTCAGAGTATATAGGGCCTTTTTTATTTTATGTGCGGGGTTCCCCTTAATATCCATACAAGACCCAAAGGGGCTGGTAATGGGCTGGGGTAGGGGGGGGGTCATGGGGTAGCTATGCCATTTTTCTTAAAGAATTTCATCCATATTACCGGGACCAGACATTACATTAAAGCCGCAAGCAGTTTTAAATGGCTTTTTTTTCCTTTAGAAGTGTCATTTTGTGCAGGGACAGTTCTAAACACGGGAAACACGTGGCACTTCACAGGCATACTTTAGACACCCCCCAGGTACGATATTTAAAGGAATATTTGACTTTTTTTTTTTCACTTTATGCATCATTAAAATGACTGCTCCCGAAAAACGACCGTTTTTAAAACTTCTTTTTGCATTGATACATGTCCCCTGGTGCAGAACCCGGGTTCCCAAACCCTTTTTAGGACAATAACATGCATAATAGTTGTTATAATTAGCACTTTAGAATTCGAACGTTCGCATCCATTGTATTTAATAGGGTTCTAATGTTCGTTCGAACTTTCGGTCCGTTCGCGGGTTCTGGTGCGAACCGAACCCGGGGGTGTTCGGCTCATCACTACCTAATATACTGACAGGCAGGCAGCTGCAGTATTTTCAGTCAGTGTACTGTATCCTGTGTACAGTGTGCAACTACAGCTAACTGCAGACAATTGCTGGTGTACTCTTCCTAATATACTGACAGGCAGGCAGCAGCAGTATTTTCAGTCAGTGTACTGTTTCCTGTGCACAGTGTGCAACTAAAGCTAACTGCAGACAATTGCTGGTGTTCTCTTCCTAATAATACCACAGGCAGGCAGCTGCAGTATTTTCAGTCAGTGTACTGTATACTGGCCACAGTGTGCTGCTAAAGCTGACTGCAGACAATTCCTTGTGTACCTACCTATTCCAATACATCAAATAAAGTATGTCTGGAAGGCCAACAAGGAGAGGCAGACACACACAGGCCAATAAAAGAGGGCAAGCAGGCTCTGTGTCTAGAGGCAACAGTTCTTGTCGTGGACACAGTGCATCCTCATCAGCAGAGTGCCGTGGGGCACGCTTGTCCATTTTTTCGGCAGCTGGCCATGTTGAGCCACAACATGCTGAAGAGTTGGTAGAGTGTATGACCACGCCATCCTCATCCTCCTCATCCTCTCTCACAAAGCCTCAGGGTACTTTGTCAGTCAAAGCGGCCTCTTCCCTCGGTTCAATGGCATCAGTCACTCCTTCCCTAGCCCCCCCATGTCCTCCTGAGGAGTCCCCCGAACTGTTTGACCACAGTGTTGGGTACATGCTGCAGGAGGATGTGCAGCATTTTGAAGGCTCCGATGATGGTACCCAGCTTGAGGAAGGCAGTATCGTGAGCCCAGAGAGAGGGGGTGCCCAAGAAGGACAGCAAACTGGCTGTCATGTTCCCCCAGCTGCAGCATACTGCCAGGTTTGCTCCAGTGATGAGGAGGGAGGGGATGATGAGGTCACTGACTCTACATGGGTGCCTGATAGGAGAGAGGAGAAGGAGGAGGCACATCTCCAATGAGGCAGGATGCCCTCCAGGGGCCAGCTTAAGGGCAGCACACCGACTGCATCACACCGCAGATCTGCCCATGTGCAGGGTGCTGCTGTCTCTGCGCGTTATTCCAAAAGTTCTTTGGTGTGGGCCTTTTTTGAGACGTGTGCAGCAGATCGCACCTTTGCTATTTGCAACATATGTCTGAAGCGTATCTCGCGTGGCCAAAACAGCAGCCGCTTGGGCTACACAAGCTTGACCAGACATATGTTGACCTGCCATGCAGTCTGTTGGCAAGCGTACATAAAAGACCCACACCAAAGAACAAAGCGGACCTCTCCTTGCTCCTCATTAGCTGGGATCTCCAACCCCACTATACCTTCAGTCCTCTCAGAAACCTGCACTGAGAGGAATGAAGGTGTAGAATTAGGTGTGTCACTTCCAAGTACTTGCGGGTAATCTGCTATCGGTAAACCAACATCAGATTGTACCAGGCAAATTACCCTGCCCCAGCTGCTGCACCACCGAAAGAAGTTCGCTCCCAGCCATTCACATGCCCAGCGGTTGAATGCTAGCTTGGCTAAATTGCTAGCACTTCAACTGCTACCTTTTCAGTTGGTAGACTCTGCCCCCTTCCGTGAGTTTGTGGAATGTGCGGTTCCTCAGTGGCAGGTTCCCAAACGCCACTTCTTTTCACGGAAGGTGATTCCGGCTCTCTACCGGCATGTGGAAGGCAATGTCTTGGCCTGGACAGGGCGGTCAGCGGTAAGGTGCATATTACCGCTGACTCATCTTCCAGCAGGCATGGACAGGGACGTTACCTATCTTTCACAGCGCATTGGGCGCACAGGGTGCAGTAGTGTTGGAGGTTGTTCCGCCACCACACCTCCAAAATGCTACTACTGGTTATTCTGACACACCTCTCTCCTCCACCCCCTCCTCTTCCCATTCTTCCATGGCCTCGGAACCAGCGGTGCTCCGTAGGCGTTCAAGGAGCTATGCAAGTACGCAGGCAAAAAGATGCCATGCGGTGCTTGAGCTGGTGTGCTTGGGGGACAGGAGCCACACTGGGGCAGAGATTCTGTCAGCTCTGCAGGGGCAGGCTCAGAGGTGGTTGACGCCATGCCAGCTTAAGCCAGGAATGGTGGTTTGCGACAATGGCACTAACCTCCTCTCCGCCCTCCGACAGGGACAACTGTCCCATGTGCCCTGTTTGGCTCACATCCTTAACTTGGTGGTGCAGCAGTTCTTGGGCAGGTACCCGGGCTTACAGGATGTCCTGAGGCAGGCCAGGAAACTCTGTGTGCATTTCTGCCGGACATATAATGCCAGTGCTCGGCTGGCTGACCTCCAAAAGGAATACAACCTGCCCAAGAACTGCCTAATCTGTGACATGCCCACCAGGTGGAACTCAATGTTGGCCATGCTGCAGCAGCTGCACATGCAGCAGAGGGCCATCAATGAGTATCTGTGCCAATATGGCACGAGGACAGGGTCAGGGGAGCTTGGGTTATTTTTCACTACGCCAGTGGGTCATGATCAGGGAGGCATGCACTGTCCTGTTACCATTTGAGTAGGCCACGAGGATGGTGAGCAGTGACAGTGCATGCATCAGTGAGACTGTCCCTCTTGTCCACCTGTTGGAGCACACGCTGTGTGGAATAATGGACAGGGCACTTGAGGCAGAACAGAGGGAGGAAGAGGAGGACTTGATTACCTCTCAAGGCCCCATTTATCCAGACAGTGTTCCTGCTGGGCTGGACTGCTGGGCTCTGAGGAAGAAGCTCTGTGCTTCAAAACGCGTAAGCCGGCAGTGGCCCACTTTACATCCTCTGTGTTCTTGTGGAGTGTGGTTTCGAGCACCTCTTACAGCTGCCACTTACAAGAAACTTTGTTGCAATGTGATTTTCTCTGCTACAATTGTGAGTAGTATTGATGTTTTCTTTTAAATAAAAATCTATCCTAATGATAATACACTAGGCTGGTGCGTCCTTGTTTCTCTTCTTCTAAGTGTTCCTGCTGGCCCGTTGATTACACAGGAAGAGGACAAGGAGGAGGAGGGTTGTGTCAGCATGGAGGTGGAGCCTAGCACTCAGCATCAGCAGCAGGCTTCAAGGGATCAATTACAGTCCCAAGAAACCCATGGACTTGTACGTGGCTGGGAGGAGGTAGCTGCGGATCATGTCGTCCATAGTGACCCAGAGGACTGCGGACCAAATGCCTCAGCAAACCTACGCTGCATGGCCTCCCTGATCCTGCAAAGCCAGCGGAAGGGTCCTCATATTCGTGGTATCAAGGAGAGGGATCATTACTGGCTGGCAACCCTCCTTGATCCACGTTACGAGGGTAAGGTTACGGACCTTATCTTGCCATCGCAGAGGGAGCAGAGGATGAAACATCTTCGGGAGGCCTTGCAGAAAGGTTTGTGCAACGCGTTCCCAGAGCCTAGGAGATTACAAATTCCTGGTCCTGGACAACGTGTTGCTGAGGCTTCGGTCAGTCACAGAAGGAGCGGTGGAGAAGGTGGCCATCTGACCGATGCGTTCAGACAATTTTTTAGTCCGCAGCTCCAAGGTATGGTCAGTTCCAGCAACCATCGGCAGCGTCTGTTTTACATGGTGCAGGAATACCTAGGGCAGGGGTCTCAAACTGGTGGCCCTCCAGCTGTTGCAGAACTACAATTCCCATGAGGCATTGCAAGGCTAAACAGTTACAAGCATGACTCCCATAGGCAGAGGCATGATGGTACTTGTAGTTCCGCAACAGCTGGAGGGCCGCAGGTTTGAGACCCCTGACCTAGGGGCAAAATCAGACTTGGACAGCTTTCCCACCGAAAATCCTCTGGGTTACTGGGTCTTGAGGGTGGATCACTGGCCAGAGCTTGCACAGTATGCAATTGAGCTACTGGCCTGTCCTGCATCCAGCGTTCTTTCGGAACGCACATTCAGTGCTGCTGGAGGCTTTGTAACCGATCACAGGGTGTGCCTGTCTGCCGAATCGGTCGATCGGCTGACCTTCAGAAAAATTAATCCGTCTTGGATCACCAGCTACCAAGCACCTGATGCTGATGTAAACGAATAATATTTTTTTGAATGTCAGATCCCTTCAAGACTGCCTATGCTGATGCTGAGTGACTATCCTGTTATGCTGAGTGACTATCCTCTTCCTCCTCAATGTTCATGCTGATAGCTTGTAAAAACATTTTTGGTTCTGGGCACCGCCACCAGTGGCTAAGGCCCAATTTTTCTGCCCCTGTTTAACAGGGGCGTGTAATTACAATTTTTTGCTGCAATACTTAGCAGCAGGGCTCATTTCTGCGCTCCAACTAGAGTATCTGTGAGGGGTTGCAGTGTTGTGGCACCAGCATCAGTGCCTAAGGCCCAATTTTTCTGCCCCTGTTTAACAGGGGCATGTAATTACAATTTTTGATGCAATACTTTGCAGCAGGGCTCATTCCTGCTCTCCAACTATAGTATCTGTGAGGGGTTGCAGTGTTGTAGCACCAGTGGCTAAGGCCCAATTTTTCTGCCCCTGTTTAACAGGGGCGTGTAATTACAATTTTTTCTGCAATAATTTTCTGCAGGGCTCATTCATGCGCTCCAACTAGAGTTTCTGTGAGGGGTTGCAGTGTTGTGGCACCAGCACCTGTGCCTAAGGCCCAATTTTTCTGCCCCTGTTCAACAGGGGCATGTAATTACAATTCTTGATCTAATATTTCACAGCAGGGCCCGTTCCTCCATCCACCAAGAGTAACTGTGAGGCCTTACAGTGTCGTGGCAATACCACCACACCGTTCACCACCAAAGGCCCAATTTTTCTGACCCTGTTCAACAGGGGCATGTAATTACAATTCTTGATCTAATATTTCACAGCAGGGCCCATTCCTGCGCCCTCCAAAAGTAACTGTGAGGCCTTACAGTGTTTTGGCAACACCAACACCTAAGGCCCAAATTTCTGCAGAGTATATAGGGCAGGCCACTACTTTCAAACATCAGACTTTCAAACGTCTCCTACTTACAAACGGAGGGAGACAACAGGAAGTGAGAGGAAATCTATCCCTAGGAAGGGAAATTCTCTCCTGTAAGAGTTAATATGGGAAAAAGGTGTCTCCTCTCCACTGATACTTTATCACCAATCCTTGTTTCCCTAAAAACTAGGCTTGTGCAATTCGTTTCGTAACTAATCGAAATTCGTACGAATTTAGCAACTTTCGGACGTTCGGAAGCATTCGAATTTCTGAACAAAGCAATTACGAATAAAACCAAATCCGAAATAAATGATATCGCAAATAAGCGAATGCACGAATGCCTTCAACATAATTTGTTACGAAAAAAGTTACGAATGTACAAATCCATTCGAAGCACAATAACACTCTCTGCTCTGCTCTCTGCTCCTCCCTCACCGTGCTGAACTCCCTCTCAAAATGGTGTACGGGGGCGGAGGCTTTTGGCCCAGGTCAAAAACGAAAGTAAAATACGAGATTTTGAATCGTTACAAATAACCGCAATGTATTTAGAAAAGTACAAATCCATTCGAAGCACGTTAGGCATAATAGGCAGCGCCATTGTGAGAGAGACACGGAAAATTACGAATCAACGAACCAAAAAAAAAGTTACGAAAGTAGGAGTTGTGTCCAGAATCAATGAAAGTACGAATTATAAATCAACTAAAAATAATGCTTACATTAATACGAATCATTCCGATTCAACGAAAAATGTCGCTTGCGAAAATACGAATTAGTCCGAACACGAAAAATCCTGTTTAGCGAAATTACGAATGATTACGAATCAACAGGACCGAAAAGAAACTAAACTAAACTAAACAAATTTTTCCGTTGTGCACAAGTCTACTAAAAAACCCAAATTTTCAAAATCCAATTGTCATTGGGACAGAAAGTGAGGTGAAATCTTCTGAACAGGTGCACAGACAACAAAACAAATGTTACAGGGGTGATAACCCTTCCCTATGTTTTCCAAAAAGTTTAAAAACTGATTTTTTGGCTGGAGCTACACTTTAAAAATGTACCAGTTCAAAATTACAAACAGATTCTACATAAGAATAAACCTACAGTCCCTGTCTTGTTTGCACCGCCTGTATACTGCTGTTCAGAGTATATAGGGTCTGGGGGCCCCACGTCTTTCCTTTTTTTAATTTGGGAGCGGGGTTCCCCTTAATATCCATACAAGGCCCAAAGGGTCTGGTAATAGGCTGGGGGGGTGGGTACCCATGCCATTTTTCTCAATGATTTTCGTCCATATTGCCGGGACCAGACATTACATTAAAGCCGCAAGCAGTTTTAAATTACTTTTTTCCCTTAAAAATGACATTTTGTGCAGGGACAGTTCTAAACACGGGAAACACGTGCCACTTCACACGCATACTATAGACACCCCCCAGGTACAATATTTAAAGGAATATTTCACTTTTATTTTTTCACTTTAAGCATCATTAAAATCACTGCTCCCGAAAAAACTGCAGTTTTTAAAACTTTTTTTTGCATTGATACATGTCCCCTGGGGCAGGACCCAGGTCCCCAAAACCTTTTTAGGACAATAACTTGCATATTAGCCTTTAAAATTCGCACTTTTGATTTCTCACGTTCGAGTCCCATAGACTTTAACGGGGTTCAAAAGTTCGCGCAAACTTTCGGTCCGTTCGCAGGTTCTGGTGCGAACCGAACCGAGGGGTGTTCGGCTCATCCCTAATGCTGATTAAAACTGTGACAGTTACACCCAAAAAAATGTGTGATCCTCCACCAACTGTACCAAACTGACTCACCAGATCCAATAGCTGGTCAAATTATAAACCAGCAGTTGCGCCTTTTTGCAATCAATGCTTGAATCAGAGGTATTCGTTAGCAAGTAAACCAGGTCATCGCCAATAAATCATGCCGTGATATCCATATATACATATACAAGATGGAAGAAGAATACTCTAATAGTGTGATACCGCTTGTAAAACACTTTTATTTGAAACAATAAAAAATTTATACTCACACTTTGCAAGTGTCAGACTTTCCTTTGCGCCATCTTCTTTTTCTTTTCCATTATGAGTGTCAGACACGACACTAGGGATTTCAAGGATAGAAATGTATCCAAATCATCTCCAGCTGCTGTGGTCTATCTGCTAGCTGCGAGTACAATCCTGGACAGCGTGTTGGTGTCAGCGTCTTGACCCTGCCCTATGCATTTCGTCATACGGCGTCCTCCCGGGTCGATAGAACGTCTGAAGCCAAACACGTCATTTAATATATGGGCCATTGATAGACAACCCTCAGCAAAGATTTTATGCAAACATCTAAAAAAACTTAACAAAACAATCTGTTATACATTGTAATAGATTCTAGACTTAACAAATCAAGATATTAGTATTATCTTTTCATTATTTTTATCCCACAACACACTGTGATTAATTATTTTATTGTCACAAGGTGCGCACTCAACGGAAAAGAAAAAAATTCTAAAGGAACATATGTTCACTCTAAAGGGTAACTCTAGACTACCACCCTGCACTTATATAAATGTTGATATCGCTGAGTAAAAACTGAGCGATAGCAACATACTAGTGCTTATCTAAACAAAGAGGTTTTTTAAAAGAAACATGCGTCAACCATAAAGGGTAACTCTAGACTAACACCATACAATGTTTTAAAGTTGGTATCGGTGGAAAAATTATCTTAATATTATAGTGAAAAAGAGGATCCTAGTAAACAGATTCAACTTAAAATATAATCTATAATTAAAAATTGGTTAGAAATCTATTTAAATCTATATCTATGTTGAGACCCCAATCTGTATACCCACTGGGTTTCTCTTCTTGATACCTATTTCAACATATTTGACCCCCTTCAATGTCCAAAAATGTAACCGTAATTTCTTATGCAAGGAGGCCCCCATCCATTCCATACGAAAAAGGTAGGATAATTTATCACTAAATAAAACTATAGCTGGTAGATCTACTTATGTAAAATAGTGTTCCATGCTACAAGGGGTATGATAATAAAGAGTTGCTTGCAGCCCCTTGAGATTTTAATGTCTGGGAAAATGAGTAGGCCTAAAGTGCCCATTCAGAGGTTAGCGGTAAGTCATTTACTAGTGTGTGGTAGCATAATGGGTTCCAAAAACATTTAATCCCGGGGCACACCAAAAAATAATGGAACAGGTCCGCATCTAGTTGAGGAGCTTATAGAAATCTAAAAGAATGATGAAAAAGCTGAAGCATCATTTTGCAATACATTTTGGCTTTAATCGTGCCCGAAGACAAACACAATAATTTAAAAGAGCGACAAACGAACACTGGGGGAAATTCATCCAAGGAATGTATTCAATGTGAGCCGCCAACCTCTTCTTCCACTTTAAATGTACCCAAAACACTATACAATGTGATAATCAAAACAATAAAAAGGAAGGCGCTGCCCTAATAACCCAGTTCTAAATGCATAAATCTCATACAGTGCAATAATTACAGTGAAGGAAAAAAGTATTTGATCCCCTGCTGATTTTGTACGTGTGCCCACTGACAAAGAATTGATCAGTCTATAATTTTAATGGTAGTTTTTTTTTAACAGTGAGAGACAAAATAACAAAAATATCCAGAAAAATGCATTTCAAAAAAAGTTATAAATTGATTTGCATCTTCTTTACAGGTAACGAGCTGAGATTAGGTGCACTCTTGTTACATGTATAAAAGACACCTGTCCACAGAAGCAATATATCAGATTCCAATCTCTCCACCATGGACAAGACTAAAGAGCTGTCCAAGGATGTCAGGGGCAAGACCGCCGAGTGTTCCACTGTTCAGAGGCGTGGAGGGGTAGACTCCAGAAATGGCGTTTAGGCTTGTTCTTCAATGTATTTCGTGCATGCACGGATCATCAGGAAGTAGAAAAAGGAATGTCCCCAATGTTTCAGAGAAATTTTTTCCAGAATAGAGACAATGTATGAATTCAGTATTATACAAAGGAACAGTTTAGTAGATAAATAATGAAATTTCTCTAGGGCTACATTGGAAGATAGTGGCTGCTTGGTATCGACATCTACTAACAATTTTATTTAGCTGTAGCACCCTCTACCTTTTGGTAGGTGCTAGAATTAGTTTTTTTGTATGTTTAGGGTATCAGTGCAGGTAAATTTAGGCAGGCCTGTGCTCCAGGCTAGGCCTGCTCGTTTTGATCTGGGGCTGGGAGTGTTTAGAGTAGCTGTGGGTGTGACCACTTGTGCTCAGGCTCAGAGACACCTCCCCTGCTTTCAGAGGAATTGTTCTGGAACAGAGTCTGGACTTGGAGTCCTGAGTGACAGGCAGCTCATGTGAGGAGCTCTGCCAATCCCCATTTGGTATTGGCAGGGGGCAGGCCTCCCATATATGCTGAGGTCACATGCTGCAGGGCAGGAGTTGTTAGAGAAGGAAGATGGAGTACTAGTACTAGGATGCTGCAGAACGGTCCCCAGCCTGGGGCCTGCCATGTGCGAAGGGGGGGAGTCACGGGGAAGACTCATCCCTCACACACACACAGCAAAAGAGGAATTCTTGGAGAGGAAGGATTAGAGGAACAGCTGAACTGGACATCTGAACGGTGTTTGTCCTCCATGGACTGGGGAACATGGAGAAGGTCAGTGTGTACAGTGCAGCGGAGCAATGGAACAGGAGAAAGTTACTGAGATTAGTGTAGACTGTTGTGGCCGGGGAACACACCAGTTCAGGAAAAGACATTGAGCATAGTGCAGATCGCTGTGACCGGGGAACGCAGTGATTGCAAGTTAGGACTATCTGGGTGCAGTAGTCCACCTGTCGCCACGTGCTAAATGACTGGGCCGTCGGGAGGAGATGCTGCAACGCCTCTGGCCTAGTACCAGCATTTGAGTGACTTAAATCAAGTAGTACAGCAGTAGCAACTAAAATTCAGCCATCAATCTGAAGAGTTATTCAGAGTGACTCTCTCATCATGCTGACAGTAAGAAAACAGGAATCTAACGGTTTGCAGAAAATGATCTGCACAAGTGGAAAAGAAACTAGAGGAGTGATACTGTGCAGGGGCCAGTGCAGAAGAGGAGGAGCAATAGCAATAGTGGAGGAAAGCAGGGAAATAGACTGTGAATGTTAGCTGGGTTTCATTATCAAGACTGAACCTATCAGTCAAAGTTCAACAAATGTGTTAAAGTGGAAGTAAACCTTCCTATCATTTTCAGGCAAGGAAGCTGCCATCTTGGCCTCTGTTTAATCTTCAACTGCCATGATGCTGCACATGTGATCAGTTATGACACCAGCCATTAGATGGTTTGACAGTTTGGTTGAGAGCACAACCAATGTGACAGTTGGCATTCCCTGCTTTTTGAAACTGTTAAATCGATGGGTTTACTTCCGCTTTAAGTGGGCATCTCATATCATCTCTATGGGCATCTCATATCTTCCTTACCCCTTCCAAGTTGTACCCCGCAATAAACTACGCAAAGCAAATGCATATGACTGCTTATTGTCTGGGAATGGATGAATGGTGGTCTGGCAGCAGGATAATGTGTCGGATCTTTGAAACTCGCGGCAGTGCACCGCTACATAGCGAAAACTTTTGAGGTGCCACTGCTTAAGAATTGAAGGGCCAGAAATCTCCAGAATGGCAGTCTGGGATGTTCCATATGGGAAGAAAAAGAGGGCCAGCTTTATTTAGAATTTTTAGAAGTTGAAGCCTACAAATGTTCTATGAACTTCCTGAAATAATCTGCATTTTTGGTATATAGCATCATAATAAAAGGTGCACAATCTGAGCGACATTTAATTAAAGTCTACAAAGTTTGTTTCTGCAATTAGATCATTTTAAAAAATCAAGCTTTGAAAATGCATGATGAATATGACAGTATTGTGTATATGATTTCTTTTCAACTTGAAGAAATCTCAGAATATCGAAAAGATTATCACTTGGCAAAAATTTGTGAGGAGCCAGCCAATCTGATCAAAACTTCAAACAATTGATGATATGTACAATGTGACATCTGGGTAGTCAGCTCATAAGATAATATTCTTAACCAGTAATTTGCTTACTTTTGTAAAAAGATTGAGAAAGAAGGATTTGCTATTTCTGTTCAGAACATTAACACTCTGAATTAAACAAATCTATTCATTATACATTATAGTCAGGAAAACATAGGGTACATTAGTTATAGATGAATGGCCTATTGTGTCAGATCTCTCTAGAAAACTCTTCACTTATCATTGTTATTGAACTTTCAAAAAACAACTAATTTCTTTTCCTGAACTCTTTTAACACACAATTTTGTCTGCAACAGCCAAAAAAATTATGTGGAGTTGTCATCCTCAATCTAGCAGATTGATTGGGGTTTTTAAATTCTATCCTGTGGGCCTATTCCTCAGTGGATAAATTGTGGTATGTAACTCAAATTGCTGTAATAACCATTTAAGGGCCATGCAGAGCCATGAAGCTGAAACATGTTGTATAATACTATTAGCAATTCCTTCAAAATGTTATTGATTAATAACAAAGTTTTGCAGGTCCCCATCAATTCCCCTATTTGCAGATTTTACTGCTTAAGTCCTAGATATTATTTTTATATCAAACACTGATTCTCAAATTGATCAAACATCCTCTAATCAGGGTTTTGAAATAACTGTTAAAGGGGTTGTAAAGCTTCCTGTTTTTTCACCGTAATGCAGCCGTTTACTTACCTGAGCCCTCGAAAGTCCAGCGTTGTGAATGCGCTGGCTTCTCCGCCCGGTCGTCTCGGCTGTTCTCAGCACTTCATTGGAAATTGATAGCAGCGCAGCCATTGGCTCCCGCTGCTGTCAATTAAATCAATGACGCCGCGCACGGGGGCGGGGCCGAGTGAAACACTCGGCGGCTATGGCCGCCACTGTATCACACGGGAGCGCTCCCTCAAGCTAACCCCCTTGGGAGAGAGCTTCCCAGCATGGGGGTTAGCTCTTGCGGGGAGGAGCCGAGACAGCCACAGAGGGACCCCAGAAGATGATATAATATCATTATTTGGGAAGGAAATCTGACTAGTTTACAGATGTTCATGTCCAAACTGAATGGGAATACTAAAAACATCAGACTGACCTGGAACGCTGATGTCTCTTGTGTAACATTCTTAGATTTAGAAATCTTCAAAGAAGGCAACCGTTTTTATAAGGGGGGGGGGGGGAATGCTATAATACTATATGGTTAAAATTAATGAATACAGTAATACCTTAAACTTTCCTATGTATATTTCTTATGTCTTAGTAAAGATTGACACACGTTTGATTCTCTTGAACAGAGTACTGTTTGCATAGGAAATGACTGTGGTCACGTAGTATGAACATATCAGCAGCTCAGGAAACAGCTGTAGTTGAGTGATCAGAATTTAACCTAAAGCTGCAGTTACGCAGTTAAGTTATGTCAACATATATCTTGTGCTAAAACCACAAGATAAGTCGGGTAAACGGCCGGACATCTGTTGAAATGTTGAAATATTGTATTATGATATCTCTTTGTCAGCATTATGTATAATTATGCTATGTTGTACAATAAAGGGACCGCCTCTGATGGGCTGAACCACAGGGGGTGCCCTCTCTGTATATGTATAAAACAGCGATGCACTGAGCAATAAAATGTAATCATTATTCACGTACTACTGTGTATGTGTCTTGATTATCTCACCGGTGAAGAAGGTTACATCCACACATCCAGGAGTCCTAGCCTAGGCGAAGGGTCAAGAAGTACAGACCTTACAGAGCTGGTGTCAGAAGTGGGGTCGCTGACCGGCAGGTAGGTGCCCATGTTTTAACTTTTGTTGAAATATTGTACATCTACTCTGTCGCAGCGATCCGTAAACACATAAAAGTTTTTGTATTGCTGCTGTACCTCCGCGGCGTAGCTAGGCTGGCTCCCGGGAGGAAGGTTGTACTATCTTCAAGGTGTTAGGGTAAGTCCGGCTGGTGTTGGCCTGACTATAAACTATACGAAATAAAATTGACTGAGAAGCAGAAGATTGCACTCAGGAAAAAGGACGGATGTGTGGAGCCTTCATCTAATCTAAGGGTATTGTGTGTAGTGCACGACCACAATACTAACTAGAAACATAGAAATGTAATTTTAAAGTATAAGTTTTTTCATTACCAGGTATAAGTATTAAGATACCGATAGTATTAAAGTTATAAGTATTATAAAGTATAAGTATAAGTATATTGTCATATGTGTTTTAAGAAATGCAAATGCCAAGAGGTGTAGAAAATTCTGCCACCAATTGTTCTCATTGTACTGTGGGTCTCTTATTTGTAGTACACGGGCCAGGAATAGAAACCCTGCTGGCCACCCGACCAGGTGGATATTCTTCCCGATTAGGAAAACGTCCTAACTATCCCCAAGACGACGGAGCTCCTTATTTTGTAACCCTTAAAATTAACCTACACGGCTCCATATTAGAAGAGAATTTTGAATTCGAATCTACCTTAGAAGAAGTTATACTTAGATCAATACAGATAACCGGGTGTTTCCACTGTTGTCCCTTTAGCCGCCCCTTTTTGCCCCCCGGACCAAAATATGGGGAACAGTGTAGACAAACACGGGCAACCCGTGCACCAACTGACCCCATACGAATATGTCCGGACTCAGGTCCCTGCCAGTGTCATAGAACCATTTTGGGGAGCGATACAAATCCGAGCCCATCAACTGAGCATATCGGGGTTGGACCAGAGAGGCCCGTGTAGTGAGGACCAATGGACTGAAGTCCAAAAACTCTGCGGGATACATAAGTTTTCCTACCCCCCTGGGGAGTGGGACCCTAAATATATGAAGGATTGTTGTAAATTATGGGGAAACTGTTTGAAAGCCTACAAAAAGAAATATGGTATAACAAGTAGAAAATGCCCCACAGCCCCCGAACCGCCCCCACCATATGTAATGATTAAAAATGATACTGAGGAACCACCCCAAGCTCTAGGAATATATCCTAACTTAGATGATCTGACCACCCTAGACCCTGCAATTCTAGCCACTGTAATCTATAGTGCCGGTGTCAGGGGATACGCACCTGATCAGCGAGTCCGTTGGAGCAGAGAGAGGTCACCCGTACGGATCCGACTCACGGGCCCCTGGTAGTGCAGACAGGAGGCACGGGAGTGCGGAAGGGTAAGAGAGCCTGAGAGTGGTTCAAGAGAGCGGCTCCGGATCCTGGGTTCAGAAGGGTAGCGAGCCAGGCGGGCTGCAGGCAGGTAGGTAGGCAGGCCGGTATACCGAGCAGCGTAGCGGGGCAGAAGCAGAAGGGGCGGTCAGACAGGCAGGGTTCGGCAACGTTCGGGCAATGTGGCACAGCGGGGTAGGCAGGTTCAGGGTCAAAGACAGGCCGAGGTCGGGTGCAGGCAGATAGCAAGGAAAGTCCAGTAACAAGCCGGGTGGTCAGAAGGTCGGATTCCAGGCGAACAACAGGAGCAGGATACACAGGGGACTGCAGATCAGACAGCACTGGTCTGAAGTGTTCCAGTAGTTTAAATAAGCAAACCGGCGTGCGCGGGCGCGCGCACGGCGCGCGCGTGCACGCGCCCGCAATGCGCGCACATGCACCCGCACGCACCGGCGTGCACAGGCACGCGCACCCGCGATCCAGGAAGTGTACCAGCGCGGATGGAAACATGCAAAACCACAGCGCGCATCGGCGCACGCGAACGCACACCGAAGCGACCACCGACGCGCCCGGCAAGGTACGTACACTGACAGTGCCCCCCCCTTTAGGGCAGCCTCCGGATGCCCAATTGAGCGATCTTCGTGGCGTTAGACCTCCTGAAAGCTTGCATGAGTTCCTCCGCATGTATGCCGTTTTCGGGTTCCCAAGAATTATCTTCTGGGCCGTAACCCCTCCACTTAATCAGATATTGTACCTGGTTGTGTCTCTTCCTACAGTCCAGGATTGCCTCTACCTCAAACTCCTCCTCGCCGTCAATCAGAACCGGTTCCGGTGGGCCAATGTTACGGCCAGCGAAGGGGTTAGGGACAACCGGCTTTAACAGAGTCACATGAAAGACTGGATGGACCTTCAGGGAGTTGGGTAGGTCGAGCTCATATGCTACATTGTTGATCCTCCGTTTTACCGAGAAAGGTCCCATGAACTTAGGGCCCAATTTCCTGGACGGGCAGGCCATCTTTAGATTAATCGTGGATAACCACACCTGGTTGCCGGGCTCCAGAATGAGTTCCCCTCTCCTTTTCCTATCAAACATCCTCTTGTTGTACTCCTGGGTCTTGGACATGGTCTCCTGTAGAAGTTTGTTATTGAAGAAGAAGAAATCCATTGTTTCGGATACCGCAGGGACAGTGCATTCGGGTATGGTACTTGGCAAGAAGGAGGGATGGAATCCATAGTTGGCAAAGAATGGGGTTTGCTTAGTGGCAGAGTGCAGGGAATTGTTGTAAGCGAATTCAGCAATGGGGAGTAGGGAGGCCCAATCATCCTGGGAGAAGGAGGAAAAACAACGGAGGTACTGCTCTAATGTTTGGTTGGTCCTCTCAGTTTGGCCATTCGTCTGGGGATGATATGCCGAAGAAAAAGCCAACTTGATTTCCAGGGAATCACAAAGAGCCTTCCAAAATCTGGAGGTGAACTGGGCGCCTCGGTCAGAGACAATACTTGCCGGAACTCCATGAAGCCTCACTATTTCCCTGATAAAAACCCTTGCCGTTTCCAAGGCGGAAGGTGTACCTTTCATGGGCAAAAAATGAGCCATCTTGGACAGCCTGTCAACGACAACGAAGACTGTGGAGAACCCTTCGGACAGAGGGAGCTCCACTATAAAGTCCATCGACACCATCTTCCAGGGTCTTTCAGGGACAGGTAGAGGTTTTAGTAGACCCCAGGCCCTCATCCGGCTATTCTTGTTCCGGGAGCAGGTGTTGCATGAGTCCACGTATCTCTTGCAGTCACTACCCAGCTGCGGCCACCAGAACGTGCGCTTGATGAGCTCGGCCGTTTTCAAGGTACCAAAATGTCCGGCCAACTTGTGGTCATGGCAAAGCTCCAAAACAGCTATCCGAAGACCCTCAGGGACCAGAATCTTGCCCTTGTGCCTGATCAGACCATCTTGTGCCCTGACACAGTCCTCCGGAAGCAAGGTCAAGCCAGCAGACGCCCGCTTAATACGGGGCATAAGGTCTTCTTGGAGTAGCAGGAAGTTCCCCGCAGGGAGGATGGTGTCAACAGGTAAGTTCTCCTCAGGAGTGCTGAACATTCGGGACAGTGCGTCCGGTTTAATGTTTTTTGAGCCCGGCCTGTAGGTGATGTGGAACAAAAACCTTGAGAAAAAAAGTGCCCACCTTGCCTGCCTTGGCTTCAACCTCTTGGCTGTTCTCAGGTACTCGAGGTTCTTGTGGTCCGTGTAAACCAAAATGGGGTGTGCCGCCCCCTCGAGCAGGTAACGCCATTCTTCTAATGCGGCCTTGATAGCCAGGAGTTCCCGGTCACCCACGTCATAGTTACGTTCCGCCGTGGAAAGCTTGCGCGAGAAGAAGGCCACTGGAAAAAGTAAGGCTTTAGCCCCCTGACGCTGGGATAGCACAGCCCCCACTGCATTTTCGGACGCGTCCACTTCCAGGACGAAAGGTACTGCGGGATCAGGGTGCTTCAAGATGGAGGCAGAGACAAATAACTCCTTCAGTTTATCAAAGGCAGCTTGGGCTCTAGGGGACCAGTAGAAGCGGTCTCCTTGTTTGGTCAGTTCGGTAAGGGGGGCGACAATTGCAGAGAAACTTCTGATGAACTTCCGGTAGAAATTGGAGAATCCGATGAAGCGCTGGACCCCTTTTTTATCTGTGGGGGCAGGCCAGTCCAGGATAGCCGACACCTTCTGAGGGTCCATTTTAATGCCCTCAATTGAGATGATCAGACCGAGAAACTGGATGCTTTGCCGCTCGAACTCACACTTCTCTGGCTTGGCGTAAAGCCCATGTCGTCTAAGCCGAACAAGGACATTCCGGACATGCCTGCGATGGTCGTCTACAGAGGAGGAAAATATTAAGATATCGTCCAGGTATACTATGACGAACAAGTCCAGGTAATCACGGAAGATGTCATTGACAAAATGTTGAAAGGTAGCCGGCGCGTTACACAGTCCGAACGGCATAACTAGGTACTCGTAGTGCCCGAACCGTGTGCGGAAGGCCGTCTTCCACTCATCCCCTTCTCGAATGCGGATCAGGTTGTACGCTCCTCGGAGGTCAAGCTTGGTGAATATGACCGCCGTTCCAAGCCTTTGGAACAGTTCCGGCACGAGAGGTAAGGGGTAACGGTTTTTAATGGTGATCCTGTTCAACTGCCGATAATCAATACAGGGGCGTAGGGAATGGTCCTTTTTTTCAACGAAAAAGATACCCGCACCTGCAGGTGAGGTGGACGGGCGGATGAACCCTTTCTTTAGGTTGTCGTCAATGTAGACTTTCAGGGTACCCAATTCCTGCTCAGTCAGCGGGAAGATCCTCCCAAAAGGTACTTCGGTCCCAGGCAAAAGTTCTATAGGGCAATCATATGGTCTGTGAGGAGGAAGGGTTTCTGCTCCCTTCTTACTGAACACGTCCAGAAAATCATGATAGGGCTCAGGGATGGTTTTCTGAAGGTCAGGGTCTGTGCCCAGACAGAGCAGGTGAGGGTGGTCGGAAGAGACTTGTTGCAGGCAGTGTTGCAGGCAATAATCAGAGAGGAATTTAACTCTCCCTGTAGCCCAGTCAATGTCGGGGTTATGGGCTTGCAGCCAGGGCATCCCCAGAATGACGGGGAATAGCGGAGAGGAGATGGCATCCAGACTTAGGAACTCCTGATGGTGGGCTGCCACCGAGGCCATCAAAGGGACGGTTTCCTGAGTGACGGGGCCGGATTTGATAATAGAGCCATCAGCGAGATGTACTGCAAGTCCCCGGGGTTTCGGCTGCAGGGGAATGTGATGACTGGCAGCAAATGTCAAATCAATAAAGCAGCTGCATGCCCCCGAATCAATTATGGCGGGTACTAGGATTGCGGAAGTCCTTCCGGGGAGCTGTAAAGAAATGGAGAGAGCCAAGTGAGAAGTTGGATTAGGCAACAAAGAGGCACAAGTAGAAGAGACAGGCAGGCACTTACGCATCTTAGCCGGACAGGATCTCACGTAGTGTCCCGGTTCGCCACAATACATGCACAGATTGTTACTACGCCTATGCTGGCGTTCTTCGGGAGAGAGCGATGGGCGCAGTAAGCCCAGTTGCATGGGTTCTGGGTCATCTAACGCCGGAAACGGGGGCGCCGGAGGTGCAAGACGGGCCGGGTTTGAGACCTTGGGGAGCAACCAGGTGGGTTGGGGCTGACTGGAGGTCCTCTCGGAGCGACGCTCTCTCAGGCGTCGGTCTATCTGAATTGCCAGATCTATTAACTTGTCCAGGGTTTGAGGAACTCCGACACGTGCTAGCTCGTCCTTGAGCTGATCCGACAGGCCCATCCGAAATTGGTAGCGCAAAGCAGCGTCATTCCACTCTGTGTCAGAGCTCCAACGTTTGAATTCTGCCGCGTAATCCTCGGCCGCTCTACGACCTTGTAGGAGGGAGTGGAGAACAGATTCTGCAGTAGCCGCTTGTTGCGGATCCTCATAGAGTTGAGACATCGCGGCAAAGAACGTGGCAAGGGTCTCCAAGGAGGCATCTTTCTGCTCTAGAAGGCGGTGAGCCCAGGCCTGCGGCTCGTCGGTCAGTAGGGAGATGACGAAGCCCACTTTGGTTGCTTCCAGGGAAAAGGTGCGGGGTTGTAGGGCGAAGAAAAGCTCGCAAGCGTTGCGGAACGCTCGGTATTTGCTGCGATTGCCCGCAAACTTCTCGGGTGTAGGGACCCTGGGTTCCGGAGGAAGCATGACGACGGAGGGTGTAGCCGGATATCCCGTGGATGTGGTGCCTTGCGGGCTGGCAGGCGAGGACAGGACTTGAACTCTTTCCTCCAACCTGGTATAGCCGGCTTGGAGGTCTTTCACGGCTTGCGTCAGCCCGTTCAGGTGTCGGCATAATTCCTCCATGGGATCCCTCCCCTGCTCGGACTCGGACATGGCTGTCTGATACTGTCAGGGGATACGCACCTGATCAGCGAGTCCGTTGGAGCAGAGAGAGGTCACCCGTACGGATCCGACTCACGGGCCCCTGGTAGTGCAGACAGGAGGCACGGGAGTGCGGAAGGGTAAGAGAGCCTGAGAGTGGTTCAAGAGAGCGGCTCCGGATCCTGGGTTCAGAAGGGTAGCGAGCCAGGCGGGCTGCAGGCAGGTAGGTAGGCAGGCCGGTATACCGAGCAGCGTAGCGGGGCAGAAGCAGAAGGGGCGGTCAGACAGGCAGGGTTCGGCAACGTTCGGGCAATGTGGCACAGCGGGGTAGGCAGGTTCAGGGTCAAAGACAGGCCGAGGTCGGGTGCAGGCAGATAGCAAGGAAAGTCCAGTAACAAGCCGGGTGGTCAGAAGGTCGGATTCCAGGCGAACAACAGGAGCAGGATACACAGGGGACTGCAGATCAGACAGCACTGGTCTGAAGTGTTCCAGTAGTTTAAATAAGCAAACCGGCGTGCGCGCGTGCGCGCACGGCGCGCGCGTGCACGCGCCCGCAATGCGCGCACATGCACCCGCACGCACCGGCGTGCACAGGCACGCGCACCCGCGATCCAGGAAGTGTACCAGCGCGGATGGAAACATGCAAAACCACAGCGCGCATCGGCGCACGCGAACGCACACCGAAGCGACCACCGACGCGCCCGGCAAGGTACGTACACTGACAGCCGGGTCAGATGAACAAAAACAAAAGTGGCCCAGGCAGACAGAAAATGCCAGACAAGAAAAAAGGGTAAAAGAAGACTTAGAAAACTTAAGCATAGAAATAGAAGAAGAAGCAAAAAAGAGGGAAAAGGAAAGTGAGGAAGAAAGGGAACAAAGGAAGGAAAAGGAATTCATGGAAAGAAGGGAACAGAGGGAATTAGTAAAGTTCATCGAACAAGAGAGAGAACAAAGACAGAAAGAAGTTGAAGAAATCCAAGAGTTACACAGACAATTAAGGGAACAACAAAAAGAAATAGACCTCAGGAAAAGCCGGATAGAGGAAGAGGAGAGGTCTTTAGAGAAAAATAGGAAAGAAATAGAAGAACTCAGGAAAGGCCCCATTGACCCCAGGATCAGACGAAAATTACACGAACTATCATCTAGAACCAATCTTACCCGAAATTAGCAAAAATTTCTATCTGAAATAGAAAAAGCTCTAGCCTTTACCGAAAACCAGGAAAAGAATAGTGAGAGCGAAGATGAACCAGAAGATAGTTCACCTTCACATACCTATCCTATGTTAACCATAGGAGAAACTGAAGTCCATGTTCCCCTTCCATTAGGAACACTCATGAAGCTCAAGGAATTATGCCCAAATCCAAAAAAAAAAAACCCTAGGGAAGCAGCTACGTTCCTTAGGAAACATTGCATAGGGGCAGGTATGGACACGGAAGATTTTAGCTGTCTTTTCAATATAATAGATCCAGACCCTACTGTCCCTATAGATGTACCAGCCCTCCATAAGCTTCACTTAAATGATACAAACAAAAAGGACTGGGATGGGTTTTGGAACGCAATAGGTGCACATTGGACATCACATTATAAAGGACAATCAGCCATACAGTCTTTAGTTTCAGCAAAACAAGACCCAAAGGAAGACTTTTATCAATATTGCAAAAGAGCATACAAACTATATAAAGCTACATTACCGGACAATGATGTCTTATTTACATCAACCGTAATGTCCAACGGGGACCCTAAAACCACCCAATTGATTAAGTTTGTGGACCCTACGTGGATGTCCAAAACAGCTCAGGCTTTTATGGAAGCGAACAAACTTAGGCAAGCAGCAGGGGTATTTAACACAAAAGGAGGGCTATTTACCCTAGTGTCCCCCTCGGATCACCCCCCACTAATGGATGCCCAAATACCAAGACAAAATCAGCCCCCAGACCAATCCTGTTTTAACTGTGGTAGGTACGGACATTGGAAATCCCAGTGTCCCGAAAGGAGAGAGGGACAGACATATAGGGGCAGATTTAGAGGCAGAGGGCAGAACCAAAATTATTCACAAAGAAATTTTCAGGGTAACCCCAACAACAGGGATTATCAGCAACCACAGGAACAGCCATGGCAAGAACCACCTAGACCCAACCATCCACCCCCACCAACACCCCAGAGAAACAGGCCAGCAATACCTATGCAATGGCCGGCACCCCAACACGAGCAATAGGGATGCCTTGAGCAAGTTCCTGCCCTTGTCCTGGTGTGTCACAGTAAAACTTGGAAATCATTACCAAGGGTTACTCTTATGGTAGATGGAGTACCTACCCATTTTTTGATAGACACAGGAGACACTACTAGTTGCCTTGTGGATTCTAGTATTGACACAGCACAATGCGATGAGGGTAGCTCAATAGGTATCAGTGGAACTGAAATTACTCACCCAATTACCCCACCACTTCCAGTATCTACTCCCCAAGGACAACTGCTTACCCATTCTAAATTTGCCATATTACCAGAATGCCCCATACCACTTATGGGAAGAGATTTAATGTCTAAACTGGGTATTCGCATAACATTTACTCCGCAGGGAGGAGTGATAGCGATCTCGAGAATATGTGATCTAGAAAGCCCTAAAAGGGAAGATTGCAAAGGTTATTTTATGTTGCTCCCGGCACACTTGGAAATCCACGCAATTTGGGCAGAGAATGAACTCTCCACTGGATTCCTAGATTGCACGCCCTATAGGCCCCAACTATGTCCAAACACACACCCCATTTACCAGAAACAATACCCAATAACAGAAGAAAAAATAAAAGGGATAGAACCACTAATTAAGAGTTACCTAGAAAAGGGTATCCTAAGGGAGGTCATCTCCCCCTGGAATACCCCCATACATCCTGTCCGGAAAGCAAACGGTAAATGGAGAATGGTACAAGACCTAAGAGCACTTAACAAATCTATAGTCCCACTACCACCCCTGGTATCAGACATAACTGCTATATTCAATAGCCTCCCTTCCGAGGCAGGGTTTTACACAGTTATTGACCTGGCCAATGCATTTTTTAGCGTCCCAATTGACCATGAGTCTCAACTCCTGTTTACCTTTTCTTGGGGCCAAATTCAGCTAACCTGGACTCGGTTACCACAAGGTTTTGTGGACAGTCGAGCTGCTTTCTCCATGGTACTAAATGCGTCACTAAAAGACTGGACCCCCAAATGTGGCTCTATCCTCATCCAATATGTGGATGACCTCTTGTTATGCAATAGTGACCAATCAGCTTGTGCACAAGATTCCTCAGATCTGCTCACGCATCTAGCTGATAAGGGTCACCTGGCGTCTAGGAAAAAGATCCAGTGGGCCCAGCAGCGGGTTGAGTACCTGGGATGCATCTTGGAGGCAGGTCAAAGACTAGTCTCCCCAGCACGAGTGAAAGCGCTCACTACTCTGCAACCACCGCAAACCAAGGCGGCATTACTTTCTTTCCTTGGATCCATTGTATACTGTAGACAATGGATCCCAGATTGCTCACATTATGACTCCATCCTAAGGAAAGCCACATTACAGTCTGCCCCTAAAATAGTACAATGGACAAATGAAATGCATGAGGCATTTTGCACTCTTTTGACTTCCCTAGCAAATGCACCGGCCTTGGGTCTCATGGACTATAAAAAACTAACACATCTATATTGTGTAGTGTCAGCAAACACTTTTGCGGCGGTCTTGGCACAGGAACATGGCACCAGCATAAGACCTGTTGCCTACCTGTCTAAAACCCTGCCATTACAAGTAAAAGGTATGCCAACTTGTCTACAACACTTGGCAGCTACAGCCTTAGCAGTACAAGAGGCAAACAAAATAGTACTAGGTCATGAACTCTTACTACATACCAGTCATACTGTAACACACTTGCTACAAAACATGAACACACAACATATGACAGCCCAGAGATCAAGTGGATATGAGATTATCCTGTTGAACACTGTTAACTTGACTATTAAGTATGTAGCAGAAACCACCCCCATGGTTAGATTACTTCATTCTCTGATCAAATTAAAAGGGGACCCAGAAACACCACACGAATGCATAACAGAATTAAATCGTATCACAATTCCCAGAGCGGATCTACTTGATATCCCCAGACCAGAATCAGAGGATGTATTTGTAGACGGGAGTTGTTCCCGACCAAGCGATACAACCTTCAAAACAGGGTATGCAGTTGTACAGTTACCTAACGTGATTCTGGAAGCTAACCTTTTACCTGAAGGGTCAGCACAAGTTGCTGAACTAGTAGCACTCACGCAAGCCTGTAAGCTTTTTGAGAACAAGGAAGTTAATATTTACACCGACAGTCGCTATGCACATGGCGTGGTCCATGACTTCGGAGTAATATGGAAAAATCGGGGATTCATTACCGCCGATAATAAACCAATTGCTCATAAAACTTATGTTTTGGATTTACTCGATGCCATTCAGCTGCCCAAGAAAATTGCTATAATTAAAATAAAAGCACACACAGCAGACAAGGGCAGACTAGCGAAAGGAAATGCATTGGCAGACAGGGTAGCCAAAGAAGCGGCTGCTAAATCCCCAACCAAGCAGTCTGCAACACAATTTTTTCAACAAGATTTTACTTCACCAGACTTCCCCATAGTGGCGGCCCAACTGCAAAGTTCCGCCACTGAGGAAGATGTTCTTTATTGGCATGAAGAGGGCTTATCCAGAAACCAGGATGGTTTATGGATAAAAGGGAGGATAATGGGCATCCCAAAATCCAGTTGCGCATTAATTCTGTCATATTTGCATGGACCAGCACACATAGGTGCGAAGCCCCTAATAAAGATATACAATTCTCTTTTTTGTACATGGGACATACAAAAACAGACAGATATACTAGTACATAGTTGTCTAACATGCGCACAGAACAATACACAAGGGAAGAAACATGGCCTACACGGATCATTACCCCCTCCATTAGGCCCACTGCAAGATTTGCAAATAGACTTTACACACATGCCCAAACAAAAAGGAAATATCAAGTACATGTTAGTCATAGTAGACAAATTTTCAGGATGGGTTGAAGCAATACCCACAACAGGGGAGACAGCAAAAATAGCAGCCAGAGCATTATTAAACCACTGGGTATGTAGATTCGGCATACCTCAGGCAGTATGGTCTGATAGAGGCCCATCTTTTTCCTCCGGCCTCACACAAGAACTAGCCACGTTACTAGGAATCCAATGGAAACTACACATTCCCTATCACCCCCAAAGTGCAGGCATGGTAGAAAGAATGAATAGAAACATTAAAGACAAACTTAAAAAAGCTACAAAAGGAACAATGAAGGGATGGATAGATTATTTGCCAGCTATACTTTTTCAGATCCGAAACACCCCACAGACAAGGACTAAGCTATCCCCTTTTGAAATATTAATGGGAAAACCAGCCCAAACTAAAATACCAATACCCCCCCAAGGAGAAGAAACTAATCTTTATTCTTTACAGGAAGAATATGTCCGGCAATTGGTAAGTGGTTTAAATGAAATACAGGAACAAGTTGCTGTCACCTTTTCTCCTCTCTCCACAGAACCAACTCACCCGTTCATCCCTGGAGATAAAGTTCTTATTAAACAGCTCGCCTTCAGGAAACACGTAGGACCCGTCTACCAAGGACCCTATACGGTAGAGAAAGTCTCAAGAACAGCAGTCCTAACTGAACAAGGACCACAATGGATCCATGCCAGCAGACTCAAAAAGAACCCCACACCCCTCCCAACACCGGGACTCCCCGCAAAGAGAACGACACCAACTCCGGACCTCCATCGCCACAACACCCCCACATTGCCGAGGATTCCAGAAGAACCAGAGAAAGACTCGAGCCTAGATCAGGAAATGGGGCGCCTATCCCCAGACACAAACTAACCTTAGAAATACAAAAAACCCCATCAAGGGATCCATACTCTCCCGGCAAATTATTGCTATGGTCTTTAATAATAACTGTAATATTGTTCATAATAGCATCGACAGGATGTTATATGCATAGAAATTGTAGACCTGAGTTCATAAGAAATGAGGATATATGTAAGGAGAAAACAGAGCAGGGTTATGCTACCAAGCCTGGAAGGAAAAAAAGGGGTGTAAAAGGAGGCTTTGCAGATAAAATGCTATTATTAAAATTTAAATATGCATATGCTCAAAAGTCAGGATATGACAAATGTTGGATATGTAGTAAACTTCACCCTGGTACGACTAGAATTCCCCTAATGGAAGTACCCTTGAATTTCATCTCTCTCTTAAAAGGGACGCCACCGGTACATCTTACAAATGTCACTAGGAAATTCCCAAACACCACTCTGGTCTTACAAACCATGGGTAGGAGTTGTACCCCGGATTGGTGTTTCAAATTGGGAAATTCCATGAAGGGTGCTCAGGCCTGTCAACATACTATAATTAATTTTACAGCCACATCTCCCAACTTCACAGACCAAAACATTTCCTTTTATCATACATCAGATCCTCTGATCAATCACACCTTAACGACATTCATGTCTAGCAACTCCACTACTAGCCTAGGTAAACTGCTATCAGTTATACAGTTTTCCAGCATGTCTCATGACATGAGGAAAATTTTTCAGAAACTTCCTCTAGCTCTGGGTAACAACACGTATGTATGTTGCAAGATGGGTTGTTACCCTTGGGTACCGTTGGAATCCAAGGGGTGGTGTTACCTAGCAGCCCTAGTCCCAGTGATGGGAGTACTGGGAGACAAGGAGAAAGGACATATACTAGAAGCTAGCCCCCATCCCAGATATCCCCTTAGGCACCGTAGTAAAAGAGAGTTATTCCTGGAAAAGGACATGGCATGGGCCTGGTTCCCTTCCTGGACAGGGTGGGGAATAGACTTCATGAAGAGACTCAACAACTACACGGGTATCATAGATGAGGTATTAGAGAAGAATTCCGATGATATCACCAGTTTGAATATTGAGACTAGGGCAATCAGAAAACAATTAGAACTTCATGAGCTGGCCATTGAGAGCATGAGTACTGCACTCACTGGCCTGTGTGAAGTGACCGAAAATTATGAGTGTTGTACGTGGATTCACAACACATCTATAGAAATTCCTGATTATTATGATTTGATTTCACAACACAGGAGCGAGGTAGAGAAATTGCAACAAGAGGCAAGAAACATTGCAAAAACATGGAGCCCCTTTGGGGAGGGAGGATTCTGGGATCCAGGCATTTACTCTTTTCTAAAACAAGCGGGTATGACAATGATAATGGGTTTGACCCTTATTTTCCTGTTATATTTAATGTTTAAGTTGCTTGTTTTCTTAATCAGGAAAATCACTAGCAACAAAAATCCGAGGTCTAAAGAGACGACTTTAATGATGGCCACCATATCTACTGAACATAAGTGGTACAGTGAATAAAAACTGTACCTAAACTTGATCCTAATTAAATCGTGTGGTAATCAAGTTTGTACTCAGAATAATTTTTCTGCAGACAAAAAGTGTGATCAATGACATCCCTGGAAGGGATGACATGATCAAAGGGAGGTTTATAAGGGGGGGGGGGGGGGGGAATGCTATAATACTATATGGTTAAAATTAATGAATACAGTAATACCTTAAACTTTCCTATGTATATTTCTTATGTCTTAGTAAAGATTGACACACGTTTGATTCTCTTGAACAGAGTACTGTTTGCATAGGAAATGACTGTGGTCACGTAGTATGAACATATCAGCAGCTCAGGAAACAGCTGTAGTTGAGTGATCAGAATTTAACCTAAAGCTGCAGTTACGCAGTTAAGTTATGTCAACATATATCTTGTGCTAAAACCACAAGATAAGTCGGGTAAACGGCCGGACATCTGTTGAAATGTTGAAATATTGTATTATGATATCTCTTTGTCAGCATTATGTATAATTATGCTATGTTGTACAATAAAGGGACCGCCTCTGATGGGCTGAACCACAGGGGGTGCCCTCTCTGTATATGTATAAAACAGCGATGCACTGAGCAATAAAATGTAATCATTATTCACGTACTACTGTGTATGTGTCTTGATTATCTCACCGGTGAAGAAGGTTACATCCACACATCCAGGAGTCCTAGCCTAGGCGAAGGGTCAAGAAGTACAGACCTTACAGTTTTAAAACTAGAAATTTTTTCAAACAGTCTGACAGGAATGGGTACATACCCTTGGATAGCTGTCATCACAAATCCTGGCTTTGTAACATCCCCAGAGGCCAGTTTATTCGCCTGCGGCGTAAATGTACTCTGGGGTCAGATTATTTTGCACAATCAGATATTCTAGCTGAACGTTTTCTTCAGAAGGGATACAGAAAAGATGAGATCACTTGTGAAATCAAAAGTGTTGGGGATATGGATAGAGCCCCCCTGGTTGCCGATTCTAGGCCCAAAGTACCATCAAAAGCAGATGATACTGAACTTAGGATCATTCTTGATTACAACATCCAGCATAAAATGTTTGAAAAGATAATTATGAAACATTGGAACATCTTAGAGAAAGATAGGGTTTTAGGTGCTATTATACCATCACGTCCTAGGTTCATATACAGGAGGGCACCCACACTGAGAGATGTCATTGCTCCGAGCGTGGTTGACCCACCTGTTATTAAAGAAGGTGGGATATTTCCCCTTCTAACTGTTTTTTACGCATGTGGGAAATGTCCACCATGTAAGAAGTGTAGGAACAACGTTAAAAGAAGGAAGGAATTTGTAGCCTATCCTATTAAAAGCCTTATCACTTGTAACACTGTAGGTGTTGTTTACGTGCTCCAATGCGATTGTGGGCTCCAATATATTGGAAGGACCTCGAGACCCCTCCATGTCAGCATTGGAGAACACGTCAACAACATTATTAAGGGTTTGAGGACCCATAACGTCTCCAAACATTTTCGACACTTCCATAATAGGGACCCGAAGTGTCTTAAGTTTTGGGGTCTAGAAAGAGTTAAACCACACTGGAGAGGAGGAAATTTCATCCTCCAACTTAGCCAACGTGAATCTTTTTGGATCCATGAAAGTCGAGTACTTGTACCTGGGGGGTTGAACGTGCATTTCGACCTCAACTGTTTCATTTCAAATAGATGATTGTGGTTGGCTCCCCCTCTCTCTCTCTCTCCTTTTTTACATCTTTTTTACATATCTAATTTCCTATATTTTGTATATAACTCTATAATAGCCAGTGAGATGTTTGTCAAATGTGCACTATATTCTCATGTAGAGCTTAATTCATGTTTATCTAGTTGTTTTTCATTATCATTATATGATTTTTATAATGTATTTTTATTCATATTTTAATGTCATATTATATAGAAAGTCGCGGGTGTACGTTAATATTGTCATATATGTTGTGTTTCCATATAATTTATGTGGTATGCATATCATGATATGTTAGCCCTATGGTGACCCCAGAGGACATTGCGTCTAATATGGCTGTTGTGCTGTGCCGAGCTTTTAGGATTTTCGGCTGTGGCCTGCCCCGCCCCTTTGATGCTTCCCATGGTTATCGGGCTTGTATATCTATACACTGGGTGACGTATTCAGCTCCACCCACCGCTGACGAAGTCCATACCGGACGTAACGTGCGTACGGGGGTGGAGCTGCTTTCCGTGACGTCACCCGCGTCCTTTCTATCGCTGCTCGTGGCTCCAGATTGCGATCCACATCCCATTAATTTATCTGCTTTGGCGGCACACCCCCCATCGGATTTCACCCCCATTGGACTGTGGCTTTGATTGGTGTATCTGCTTTTATCTGTTTTACCTACTTTGGAATAAAAATCAGTCTACACTGAGATCGTTTCTACTTTTTATTCCATCCATGACCCATATGATCTGATGTACGTCTACCATGCTGCTGGATTCCGTTCAACACTACTATCTCCCCCATGGTGGGAACAAGCTCATTTGACCACTTGTTATGCAAATGGTCCACCTCATCTGGTAAGCAAGCATTTCTTTTGATGGTGGAGGATTTGTTACTGTTCGTTTGAAGATTTGCTGCATCACGGGGTGTCATCTCTGTTTGTTTTTCTCTTCACATGGACATTATTGCGCTGCACTTTCATTTTTATATAATGTAATTAGCCTACTGATAGGCTTCACGTGATTGCTGCCCACACCACTTAGAGTGTAACCACATGTGACTCTCAATCTATCAAACAAAACAAAATATAGTGTAGCGCAACTATAAACAAATACAAATAAAACAAGCTTAGTGTAATATCTCTCAGGATTTTTTGGGAACACAAATCCTCATCATAGTGCACCCAGACATAGTGAGAACCCGGGAGGAGGTCTGTCTTGTCCAGGAACACCAGGAGTAGGAGTTGTTTCCCCAAGGCATCCTGAGAGATATAATCACAGGCGTGTGTGACTCTGTAGTTGGGTCAACTTTTGGAGGTGAGCAGGCAGTCCAGCTAGAGGTGGTGGTCACTGATGTGACTGGAAATTTATGAACTGTCACTGAAAGTTGCACAACTGTGGAATTTTGTTATATTTGGACTCATTTTTTTTTTCTGTATTTGTTTATGGTTGCGCTACACTATATATTTTTTTTTGTTAGTATCATAGTACCAGTAGATTCACACACACATAAAAAGGAAATGAAATTTTCCTGGAGCGATTGTTCTTGTCGGGACCAGCTCATGTTATCCCATTACTCTATAAATTATTTCCTATTTTGGCCCATATAACCCCCCATCTATCTGGCTTACTGGGAGCAATAGCTATCTCAAAACCTCTCAGCAGACCCACAAGCATTACATGTTTTATAGAGGTGTTGAGATGCTTGCCGGAACTTTATTAAATATCTGGTGGTCATGCTCTTTAATACAGCCTTACTGGGAGCAAATATTATTCCCCCTATATCACAAATTACCACTATGACCCCCCCATGGGATTATAGGGTACTTTTGTTTTACCTATAGCAGCCCACAAATACAGAAATACCATGATACCCTATTTAAATATATACTGTATATAACTGTGGCTAAAATATGGGATGCAATTTAGAAACTTTACCTTACACAAGAAACTAGTGAAAACAGTTCCAGACCCCATTATTCAATACCTTGATATTAGTGAATGTGATATGCACAAACCCTCACAGGCAGGGCCGGATTTGCTCTCCCTGCTGCCCCAAGGCCAGGTTCCGCAATGTCCGCAATGCACCCCCTCCCCGCCAACCGAACCACCCCCCCCCCAAATCAACGGAGAATGGCAACCGGATGGCAGGGGCAGCACGGTTAGTTCAAATATTTTTTCTTTCTTTTTTTTTGTAGCTTGTCGTTTACTTTTTTTTTTTTGTATAATTTTCTTATTATTTTTAATATTATTTTTCTTATTCTTTACTTTTTAATTACTTTTTTATTTTATTAATTTAATTATTATTTCTTATTATTTTTTTATTTTTATTTTTTTTATCAATTTTTTTTCACTTAACTTTATTGCTATCACACAGGAGAAAACCATTTCCTGTGTGATAGCAATTGGAGGTGACAGGTTCTCTTTATTGACCCTGTCACCTCCAAAACAGGAGTCTTAGCACTGTGCTAGAACTCCTGTCACAGCTGAGATGGGAAGAGCACAGCTGAGATGGGAAGAGCACAGCTCACCCCTCTCACTGTGTACATCGGCGGCAGGGACAGGAGACAGACTCGGCGGCCGGGGGGAGGACGGAGTCCCGAAGACAGAGCCAGCAGAGAGAGGTATGTAGGGGGGGAGGACGGACAGCAGCACACATTTTACAAGTGATTTCGGCGAGCAGATTCCCCCACACTACATTTAGTCCTGCTAGAAAGCAACTTACCGCCCTTGGCTGTATGTTCCGGCCGTCGGGTGACTCCATGCCGCTGCTGCCCCTCGGCGCCCTGCCGCCCCGAGGCCTGGCCTCGGTGGCCTTGTGGGAAATCCGGGCCTGCCCACAGGGTGTTAGTCATGATACGGCTTTAACTGTCTTACTGACTGCTTTTGTTGAATGGAGACACTACCTCATTCTCCTATTCCACTCCTCCACTTATATAAATTGTCTATGTAATGTTGGATGAACATGAAACTATTGTTATTAATACTGTACTGTGAAGGATAGTTCATGTGATATCATATTCATGTGATACATCCTCTTCAGTCAACTGTGTACACAGTAGTTTGTTTAGTGTGAAAGATATTTTATTTCTATTGTATTTTGTGTGGAAAGAAAAATATAATATAATTGACTTAATCGATAACAGATAATAGGTGCCAATGATAACAGTCTCAGGTCTTGCAGGCTCACCATTCTCCAGCAGGCCTTGACCTGCAGATATCTCGCATTGCAGGTGGATGGTCATCACAGCATTTCTCCTATCATTAATCTTCTCTCACCAGACATAATGTGAATTCCTCATTTATGCTACACAGATCAACAACTAAACTGTCTTCCAGCCTTCCAAATTTGGGACGCTCCTCCAGAAGCTTAATTTATCATGTCTACGTGATTCTCTGTGGTAGTCAAGACCGTTGCTCTGTGAATTCTATTCTTGGCGTTAGTAAAATCCAAATGAATGACTTGACACAAAGATTAATCTAGCATTATGCTGTTTATGAGCTAAATCAATGGCTCTTAGTGAAACCACAGCCTGGTAAATTCTTCCAAAACCACCTATATCCCAGCGGTAACAAAAAGTTTATACTCAGACTATAAAAGTATAGGAATGCAAAATATGTATTTAAAATATTTTAAATAGGGAGTAATCGGTTGAAAATATGTGTTACTTTCAGTAGATAATACAATAATAGTAACAATGGCGTCAAAAGCCACAATAATAGCCATCAGCATTGGTGTCAGTGGTTGCAATAATAACATTGGTGTCACTGCCATACTATTAAAGTGTTACTAAACCCAGGACCCTGAATTCACTATATCTGGTCTTCCACAGTACACAGAACTTGGAAATGCAATTATTTTGGCAAATATAAACTGCTAAATAACTTTTCTCATCCTCAGTATATAGCAGTCTTTTGACTTATATTAATGTCCAGCTGAGCACTGTTTAAAGCTTGTAGGAGGAGTTTTCACTCTGCTCTGACTGTCCTATGAGGCTGCATGACTCCTTACCCTCTGTCTAGACAATACTGATTGGGACTGTGCTGATCACATGCACCCTCTCGAAAAAAAAAAAAAACTCTCTAGCAAAACACATCAAACTGAGCATGTGCAGAGTGCCCCCAAGGCTCAGGAGATGGATTGGGGACATTAAAAGAAGGGGAGGGTCAGAGAAGACAGGATCAAACAGCCTTTTTACACAATGCGCAGGATTAACCCTATAGGTTCCATAGTGAGTATAACAAGCATGCTTTACTGCATATGCAGACTGATTTTACTGTTGTGGGTCTAGTAACACTTTAATCTCCCTCTCTTCACTGGTGGTCAGTGGCAGTACTGTTTAAGCCCCCCTCCCAAAATCCATTGCAGTGCTGTTAACCCCCACCATCTTGTATTGTTGGTCAGAGATGGTAACCCACACTCCAGAGCTTGCATTGCTTGTCCGCACTTTTAACCCATTGAACTTGACTATGTATTACTGGTTAATGCTGTAACACACACACACACACCTTTGCATTGCTGTTAACCCCCTACAGCAGTGGTTCTCAACCCATCTAGTGCCGTGACCCCTTGATAAAATTTCCCAAGTTGTGAAGACCCCTAACAGTAGAATTATTTTCATAGCGTGGGTTGTCAGCACCCAAGGCAAGATCAGTAATTTGCGCCCCTAACCCATGGATATTTAGCGCTCCCTGAGTCTGTTCCATTCGTACATTATTAAAACCCCTTATGGTACATTTTAGGATGTACCATTTTAATGGGAACTCTAATCGCAGGTAGTGTTACTCACTGTGTCTCCAGATTCACTGTGTCTCCGACTTTGTGGTGTCTCATACCGAAATCAGGAGATAGGGTCTCCTCCAGCCCCTCCCACTTCTCATTCCTCACCAGTCAGCTGACCTCTAGTCTCTGCCCATCAGCCATGCTGTGAACTGAATGGGCGGCTGCAAAGAGGCTGAGTGGGCGGCCGCGGGCTCCAGGGACAGCCCTGCTGGGCGGCCGCAAAAAGGCTGGGAGAGAGGTGCGGGCTTCAGGAACAGCCCAGAATTTAGTGACCCCTGGCAAATCATCATTTGACCCCTGAGAGGGTCCCGACCCCCAGGTTGAGAACCACTGCCCTACAGCCTCCAAGCCTATTTCTGGTCAGGGCTGTTACCCAACTCCCCACCACTGCTGGTCAGTGCTCCAAAAATCCTACTTTTCCTTCATACTGGATCTTGAAATTGAAAAAAGCAATAATTTAGAAGTTGGATGAAAGGTTTAGTTTAGTAAAAACACTTTTGGTAGTTAAATAATACATTCTTTCATCAAGCGAATGATACCCCTTCCAAATTAAGGAAAATATGGTCCTGCTGGCAACATTTTTTCACTAATGATGAATATTCCAAACTCATGGCTTAATCTTCCACAACATAGACCGGCATATAATCATGCATCCTGGGCCCATTACCTTCCCTCCACCCTCCTCCTTGCGATGACTACTAAGGAAATCACCTACCCCCTTAAAACCCACTGCAACCGTAGTGCACATACCCCCTTTATCGCCAGTGATACAACCCTGATAGAGAATACGAGCAAATGTATATACACCCAGAACACCAGCATAAAGACATCAAATACCACATCCACAAATGAGCTGAGGCAAACATAACTGCTACAACCAACCAATTTTAGTTCATTCCTGGAAGTTTCTGTTTCTGTTTTTTGTTTGTCTGACATGCTCCGATAAGGAGTTAACCTAAAACTAGGCATACTGCCTATACTTTAATTACACCAACATACTGGCTGATATGTACGTGATATGTAAAAAGAAACAAATCCGCGCAATAAACTATAATGTACTACTAAGCAGCTGAACACTAAGGGTCAAATAATCAAAATCCCTGAGAAGAACATAAAAATAAATAGTGCAGCGCTTTATATGTCCATATATCAAAGATAGAAAAACAGCACAGTGAATCAGTATATAATCCCCGTGATCTTCATAGATGACACATGGACTCTTGATTGCATGCAGGTGGTAACAGACACACACACAGTGAGAGACCTCCACCAACAGATAAATTGGCCGCTCACCTTCAAACATGGACCCTTTAATTATAGAGGGTCACTGAAAACCTTCCCTTACGGGTTAATCCAAAGCAGATGAAGATGTAAACTTCCCCAAAAGGATTAGGGTCATCAATTCCATATGAAATCAGGATCATTCAAAAACTTCCAGGTATTAAGTTCATAAGGCAGTGTTTACATGTGGAAAGTATAGAAGCAGACCATAGTGTTTCTCCGTAGTAGAAAACAATTTAATGAAAAACAAAAGTAGTGCACTTACATTTAAAAGGCACTAAACCAGTGCCGAGGTACAACAGCGCGTCTGGTGAGACTGTGAATGAACTGGGGGTGACGTCACGAACTTCCCATCCGTACGCACGTTACGTCCCAGTAGGCGGGACTTCATCAGCGGACATGGGAAGAACGCCAGACACCCGCTCTTATAACAACAAGGCGCCTGTAACTATGGAGACACGATGCAGCGTCACATGACGCCGATAGGGACGTCTGAATCTCATGACATCAACCAGGAAGTGTCCCCGTGAGCCGGATATCCACACAAAGGCTCCAAAGGCAACCAAAACAAACGATAAAAACTTTAAAATATAAATATATATATCTAAAATTCAACCAGTAACCAGCCCAGTTGATTAATAAGAAATATATGTATATTAATGCAGCGATCAACTCCTACAGTTACTACCGATATGGAGAAAAAAGCTGCTTATACATTGGATAAAAAATAAATAAACAAATCTGGATTGCAGACCTGAATATAAACATGACATCAACCACAGCCCACAACAATCTCACCAAACCAAAATAAACATACTATAACAATAATACATTAATAAATCACATATAATAAAATAAAAAAACATCTATGATCTAATTAGCGGTCAGTTATAAAACAATTTATGTCAAATTCAACATTTAACCCGTCAGGGCAAAGAACTTGTGTTTCATGAATCCAATGGGATTCTCTTTTGCTCAGCTGACGGATAAAATTGCCACCTCGCCAATGTCTCGTGACTTTCTCTATGCCCCAGAATCTCAAGCCCTTGGGATTTTGTTGGTGGAACTGTTTAAAATGCCTAGAGACATTATGAGTTTTGACCCCCTTTCTAATATTATTAACATGTTCTGCCACACGAACATGTAGAGGTCTCGAGGTTCGGCCTATATATTGGAGTCCGCAATCGCACTCCAGCATATAGACGACCCCCACCGTGGCGCACGTAATCAATTGTTTAATATTATATTCTTTATTGGTGGCAGATGCCAAAAAAGACTTCCTTTTCTTAAGATTAACTTTAGAAGTCCTGCACGGGACACAACGGCCACATGCGTAAAATCCACCAAGGAATCTAAACATGCTGTTATCTGACGGTACAGGGGGGTTTAGGACACTAGGTGCCAAACGGTCTCGCAAAGATGGGGCTTTCTTATAAATAAATTGGGGTTTCTCCGGTAAAACGGGACCAAGAATCTTGTCTTGTTTTAAGATGGACCAATTTTTTGCAATAATTTTCTCGAACTTTTTATACTGGATATTGTAGTCCAATATCATTCGAAAATTATGAGAATCCCCATCAGAAGTTTTACTTCGATCAGTCAATAATGTCTGTCTATCAATCATCTTAACTTGTTCTACCTCTCTGAGTAGAACCTGTTCATCATAACCCTTTTGCACAAATCTAGTGGTCAACACTCGTGATTGGTTTACGAAATCAGATACTTGTGTGCAATTCCGACACAATCTAATATACTGTCCCCTGGGGATGTTGCACAACCAAGAACGGTGGTGACAACTCCCCAGGGGAATGTACGCATTGCGATCGGTGGGTTTAAAGTGATTGGTCAACTTAAAATGATCACTTCCCTTGGTGATGGTAAGATCCAAATAGTCAACCTTCTCATTATCTATGGTCCATGTGAGGATAATATTTTTATTGTTATCATTAAGATGACTAATGAAAAAATCCAAAGCGGATCTATCACCCTCCCACACCAGGATCAAATCGTCAATATAACGACAATAACAAACTAATTCAGGGGGACGACATGCGAACACTGCCCGTTCCTCCCAGTGGGCCATAAAAATATTGGCCACACTGGGAGCAAAACGGGCCCCCATCGCAACTCCCCTAGTTTGTAAGAAAAAATCCCCATCGTACCAGAAATAGTTCCGGGATAAACAAAAATCCAAACAACTCAAAAGGAACTCCTGATGTCTACCAGACAGCGTAGAAGTGGACAGAGCCCATTCCACAGCAGTCAGTGCATCCTGGTGTCCTATAATGGTGTACAGGGACCCAACGTCTGCTGTCACCAATATACTTTTTTCAGAACACCCCAGAGATTGGAGGATCTGGATAATATGTTTAGTGTCTTTAAGGAATGCTGGCGTTTTAACTACCAGGGGTTGTAGAAATGAGTCAATGTATTGCCCTAATCGGGCTGACACTGAGTCAATCCCATTTACTATGGGCCTCCCTGGAGTGTTCACACTGTCTTTATGTAATTTCGGTAGAAAATAAATGATCGGAGTTCTACAAAACAATGGATCCAGGTAAAGAGCCTCTTTTTTGGTCAATATTCCCTGATCTTTACCATCCTCAATGATGTGGTGTAACTCATCCTTAAAGGACAACATAGGGTCTGTATGGAGAACTCTATATGTATCCTCATCTGACAATAGGTTACTCATTTCCATTTTATAGTATTCTTTACTCAGGATAACTAACCCGCCTCCTTTGTCCGCTGGACGAATTACAATCTCTTTTCTTTTTTCCAAAGATCCCATACCCCGTTTAATATATTGTGGGTCTAATACCTTTTTAATTTTCAATGACTCCAAATCCTTTACTACCATATTCTTGAAGACCTCCATATATTTGCTGTCGACATTAATGGGGTTGAATATAGATTTATTTCGTAAAGAAGAATGGTCACCCCTAACAAGTGGTGTAGCCCTACTGGTGTTAGATAAAAAATATTTTTTCATGTTCAAACTTCTAATGTATTTTTGCAAACTTACATAAGTTTGGAATTTGTTCAAGTTTTTGGTTGGGGCAAATTTAAGCCCTCTATCAAGGACTTTGATTTCATCATCATTTAATGTTACCCCACTTAGATTATAAATTCCTGCTCCTGTTACGGTTTCGACCTTTTGTAGTCGCCTACCCCCTCTCCTTCCTCTCTGTCTTTTCTTTTTCTTGGGGTACCTACATTGGGCGGTGGATACTGTGGCAATTGTCTCCACCATTCCCCTAGGTTGGGTCTGTGTACAGGGGGTCCAGTTTGGTATCCCCCACGTGACCCTAAAAAATCCCCCCTATCGTGGTCGGAGTGGTTGGCTAACGGTGCAAATCTATTTTGCGTAGGAAACCCCCTATCTTGGGGGTAATGGGGCCTCCCTCTATTGGATGGGTCAGCCCCATCTCCAAAATTACGAGAATCTCTCCATGGTTGGGATGCATTCTGATAATAAGATGATGTTGGATAATCATTTTCATAATGGGGGGTTGGTTGATAATTACCTTTACCTCTACCTCTTTTGTTCTTACCCCTTTTGGGGGGACCCCTATTAGGGTAATCGTGAGGGGAAGGAAACCTCTCATGAGGGGGAGGTACATCATATTGATACACTGGTTGGTTTCTAGGTGTTGCCATTTTAGTGGCATTAAGAGTTTCGACTGGGGGATCGGCAGTTACATTACCACCACCTATGGGGGGAGCATTCTGCCATTTGAAAATGCTACCTCCAGTGAAATCATCCCAATCACGTATAAACTTCTTCTTTTTCTTTGTTTGAATCTCAGCATCCCATTTCATAAGTTTATTTTTTAGCTCCCCTGAAAGTTTCAGAAATTCTTCACTTTCTTTATGGGGTTCTAAAAATGAGATGATCTCCCCAATCTGGGAGTCGAGGAGCTTTAATTTTCTTTGTTTCCGAGCCAGAAGAAATTCTATTAGCTCAAAACCTTTTTTGATGAAAAAGCCACTCCACTCGGACATAGAATCATCGTCAAGTAGACCATCATTAGGGGGCACATCCCACCTTAACCTTCTAGGAATAAGCTTGGCAGATAAATACTGTTCAAACGATGTAATATCCCACCAAGTTTTAGTCTTTTTTTCAAAAATATGCCCCAATTTAAGAAATGCCTGGGAGATATCATTAATAGGTTCATTAGAAGAATTCCTAGAGAAAACTTCATTAATTTTAACTTCCCGTTTTTCTAAATATTGAAAAACATCCATTATTGCAGCGTGATTTTTGATAACTTGAGAAATCAGAATATGTAAAAAGAAACAAATCCGCGCAATAAACTATAATGTACTACTAAGCAGCTGAACACTAAGGGTCAAATAATCAAAATCCCTGAGAAGAACATAAAAATAAATAGTGCAGCGCTTTATATGTCCATATATCAAAGATAGAAAAACAGCACAGTGAATCAGTATATAATCCCCGTGATCTTCATAGATGACACATGGACTCTTGATTGCATGCAGGTGGTAACAGACACACACACAGTGAGAGACCTCCACCAACAGATAAATTGGCCGCTCACCTTCAAACATGGACCCTTTAATTATAGGGGGTCACTGAAAACCTTCCCTTACGGGTTAATCCAAAGCAGATGAAGATGTAAACTTCCCCAAAAGGATTAGGGTCATCAATTCCATATGAAATCAGGATCATTCAAAAACTTCCAGGTATTAAGTTCATAAGGCAGTGTTTACATGTGGAAAATATAGAAGCAGACCATAGTGTTTCCCTGTAGTGGAAAACAATTTAATGAAAAACAAAAGTAGTGCACTTACATTTAAAAGGCACTAAACCAGTGCCGAGGTACAACAGCGCGTCTGGTGAGACTGTGAATGAACTGCGGGTGACGTCACGAGCTTCCCATCCGTACGCACGTTACGTCCCAGTAGGTGGGACTTCATCAGCGGATATGGGAAGAACGCCAGACACCCGCTCTTATAACAACAAGGCGCCTGTAACTATGGAGACACGATGTGGCGTCACATGACGCCGATAGGGACGTCTGAATCTCATGACATCAACCAGGAAGTGTCCCCGTGAGCCGGATATCCACACAAAGGCTCCAAAGGCAACCAAAACAAACGATAAAAACTTTAAAATAGAAAATATAAATATATATATATCTAAAATTCAACCAGTAACCAGCCCAGTTGATTAATAAGAAATATATGTATATTAATGCAGCGATCAACTCCTACAGTTACTACCGATATGGAGAAAAAAGCTGCTTATACATTGGATAAAAAATAAATAAACAAATCTGGATTGCAGACCTGAATATAAACATGACATCAACCACAGCCCACAACAATCTCACCAAACCAAAATAAACATACTATAACAATAATACATTAATAAATCACATATAATAAAATAAAAAAACATCTATGATCTAATTAGCGGTCAGTTATAAAACAATTTATGTCAAATTCAACATTTAACCCGTCAGGGCAAAGAACTCGTGTTTCATGAATCCAATGGGATTCTCTTTTGCTCAGCTGACGGATAAAATTGCCACCTCGCCAATGTCTCGTGACTTTCTCTATGCCCCAGAATCTCAAGCCCTTGGGATTTTGTTGGTGGAACTGTTTAAAATGCCTAGAGACATTATGAGTTTTGACCCCCTTTCTAATATTATTAACATGTTCTGCCACACGAACATGTAGAGGTCTCGAGGTTCGGCCTATATATTGGAGTCCGCAATCGCACTCCAGCATATAGACGACCCCCACCGTGGCGCACGTAATCAATTGTTTAATATTATATTCTTTATTGGTGGCAGATGCCAAAAAAGACTTCCTTTTCTTAAGATTAACTTTAGAAGTCCTGCACGGGACACAACGGCCACATGCGTAAAATCCACCAAGGAATCTAAACATGCTGTTATCTGACGGTACGGGGGGGTTTAGGACACTAGGTGCCAAACGGTCTCGCAAAGACGGGGCTTTCTTATAAATAAATTGGGGTTTCTCCGGTAAAACGGGACCAAGAATCTTGTCTTGTTTTAAGATGGACCAATTTTTTGCAATAATTTTCTCGAACTTTTTATACTGGACATTGTAGTCCAATATCATTCGAAAATTATGAGAATCCCCATCAGAAGGAGTTCTTTGCCCTGACCTATTTTGGTTTGGTGAGATTGTTGTGGGCTGTGGTTGATGTCATGTTTATATTCAGGTCTGCAATCCAGATTTGTTTATTTATTTTTTATCCAATGTATAAGCAGCTTTTTTCTCCATATCGGTTGTAACTGTAGGAGTTGATCGCTGCATTAATATACATATATTTCTTATTAATCAACTGGGCTGGTTACTGGTTGAATTTTAGATATATATATTTATATTTTCTATTTTAAAGTTTTTATCGTTTGTTTTGGTTGCCTTTGGAGCCTTTGTGTGGATATCCGGCTCACGGGGACACTTCCTGGTTGATGTCATGAGATTCAGACGTCCCTATCGGCGTCATGTGACGCTGCATCTTGTCTCCATAGTTACAGGCGCCTTGTTGTTATAAGAGCGGGTGTCTGGCGTTCTTCCCATATCCGCTGATGAAGTCCCGCCTACTGGGACGTAACGTGCGTACGGATGGGAAGTTTGTGACGTCACCCGCAGTTCATTCACAGTCTCACCAGACGCGCTGTTGTACCTCGGCACTGGTTTAGTGCCTTTTAAATGTAAGTGCACTACTTTTGTTTTTCATTAAATTGTTTTCTACTACGGAGAAACACTATGGTCTGCTTCTATATTTTCCACATGTAAACACTGCCTTATGAACTTAATACCTGGAAGTTTTTGAATGATCCTGATTTCATATGGAATTGATGACCCTAATCCTTTTGGGGAAGTTTACATCTTCATCTGCTTTGGATTAACCCGTAAGGGAAGGTTTTCAGTGACCCTCTATAATTAAAGGGTCCATGTTTGAAGGTGAGCGGCCAATTTATCTGTTGGTGGAGGTCTCTCACTGTGTGTGTGTCTGTTACCACCTGCATGCAATCAAGAGTCCATGTGTCATCTATGAAGATCACGGGGATTATATACTGATTCACTGTGCTGTTTTTCTATCTTTGATATATGGACATATAAAGCGCTGCACTATTTATTTTTATGATATGTACGTGAGACAAGCTCTCAACCTGTTTTATGTTGTTCCTTTCCTCTGTTAATATAGCGGCTGCGCCCGCAATACTGTGATTTTTCATATGTACCCTTTATAAATAATAAATACTTTTGATGAAATAATACATTCTTTTAGAGGTCTACACATCAAACCAAAGAGAAAGATGACTAAGGAGGAAAGAGGGATAGAGGGACTTAATTCCAAAAGATGGGGAGTCCCTCAGTCAGGAACAGCTGGGAGCTATGGGTCTGTGAGCTAGTCTAAACAGGGATAAGTATTCCTGTTTTTGAAAAAGTGACAGTTATCTCTCAATGAGATGTAAACTTTAGCCTTGTGCACAAGGAAGCTTTCGGGCATCCAACATAAATTGCAGGGGTATTTCCATGTCCCGGTGTGACTGTTGCAATGTATGCTGCACAGCATACACCATGCTTATTTAAACTCACACAGGTGTAAATATCTTGATGTGCATAAGCCACACTCAGGGTCTGACACTTGTGCACATCAGTGGCGGATCCAGGGGGGGCAACAGGGCAATTGCCCCCCCCCGGAGACCATCTGTCACACTCGCTTGCTCTGTTTTTTTTTTTGCGCCTGATCTGCCGAACTTTGGGGACCCAGTACCGGCCGGCCGTAGGACCCCTGGACCCCAAACTTGGCACGCATGTAGCCCAATGTCTCTTCTACAAGTGTGCAAAGTTTGGTGTCTGGGGGACCTACGGCCGTGGAGCACTGATTTTTTAAACCCGGGCACCCCTTCAATAGACTCCAATGTTAAACGGTCATTTCTCCAGTGATTTTGCGGACCCGGTACCGGCCGGTCGTAGGTCCTCTGGACCCCAAACTTGGCACACATGTAGCCCCATGTCTCCTCTATAAGTTTGAAAAGTTTGGTGTCTGGGAGAACCGATTTTTCAAAGCTGGGCACTCCTTCCATAGACTTCCATGTTAAACATCAGTCTAGTTATGGGCACAGTGAGGCATGGGCACAGTGAGGCAAAGTAAGGCAAGTATAAGCCTAGGACACCCTAGGCTTATACTTGAGTCAATTAATTTAATGTTTAAAAAGCAACATTATGCTAAATTCCTTTTATTAACATCCCTACAAGGAAAACAAATGCCCTTTAACCCTTTCGCTGCCAGAACCGTTTTTGCATGTATAAAAAATAATTTTAGGCCTGAAGAGTACATAAAACCCCCAAACATTATATATTTTCTGAAAGCAGAGGTCCAAGATAATAAAATAGTGGTAGTTCCAATTTTTTATATCACTTGATATTAACGCAAAGGTCTAGGAAATGCAAAATTCCAGTAAAAAACACACTAACATGAATTTTAGGGCAACCAAAACGCAATAAACTACCCAAATTTTCCATTAAATATGAAGGACAAGGTTGCATCGAGTAAATAGATACCCAACATGTTAAACCCTAAATTTGTGTGCACCCTTGATATGACAACCACTTTCAGTACCCACATTTTTTTTTTATCGTTGATGCTTAAAAAGTCCCCTATAAGTCATTAATTTAGTGTTACAGAGGCGGTCTTGTGCTAGAAGTATTGCTCCCACTCCAGCGTGCGCGGTGATATGTAACTTGTGTATCGAAATCAACGTTTTTGCTTGTTTTATGTTCATACGTGCGTATATATGTGAGGGTGGGGTCCTCAAAACATTTTTCAAGGGGGGTTCTATGTGCTTGGGTGTAATTTTTTATTTTTTTTTGCAAAAAATTAAATCTTTTTTTTTCTTTGCTTAATTTTTTTTTTCATCACGTAGGGGACAAAAAGTCCCCTGTGTAATGATTTTTAGGCAATAGGTTCTCTTTAGTGAGACATGCAGGGCCTTAAAGACCCTGCATGTCTCCTCTGGGCTCCACTGAATATTTTGCAATACATCCCTTCCCGGATATGCTGTCATACACATCCCTTTCTGGGTCACAGCATGAAGGGGATGAGACATGTGTTGGCTCCCCTCCCGTTACCAGCACTCATGTCAGAACACACGTGCTCGTGAGCGGGGGGCGGTACCGGGGGTGTGCAGAAACAATTGGATGGCAGCGCAGCCACCTGAATGCTTCCCATCTGATAGAAAGAAATTTGCCTGTCTGTTTTACACACAATCCCGGTGGCTGCAGCCTTCAGATTGTGTGTGTGTGTGTGACACTCCCTGCTGTCAGGTCCATACAGTGTAAGGACCTGGCAGTGAACAGGTTAAATTACCAATACATGACAGCTTCTTTTTGTAAACAAATGGATGGGGATTCTCTTCATCTATACCAGACCCTTATCGTAGCTAAGAGAGCCCCACAAAAAAAGGAATGTGGTTTCCCTTTAAAAATACATGATCTGGTTTGCATTTTATGGGGAAACTCCATGCAAGAAATCCAAGCACACAGCGAAGCACACAGGAGAAGGGGGATGAGTATACACCCTACCCCTACCCCTCCCCTCCCCCCCCCCAAACCATACCAGGTTACATGCCTACATGGCCTCAACATGAGGCAAAACTCATTGCTCCCTTGTTGATGAGAACAAGGGCTTTTAACCCACAACCCTGGCCCAGAGGGTGGGGGTTTGCTGGTGGTGGTAGAATCTGGAAATCCCCTTTCACAATGAACACTCATTCACAAACAAGAAAGTGAAAAGTAAATAAACACACAGAAGTCTTTTATTAAAATTAAAACCCATAAAAAGTACCACAATGTAAATAGAGCAATAATTATGCTGCCCAGCGATGCCTTTCAGGTCCACATCAGTCACAATAAATAACGCTTGTTGACCAGCAAAAAAAAAAGACCCCACAATCCGCTACTATCATTCATGTCCTATGAATGACATCTCCTGGCTCCTGACGCTACATGTTAACAAAATGGTAGTGTCTCCCAAGTGACCAAATATGGATATGGGGATCTAGATTCTGATAAGCCTCCAACCCGCAGATCCCTTAACAACCAGGCCAGGTTTGTGGTGAAGCTTGTCCTCATCAATATGGGAAAATGTACTTGGTCAGTGGGATTCCCAGGGCCTGGTGTGGATATTGAAGTGGAACCCACACTTTTTGTTTGTGTTTTTTTTGGAAGGGGACCCTCTGCCAGTTGCCAGCTTCCTAACAACCAGCTAGAGGGGAAGGTGTCACATTTAGCATCAGTAGTAACATTGTTGCCAAATATATTAATTCGGCTCAGCCAAACACCAATCTTGTTTTGCTGTTTGTCAAACCTCCAAACAAGATAAATTCAGTTTGGGACCAAATTGGCAGCTCATCTCTAATGATCAGCACTCCTGGAGTTGAAGATAAAATCTGATGCCGCGTACACACGACCGTTTTTAATGTCATTGAAAAAAAACGAAGTTTTTCTCAACGTGATTCTTCTCAAGCCTGCCTTGCCTACACACAATCATGAAAAAAAATGCTCGAGCAAAGCGCAGTGACGTACGAAATGTAGGACGCCGCTATAAAGGGGAAGTTCCATTCGGATGGCGCCACCCTTTGGGCTGCTTTTGCTGATCCTTGTGTTAGTAAAGTTTGGTGAGAGACGATTCTCGCTTTTCAGCCTCGTGCTCTTCAGTCCGTTACAGCATGACGAATGTGCTATCTCCATTACGAACGCTAGTTTTACCAGAACGAGCGCTCCCGTCTCATCACTTGCTTCTGAGCATGCACGTTTTTTTCACGTCGTTAAAGCTTAAACACGGCCGTTTTTCATGACGAGAAAACCGACAACGTGAAAAACAACGAGAAAAATTAGAGCATGTTCCAAATTTTTAATGCCCATTTTTCACGTCGTGAAAAATGCTCTGGAGCCCACACACAATCGTTTTTAATTACCAAATTAAAAAATGGCATTTTTCTCGTCATGAAAAACGGTCGTGTGTACGCGACATGAGACTTTATTCCAACCATAAAAACACCAAATACAGGTGCACAAACACTTGTTTCTTGTACAGACTGTACAGTATATGAATGCAGTGTTTGTGCACCAGTGTTTAAATGTAATCTTCCACTCCAGGATTGCTGATCATCTTTGACAAGTTGAGCATCCTATCCTCATGCCTACTATCTGCATAAGTAACCCACTACACACTAGCAACTACAAATTACCCAAAAGGGAATGGATACATGGTGCATAAGGAACAAGGGAGTCAATCTGTGCAAAGAAAGGTGTTCTGTTAGTTTTACAAACCTTGTTATCCAAAATAATACAGGAAGCAATCTTTAACAGATCTCAGACTTTTTCTTAGACATCTCTTTCATCAACCCTACTTTCAGGTTCAGTGATTTTAATTGAAGTTTACAAATAGATTTACGGAGAGTCAAGGTTACAGAGAATTCATCAACCCTACTTTCAAGTTATCACTAGGACCTAACATTTCTTTATTGGTTCCTCCGTACCCCAGAAACGTTCCATTCAATTTGTTTCGCTTTCTAAAATGTGATCTTGAAACTGGTGAATCCATAGATGATAGCTCTTCTGTGTACCAGATAATATCCAGCAAAACATCCAAGCAAATAATAGAGAAAAGGCAAACTGTTTTAATAAGAAAAATCTTCATGAATAGAAGAACCGCATTGGGAAGCACCAGAAATCTAATAATGCCAGGGAGTGGATAGATCTACCCAGTAAATATCTTGTCTGATAAAGAACTATTGATATTGGCAAATAGTTCTGTCATTGTGACCAATGTAGATGAAACATATTCATATTACATCTGTACTCTTCAGTTTATAGTAAATAGGTTGCTAATCAGTCATGGGTATTTCTCTTCTCTGCAGTGGCGGCTGGTGGGTTTTTCTCTTGGGGAGACGGTAAACAACCAGCATTAAACATCCCCCACCCCCCCCCCACAGCATCGATGCACCCCCCTGCATCAGGGGCGGCCAGGCTAGCTGCTAGCACACCCCCGGGAGGTCCGACACTTACTGATTCAGTGCAGGCAGCGGTGGTGTGCTCTCCTCTCCTCCTCCTCCATGCAGGCAGGGGCAATGTGCTCTCCTCTCCTCCTCATCCTCCTCCTCCATGCGGGCAGTGGGGGCACCAGCACTTTCAGGTTCTGTGCAGGCTGCTGTGGTGTGGTGTGCAGCGGCGGCTCCGGCTCCAGCGTGTCTCCTCTTCCAAAGCGCTAGGAATCCAATAGGATCGCCTGGCACTTTGGCCAATCAGGAAACACGTCTCATGACCTGATTGGTGGCGAGGAACTGTAGTCTGACCATAGCGAAAATTAATTCCCTAGCATCACACAACAGGGTGGGATCGGGACGTAGTGCTCTGCGCCCCAAGCCCACCCTACTTTGAAGCCTATTAGAGCCTCTGGCTCTAATCAGGTGCTTCAAAATACACACTTACTGCCATAGTAATTCATGCGCCCAGCATCCTGAAAGGGGCATGGCGCATGGATAGGGAGGGCGGCGGAGATGCTGGGGGGATGTCGCCCGTGCACCCACAATGCACCCACTGCTTCTCTCATATGTTACAATATAGGTGTGGATTTAAGCTGAAGTGTCCCTGTCAGGAACCTCTGACCTCTGCTTTGTCTCTTCTTGCTGAGTCACCTGAGATGCTAGACAACACCCTGTCTGATCCATTGGACAATCCTTCCCTGTGCTTGTTTCTGCTGAACCTTGTACTCCTTGCTCCTCCCAAGAACCTCATATGTAAGCCATGACTTTGCACTTCTTGTTTGCTTGCCCAATTATTGTGCTCTCTCCAGCCAATATCTCGCTTTTGTCACTACTTCTGCTGTCCATATCCCAGCTACCACTTGCTACCTACTTTTGGCTTGTTCCTCGACCATGCTTCTGCTTAATCCCAACCTGTGACCACTTGTTACCGACCTTTGACTTGTTTACCGACTAGGCTTCTGCTTAATCACTACCTGCTATATCCACTACTGAACCCCCGGTTGCTCACTTCCTGGTGGGGCAATCCTGAGGAATGCAACCTATTACTCATATGCAGCAAAACACATCTCCACCATCGGGAGCTTTGGTTAATGCTTAGACTCTGCATCTCGGGTGAGCCCATGTCAGCTACCAGGGTGACCTCCTGCTTCACTTATCCAGCTGATTGGTGGGAGCTTCTCTACTGCTATATCTACTGGCCTTTGAGCCTGACCCCTTTGCTTTCCCAGTGTAAAGCGAAACAGATGCCAAATACAGTATGAGCTAGCCAACTCATAAACATCTCATTGATAAATAACCAACCTGGACATTAAAGACAACTCTACTCTTCCTGTGACTGTTATGTGCCACTGGTCAGAAATCAGTGGCCAGGAGGAATGGTTAGAGATGAAGATGAGGGCTAAGCTGTTGACTTTTGGCATGTAAGCTCTAATGGGAAGGGCCCTCTGATTCCTCTTGTATTGAATGGTATTGTAAGTGTACTGTCTCCTTTCATTTTGTGAAAGCCAACTAGATTTAGCTTTTTTTCATATTTAAATAATCTTTACAGGAGTACAGACTCTTGCCATTCCTTTTTCATCTCTTATTTTGGGACCATGAAGCCCATATGTACCCATAACCATACTTGCTTACATGTTGCAAATTCAAGTCATTCAAAAGATGCGGTTTCTGGCATTTAGAGGGCAGGCAGCTGAACAAAATAATAAATAAGTAGGCAATGTCCCGTGTGTCATCTTAAACCCTAACTGCAGGCAAAACGTTTTTTTTTTTGGGGGGGGAAATTTGATTAGAGGGTTCCCCTTAGTTTCTTTTGGTTTGACACCTGTGAAATAAAAGGGGAAATGGTATTACTGAGACAGGAAGACATTGACAACTATAAAAGCATGACCTGGCCTTTAAACCTTCTTCACTCTACTAAAAAAAAAAATATTTGTTGGTGTGTCTGCCCATTGAAGAGATTTCCCATCACTTCCTGACACATTATCAGTAGCACAGGAAATGAGATGAAATCTCCCCAATGAGTACACAGACAAAAATAAAAACTTGACAAGTCTTCTCTTTATCAAAAAACAAAAACAAAGTATTTGGCTTGGGTTTTTTATTATTTTTAATGAAAGTTATCATTAAAAATTACATAAAACACTGTAGTGATGATCACAGAATCATTGGCACATACATTTGAATCATAATGTCAAAGTGATATACATGTTTTTTCAAGTGAAAGAAAAATGTTTTGTTGCTGTATCTGCCCATTGGAGAGATCTCTCTTCACTTCCTGTCCCTGAGACACCTTGTCACTAGGAATGGACTCAGGTGTGTTCGGATCAAAGTCCAAACCCACCTGAGAAATCCCACCAGGAAGCCATCACTGCATGCTGCCAATCATAGGCAGCGTGTGTATGTGCAGGTGCTGGCCAAGAAATGCCTCACTGTCTATGATTGGCGGTGTGCAGTGAGGGCTTCCTGGCGGGAATTGCTCAGGTGAGTTGGGACCACAATCCGAACATGCCTGAGCCCATCCCTACTTGTCATTAGTACAGGACATGAGAGGAAATCTGCCCAATTGTTACATTGCCAAAATAAATACTTGACAGGTATTCTACGTCTTCCTCTCTTTATCCCAAAAATCTTTTTTTTTACTAAAGTTAAAAAAAAAAAATTGAATAAAGGTTAGCAAAAAATGGACATAAATAAAACACTCCAATGATGATTACAGCATCATTGGCACATAAAGAGTATTATAACGTGGAAATAATATACATGCGTTTTTCCTTGTATTTTTTAAACAAGTACTGTTATTTTTTAAGTATTTTTAAATGCACTAGTCAGCAGGCAGACACTCAAATGTAGAGCCTGCTTTATATCCACATTTCCCATCAGGCCTCAGTCATGAAAGTTGGGAATATAAGAGCTACTTAGAAGGGCCAGCAGCAAGAGTACTCTCTGTAGCTTGGAAATGAATACAACTACCAATGAGTGCCTTCCACTTCAGTGTACATGCACTTCGCTAAAAGTTCTGAGAGCTGTGCACATCAATGAATGCTTATTTCCAGTGACAGCTCTCAGATCAGATGGGTCCATAGACAGAGCTTTCTACATCTAAGGCCTTCACCCCACCAAAGAGCTGGGCTTAAACTTGTGCCTGGCAACATGATGGAAGTGGATTCTGCAGTTACAAGGATGAACAGAAGTAAATACCATGTGTAGCCAAGATTTCTATGACAAGTTTAAGGTGATACGTTTTTTTCTTTTCTCAGTAGATTGAAATATAACCAGTAGCGGACCGCCCCATGTAGATATACGGCGGCGGCGGGGCGACCGCTCTGCTCCGGATAATGTATATGCATGTGATCTGGCATTTCTGGGCAGAGGGTGCGCATGCCTACCACCCCACCTGTGCTGTGATTCAGTACAGCACAAGTCTGTCAGTAGGTCCCGGCCAATGATTTATGGCCGGGACATGTTGATTGGCTTAGCGAACCACAGTACAGAGCATTGTGTATGCTATCAACAAAGGGGAAACGGAGCAGTGACCTGGCTTTTATTTTCTCCATTCTATGAATGTGAGCCTATCAACGGAGTCTGTGGACAGGCACACTCTTTGATCCGTTACAAACCCTCCAGTACCACTGAATGTGCGTTCAGAAAGCACGCTGGATGCAGGACAGGCCAGTAGCTCAATTGCATATTGAACAAGTTTTGGCCAGTGGTCCATCCTTAAGACCCAGTAACCCAGTTGATGCTCTGTTGGAAAGGTTTCCAAGTCTTCTCTTGCCCCTAGATATTCCTGAACCATGTAATGCAAACGCTGGCGATGGATCAGCCACATCAATTAGTAAAAGCAGCACACATTACACCTTGCTAGGCACAAAGGTAACCCCTTTATTCCCCCCTAGATGTTAACCCCTTTCCAGCCAGTGTCATTAGTACAGTGGCAGTGTATTATATTAGCACGGATCACTATTCTTCTAGTGTCACCGGTCAGTGTCAGTCAGTCCCCCCACCGTGTCAGCTGGGGTCAGATTGCCCACCACACTATCACAGTGCCACTATAAGTTGCTGATCACTGGCAATACTAGTATAAAAAAAAATCCAGTATATATACCATCATTTGTAGACGATATAACTTTCACGTAAACCAATCAATATACACTTATTGAGATTCTTTTTTTTTTACCAACGACAAGAAGTAGAATACATTTTGGCCTAAAGTTATGATGTTCTAATGTTTTTTTATTGGATATGTTTTGTAGCAGAAAGTATCTTCCATCTTGCTTCAGGTGATTGTAGCCGTATTAGTGCATTTTTTTGCTTTTTGTCACTGCATTATTTTAACTGATAATTGTGCGGTCATGCAACACGTTAAACAACTAAAGTTGTTGTTGATGTCATCTTTTTCCCCACAAATAGAGCTTTATTTTGGTGGCATTTGATCACCACTGCGGTTTCTTATTTTTTGCGCTATAAATGAAAAAAGACCAAAAATTTGTAGAAAAAAAAACAACAATATTTTTTACTTTCTGCTATAAAACATATCCCAAAAAAATAATTAAAAAAATTCAAATGTCTTCAAAAATTTAGACCAATATGTATTCTGCTACATATTTTTGGTAAACAAAATCCCAATAAGTGTATATTGATTGGTCTGCATGAAAGTTATAGCGTCTAAAAACGATGGTATATATACTGAATTTATTTTTTATTTTCATTTTTTACTAATAATGGCGGCGATCAAAGACTTATAGTGAGACTGTGATAGCATGGTGGGCAATCTGATGCTAACTGACACTTTGTGGGAACCAGTGACACTAATACAGTGACCAGTGCTAAAAATATACACTGTCACTGTACTAATGATACTGGCTAGGAGGTGGTTAAACATCTAGGGCGATCAAAGGGTTAAATATGTGCTTAACCAGTGTTTATGTGTGTACTGTGTGGTGCTTTCACTAAGGGACGTGCTGGTTTTTATTCATTGCTTTGCAGGGAAACCCTAACCGACAAATCCCCGCTGACAGGATAGAGCTCTGTATTGTTTACATTAACAGAGCTCTGTCCTGTCTTCCTCCTCACTGATCAGCTGGCACCCGCTGATCAGCTTTTGCTGTGACTAATCACAGAACAGCCTGCACGCGTGCGCACTCCCTACCCGGAAGTGCTGGATCACGTACTAGATATGTGATCCGGCACAGGAGAGCCACTCTGCTGCCGTACTCCTCCGTGAGTTGGTCGGCAAGTGGCTAGAGTGCCCATTTAAATCCTCCAGAGTGCCTCTTTGGTACAGGAGTACTAAGGGGGCACTCTGAAGGAGGAAGTAAGGGGGCACTCTGGAGGTACTATGTTAGTATCTCCAGCATGCTCCCTTTCATCCTCCAAAGTGCCCGCTTAGCACTACTACTGGTGGATTCAAGGGAACACTGTGGAAGGTGTAAGGGACACTCTGGAGGCACTAACGGGCACTCCAGGGGATGTAGGGGGGCACTTTGCAAGATATAGGGAGGTACTCTGGAGGATATAAGGTGGCACTTTGGAGACACTGATATAAGGGGCACTGATGTAGGGGGAACTCTTGAGGAGATAAGGGGGCTCTGATGTAAGGTGACACTCTGGAGACACAGATGTAAGGGGTGACTCTGATTTATAGGGGTAATGCTGGGGACTTTGCAAGGGATTGTGGTGCTCACCCTGACTGCTGCACTCTATATGTTTGTTACTTACTCCTGCCCCCTGTACTCTATACATTATGCTGTACATAGACCTGACCAAAGTGTTCAAATTTGTTGGTTTTAATGAAGTTCTTCCTCAATGTAGGCACAGAAAGACAAAAATATACTTTTTGTGTGCATAAAAACATATGTAATGGAAATGTTTAATTTGAAATAAAAATGTTCCTTTGTCCTGAGGTTTCTTTGTGTCTGTGAGGCTGTCGGTTGTGGCGCAGTAATTAGTATTTTGTGGGTACAAAGACTGTGGAATATGTATGCGGTGTATACAGCAGGCGCAGATTCTGTTCAATCGCCCTTTAAGACCCTCCCACTACCCATGCCTACTGTTTGCCGCGGCGAGCAGAGCACAAATCAGAACTTGTTTTTCTGTTGTTTCCCAAGGTGCCCCATGTCTTTCATAATCTTAGTCATGCTCACATTTTGTCATTCTGTTTTGACTTTTTAATTGTAAAGCCAGGAAGATTACTCATGAGTTGTGAGTATTGTTAGTGTTTACATTGTGTTTATACTGTTTAAAGGCTAATGCTGACCATACATGTATATAATTTTGGCCAAAACTGGTAGTTTTCGGAAAGATCATTCGACATTCATGCCGTGGACCCAACTTTACAGTTGATTTGGACAGTAGGCCCAGCTAATGTCGATGAATCTGAAGAGAAAGCTTTTACCGTTTCAGCCAAAGTGTATATGTGATGTTATATTCTAAACAAAAATAAATCCTCTGTCCTGTATTGCTGATGTCCTTGAAATATAGGTGAACCGGACTTATATATGTTGTTATTGTTCTTGACTGATCACTTTTGTTCATGGAAACTGGTTTATTCTATCAGTTAGTGGTTAATTCACTTGCGAGCGACAAACAGCCAATCACTCTGCAGACGGACGATATTCTATATGTGTGTAGCACCACCCTCTCCTCTCAGGGGAAAGGAGAGGCACCCATGCCACAAGCCCGTGTCCTCTAGTTTAGAGGTCAGGCGGTGTATATGTACCTGGGTCCCGCAGCGAGTTACCTCCTTCCACTGGTTCCCATCTCCAGAGTGTAGAGACGAGTCTGTACTTTTCCCTGTTCAATAAAGTCAATGTCCAAACCACTTAAACTCCAACGTTGAGTTTATTTTGTATCTTTGCTTGATAGGTAAGACAGAGTAGATGAGAGAGATAATAGTTGAGCTAAACAGATTCAGGCACAGAACTCCCATATTTATCACGACTCGGTCCCGGATAGTCCCTCAATGGTCCTAGCAGCCGATGTGGAGCTCAAACAAGCAATTTAAATCCTCCAAGGACAAGTTCAGTATGTCCCCGAAGAGCAGCAGCACTCCGCAGGGTCAGTTCTGCGGAGCATAGGATCCTTCCCTCGGACAGGTCACCAGGCCTTTCCCAAGACAGCAATCTAACTATTACTCATCTCCTGTTATGGGACTGATCCTCCCCTGGCTTCCTCTTGATCGGAGCGGATACCCTCACCCGGGCATCCTAGGACTCCAAAGTTCTGCCTGTAAACCGAGTTGAAGGTACTGGGCCTACCCGTAATGTTGCGGTCTCGGGCCGAAGGTGCCTGAGACTCTTCAGTCGGTGTACGCACCCCCCTCCTTAGGGGGCGCACTCCTCCGGGTACTTGTCCCCGGGTCTCTTCCTGAACAAATGGCGTCTGCCTCTTTTATATCCTCTCCCGGCATGCACATCAGGTAGAACCAGCCCACTGCATGGTAGCTGAGAGAGGACATCTAATCACGCCAATGCAACCTATGGTTCAACCTTGACCCAACATGGCAGCGCCACCTGCAGGCCACAGGGAACTCCACATAGGCACACAGCAACAAAGCAGAGTCCAGCACAATTAGAAGGCCCGAGCCATACTAGTGCTCGGGTCATCCCCCTAAATTTGGACCTAGAGACCCCACTAAATTTGGAGTACCCGCTACATGTGTATTGTCCCAAATGGTGAGTTTTTAAATATTGATTGTCTTTGTTTATAAAAGAGGTTTCTGTTATATTTTAGGTTGTCAGAAAAAAATGTGCTCTGGAAGGAAAGAATAATAATATCCCATAGTGATGTACTGTATACCATATTATTAAAAAAAATAAAACAGGTAAAAGGTACTCACAAACCAAAGGGCATTAAGAGCATATAAAACTGCACCACCAACACTCTGGGCGGGTGTGATGACGTTACTGCTATTCTTCACTCAATGTACATTTTGTTCAATGGGGCATCAGAGCAGTGGTGAAGGAAAACAGCAGATCTTTCTAAAATACATGCTAGCCAACACCAGAGAGCGCTCCCCAAAGCTGTATACTGTATACACAATACACTCAGATAGATTAATCAGTGCACCTGCCTCGAACAACATTCCATTGAACAAAATGTACGGATTGAATTAGAACTTAAAAAGGTCTATCAAACTGCAGATGGAGCTTGTAAGCCATCAATATCCTTGGTAACGATCTCCAAAGCCCTGGAAGTTTGGATCGAAAAAACTGAAGCAGCAGTATCGAACGATCTTGGTAAAACTGAGATTTTAATAGATGTGTGATGCTTCCACTGTAGGTGATATGGGTGTTGTCAGATTGTGGCTGCAGCAGACCCCAGATAGTGTTCCCATAACTACAAGTTTAACAGATAAAAGGTGAATGGTGCTGCGCTGCTTGCAACTAAAGTGGATAAATAAATGTAATACACATGCGATATAAAATGAATTGCTGTGCAGCCTCTGCAATGATGAATCAAAATATTGTGCAAATAGACCAATAGTCTTCCAATATGTAAATTATGTTGCTCTGTTTACAAGCGAAATGGATCCACTCAATGTAATACACGTGCAATATTAAATATTAAATAGAATATATGTGCAAATTCTGCAAAAATAACTGCAAGCAAATCAATAAAAACTGTGCAAATGTAGCAATAAATTTAACATGCAAACCATTGATAATTTTAAATATACATAAATTAATAAAATATTCACTAATAAATCAAATTGTGTGACTTTAATCTATCTATTTTAGATCGGACAGTAAATTAAATCCAGTGTTGTGTGTTGAAGTTCATATAGATTAAAAATTCTGTTATATAAAGGTGACAGGAGAGAAAGAATATAAGTGATTGCTTCTATGTTGTCTGGGACAACAACCGCTGGCAAAAAGTATAGAATCACCACTCCTCGAAAATGTTCATCGAATTGTTTAATTGTGTAGAAAAAAAAACTTATCACAGACATGCCTCAAAACTATTTTCATTTAACGTTCCAACCCTCTGGCTTTAAAGGGGTTGTAAACCCTCAGGATTTTCCACCTTATTGCATTCTATGGGGAAAAACCTTTTGTGCTGCAGCACCCCCCCCCCCCCCTTTTTCTTAACTGAGCCTGATCGTCCCAGCGCCGTGGATGAACACACAGCAGCTCCAGCCGCTATCTCGGGTCCTCATTGGATAGATTGATAGCAGCAGGAGCAATTGTGGCTTCCACTGCTGTCAATCAGCAGGACTTGGGAGCGCGCCGGAGCGGCGCTGTGATTGGCTGCAGCGGCGATACCCGGAAGTAACCTTCCGGCTATCGCCGCAGCGATGGATGCAGCTGAAGAGGGAGACGAGGACGGCTTCGGGGGCCCCGATCTAAGGTAAGTGATGCATAATGAGCTATTATGCTAGTCATAATAGCTCATTATGCCTTTCTCTTACAGGTCGATGGAAAAAAAAAAAGTGGGTTTACAACCACTTTAAGAAACAGTTAAAAAAAAAATTAAAAGAAAGAAAACTGTAGTCAGTTGCAACTGTTTTTGCAGATCAAGATTGCAGATTGCTTCAGCTACTGGCCATAATTAAAGTTTTTTTTTGTTCTACATCATCCAACCCTTGTACAGCTAAGTATTTCCCAGGTGTGTGCTGGTATGGATCCCTCAGAGAAAATTAAAAAGTGTTTTTCATGCTTAACACAATTTTCCTGTCTTAATGAGCTCTATGTCAGCACAAACTCCCACCCAGTCTATAAAAAACTAGTTACATAATGCCATGCTGGGTGGGGGTTTCAAATTTATGAGTTATGGTCTTGATTAGTGCAGGGGGTGAGTGGGACCTTGTCAGGAAAGGAAAATTGCGGTAAGTATGAAAAAAAAAAAAACATTTTTCTCCACAAAACAAGCTTTAAAATTGTTAGTCAAGTCTCAGCTGCAAAACCAAATCCATCCACTAGATGGCACTTTGTGACATTACCATAGGAAATAAAACCTTTATCTGTGAAGCTTTCTGAATGAAGTAGCAAAATGAGACCAGCAGAAAAATCTTTAAAAAGGTAAAATAAAAATGTGTATCCCCTGGATGTGCAGTAATTACAGATTACCAATGTTCATTTATATTGCAATATTTATCACAGGTATTTATGTAGGGCCCACAATATACTCAGCACTTTATATACTGTACAATCACATCAGTCCCTGCGACAAAGCTTACATTCTTAAGAATTCCTCCTATCTCATACACCGTATATACTCGAGTATAAGCTGAGTTTTTCAGCACATTTTTTTGTGCTGAAAATGCCCTCCTCGGCTTATACTCAAGTCTTTGTCCATCTTCAACTTTGTGCGCCTGATCCCGGCCAGCCCTAGGTCCCCTGGACCCCAAACTTGGCACACACACTCTTCCTCTACATGTGTGCAAAGTTTGTTGTCCGGGGGACCTACGGCTGGGGAGCACCGATTTTTCAAAGCCGGGCACCCTTTCCATAGACTCCCATGTTAAACGGTCATTTCTCTGGTGATTTTGGGGACCCGGTACTGGCCGGCCCTAGGTCCGCTGCACACATGTAGCCCCACTCTTCATCTACAAGTGTGCAAAGTTTGTTGTCCAGGGGACCTATGGTCGGGGAGCACCGATTTTTCAAAGCCAGGCACCCTTTCCATAGACTCCCATGTTAAACATCAGTCTAGTCACACAGCGCTGGAGATCAGGTAGGGAGATTGGGCACAGTGAGGCATGGGCAGTGAGGCATGGACACAGTGAGGCATGGACACAGTGAGGCATGCAGAGGGACACCTTCGGCTTATACTCCAGTCAATACGTTTTCCCATTTTTTGTGGTAAAATTAGGTGCCTCGGCTTATATTCGGGTCGGCTTATACTCGAGTATATACGGTACATACACACATATTGGGGTCAATTTAGACAGGATCCAAATACCTTACCAGCATGCATTTGGAATGTGACATGAAACCGGAGTGCCTGGAGGAAACCTGTGTAAGTACAGGGAAAACATTCAGGTAGTGTCCTGTGTGGGATTCGAACCAAGGACCCCAGTGCTGCATGGCAGAAGAGCTAACCTCTAAACCACTGTGCTTCTCTTCATAGACTTCTGAAGAAGAGGACGATTGATCTAATTCTTGTAAAACGTTACCCCACCACTCCCCTTGCTTAGGTATGCTCAGTGCACGGTTTGCTTTATTTTGTATTCCAACTATCTGTATAGGTGTTTTTTTTTTTTTTTACTTTTACTTATCTAGCATAATGAATGTAAGATATTTCATTACAATGTAGATGTCAGAGATTTTGAGGCCAATTTACTAAAGAAGTTGAGAACATTCACACAATACATTTTTTTATGTTATTATGTGAAAAGCAAACTCCTGTGCACTTTATCTGCAAATCATATTTTAAGTCAGTTCTCAACTCTTTAATATTTGCTGATATTCTTTGCTACACTTATTACCATTCACTGTGCATAATGTACATATAAGGACTCAGACTACGATAAACAAAAATTCTCTGGTTTCATGAAACAAAGATTGAACTCTTTGGCCTGAATGGCAAACGTCATGCCTGGAGGAAACCAGGCACCGCTCATCACCTGACCAATACCATCCCTACAGTGAAGCATGGTGGTGGCAGCATCGTGCTGTGGGGATGTTTTTCAGCGGCAGGAACTGAGAGACTAGTCAGGATTGAGGGAAAGATGAATGCAGCAATGTACAGAGACATCTTTGATAAATACCTGATCCAGAGTGCTCTGGACCTCAGACTGGGGCAAAAGTTCATCTTCAAACAGGACAACGACCCTAAGCACACAGCCAAGATAACAAAGGAGTGGCTACGAGACAACTCTGTGATTGTCCTTGAGTGGCCCAGCCAGAGCCCAGACTTGAACATCTCTGGAGAGATCTGAAAATGGCTGTGCACCAACGCTCCCCATCCAACCTGATGGAGCTTGAGAGGCCCTGCAAGGAAGAATGGGAGAAACTGCACAAAAATAGGTGTGCCAAGCTTGTAGCATCATACTCAAAGACTTGAGGCTGTAATTGGTGCCAAAGGTGCTTCAACAAAGTATTGAGCAAAGGCTGTAAATACTTATGTACATGGGATTATTTTTTTTAAAAAATTTTTTTATATATTTTCAAAGATTTCAAAGAAACTTCTTTCACATTATCATTATGGGTATTGTTTGTAGAATTTTGAAGAAAATAATGAATTTAATCCATTTTGGAATAAGGCTGTAACATAACAAAATGTGGAAAAAGTGAAGCGTGGTGAATATTTTCCGGATGCACTGTATGTCAATAAAAAAATAAAATAAATATGCACTTGAGTGGTTCGTTATTTTTATAAACCATCACATTGCAACATCCATCTATTACCATCCTTGCATGTGCCTGGGCTGTTACTGTTTTTAATTTTTGTGGAAGATTGAAACCAAAGGCAAAACTTAAGGCCACATTTATAGCGTTTTATGGAGTGACCATAATGTGCTGCTAGGTGACACGGCTGTTCAGGTTCATTCACACTATGGGTGACCTGCATTTTTCCGCACTCTAAATGCAGGGTACATAGAAAGCATTCACACTGGATGGCACTGATATGTCACAGCAGTGTAATGCACTGTGCAGTGACATTAACCACTTGCCTACTGGGTATCTTCACCTCCTTCTTACCCAGGCCAATATTTTCAGCTTTCAGAGCAGTCACACTTGAAATGACAATTGCGCGGTCATGCAACTGTACCAAAATGAAATTTGTATCATGTTGGGACAGATAGAGCTTTCTTTTGGTGGTATTTAATCACTATTGTTTTTTCTGTTTAACCCCTTCCTTACCGGGCCATAGTCACATGACGCGGTCAGGAACCCCCCCTCCCTCCGGATGGACGTATGACATCTTTTCTTCCCGGCCGTTTTGGGGGCACGCGCGTGCCCGCGCTCATGCCCCGGTGCGCGTGCCCACAATGTTCGCCGGGCACCCGCGATTACGGCAGGAGTGTTGGGACAGATAGAGCTTTCTTTTGGTGGTATTTAATCACTATTGTTTTTTCTGTTTAACCCCTTCCTTACCGGGCCATAGTCACATGACGCGGTCAGGAACCCCCCCTCCCTCCGGATGGACGTATGACATCTTTTCTTACCGGCCGTTTTGGGGGCACGCGCGCGCCCGCGCTCATGCCCCGGTGCGCGTGCCCACAATGTTCGCCGGGCACCCGCGATTACGGCAGGAGTGTGAATCTGTGTGTGTCAGAGGTGAGGAGACCGATGTGTGTTCCCAGTACAGAGGAACACAGATCGGTCTCCTCCCCTTGTGAGTCCCCTCCCCTACAGTTAGAATCACTCAATAGGGAACATATTAACCCCTTCAGCGCCCCCTAGTGTTAACCCCTTCCCTGCCAGTCACATTTACACAGTAATCAGTGCAGTTTTATAGCACTAATCGCTGTACAAATGTGAATGGTCCCAAAAACGTGTCAAAAGTGTTCGATATGTCCGCAGCAATGTCACGGTCACAATAAAAATCGCAGATCGCCGCCATAACTAGTAAAAAAAAAAAAAAAATGCCATAAATCCATCCCCTATTTTGTAGACGCTATAACTTTTGCGCAAACCAATCAATATACGCTTATTGCATTTTTTTTTTACCAAAAATATGTAGAAGAATACATATCGGTCTAAACTGAGGAAAAATTATGTTGTTTTTTTTTTAAATTGTGGTATTTATTAAATCAAAAAGTAAAAAATTGTGTTTTTTTCAAAGTTGTCGCTCTTCTTTTGTTTATAGCGCAAAAAATAAAAACCGCAGAGGTGATCAAATACCACCAAACGAAAGCTCTATTTGTGGGGGGGAAAAAACAAAGATCTAATTTGGGTACAGTGTTGCATGATCGCGCAATTCTCATTCAAAGTGCAACAGCGCTGAAAACTAAAAATTGGTCTGGGCAGGAAGGGGGTGAAAATGCACTGTATGGAAGTGGTTAACAAACAAAAAAAAAGACCGAAAATTTGGAGAGAAAAAAAAGAAATATTTGTTTCAAAATTTTTGCAAATAAGCAATTTTTCTTAACTGATGTGCGCTGATCAAGCAGCACTGATGATTAGTGCCCCAGATCATTAGTGTTTATGTCCCCTGTCTTAACATAGCTGGTTATTGGCTTTCCTTTCTTCACACAGTGACAGCGGTGAGGAAAGGAAATGCCAATAACAGGCATTTGTTTACATGTGATGAGCTGTGATTGGACACCGCTGATCACATGGTAAAGGGCCGCTGTAATTGGCCCTTTACCTCAATCTGTGATCAGCTGTCCAACAGACACCGCAATCACAGGGTGCGCCCTGAGGGAGCACAAGGTTCTGGGAGGACATCAATAGATGCCCTCCCAAAACGGGACGGCCACGCTGTAAGCAGTCTTTTGGCTATAGCACGGTCAGCAAGGGGTTAATTAAGCATTATGTGGAACTTCAATTAAAGTTAAAAATGGCCTTGTTTGTATGCAACAAAATGTAATGTGATTCCAACTGTGGAGAGAATGTACTTATTGTTTATCTTCTTGTACAAAATCAATAAAAATCTTTGAAAGAAAAAAAAAGTTAAACATGGAAACAAGTAGTAGTGCGGCGACTATTAACCACTTAAGCTCCGGACCATTATGCGGCTTAAAGACCAGAGGTGTTTTTACAATTTGGCACTGCGCTGCTTTAACTGGTAATTGCGCGGTCATGCAATGTTGTACCCAAACAAAATTTGCGTCCTTTTTTCCCACAAATAGAGATTTTTTTTAATGGTATTTGATTGCCTCTGCGATTTTTATTTTTTGCGATATAAACGGAAAATGACCGAAAATTGGGGAAAAAAAATGATATTTTCTATTTTTTGTTATAAGAAAAATCGAATAAACTCAATGTTAGTCATACATTTAGGCCAAAATTTATTCAGCCACATGTCTTTAGTAAAAAAAAAATGTCAATAAGCGTATATTTATTGGTTTGCGCAAAAGTTAGTTATAGCGTCTACAAACTAGGGTACATTTTCTGGAATTTACACAGCTTTTTAATTTATGACTGCCTATCTCATTTCTTGAGGTGCTAAAATGGCAGGGCAGTACAAAACCCCCCCAAATGACCCCATTTTGGAAAGTAGACACCCCAATGAAATTGCTGAGAGGCATGTTGAGCCCATTGAACATTTTTTTTTGTCCCAAGTGATTGAATCATGACCAAAAAAAAAAATTTGGTACAAAAATTTGTCACTAAATGATATATTGCTCACACATGCCATGGTTATATGTGGAATTGCAACCTAAAATACATTTTGCTGCTTCTCACGAGTACGGGGATACCACATGTGTGGGACTTTTTGGGGGCCTAGCCGCGTACGGGACCCCGGAAACCAAGCACCGCCTTCAGGATTTCTAAGGGTGCAAATTTTTGATTTCACTCCTCACTACCTATCACAGTTTCGAAGGCCATAAAATGCCAAAATAGCACAAACCCCCCCCCCCCCAAATGACCCCATTTTGGAAAGTAGACACCCCAAGCTATTTGCTGAGAGGCATGTTGAGTCCATGGAATATTTTATATTTTGCCACAAGTTTCGGGAAAATTACAAACTTATTTTTTTTTCCACAAAGTTGTCACTAAATGATATATTGCTCACACATGACATGGGCATATGTGAAATTACACTTCAAAATAAATTTTTCTGCTTCTCCCGAGTACGGGGATACCACATGTGTGGGACTTTTTGGGAGCCTAGCTGCGTACGGAACCCCGAAAACCAAGCACCGCATTCAGGATTTCTAAGGACATACATTTTTGATTTCACTCCTCACCACCTATCACTACCTATCACAGTTTTGAAGGCCATAAAATGCCAAAATAGCACAAACCCCCCCCCCCCCCAAATGACCCCATTTTGGAAAGTAGACACCCCAAGGAAATTGCTGAGAGGCATGTTGAGCCCATTGAATATTAAAAAATTTTGTCCCAAGTGATTGAATAATGAGAAAAATAAATAAAAAAATGTTTACAAAAAGTTGTCACTAAATGATATATTGCTCCCACATGCCATGGTTATATGTGGAATTGCACCCCAAAATAAATTTTTCTGCTTCTCCTGAGTACGGGAATACCACATGTGTGGGACTTTTTGGGAGCCTAGCCGCGTACGGGACCCCGAAAACCAAGCACCGCCTTCAGGATTTCTAAGGGCGCAAATTTTTGATTTCACTCCTCTTTTCCAAAAAAAGAAAAGAAAATTGTCTTTTTCAAGCAACTTGTGTCAACATATAAAATATTCCATGGACTCGACATGCCTCTCAGTATATAGCTTGGGGTGTCTACTTTCCAAAATGGGGTCATTTGGGGGGGTTTTGAACTGTGCTGCCATTTTATGCGCAACATTAGGAAGCTTATGTCACACATCATCCACTCTTCTAACCACAAAGCCCTTTCTGACACTTTTGAACATATATTTTTTTTGCAAGAAAATTACGTTGAACCCCCAAACATTATATATTTTTTTAAAGCAAAGGCCCTACAGATTAAAATGGTGGGTGTTGCATTTTTTTTCCCCACACAGTATTTTTTGGGGAAAAAATACACTTTTTTTCATTTTAATGCACTAAAACACACTATATTGCCCAAATGTTTGATGAAATAAAAAAGATGATCTTAGGCCGAGTACATAGATACCAAACACAACATGCTTTAAAATTGTGCACAAACGCGCAGTGGCGACAAACTACATACATTTTTAAAAGCCTTTACAGGTTACCCCGTTAGATTTACAGAGGAGGTCTACTGATAAAATTACTGCCCTCGATCTGACCTTCGCGGTGATACCTCACATGCATGATGCAATTGCTATTTACATATGACGCTAGACCGACGCTTGCGTTCGCCTTTGCGCAAGAGCAGGGGGGGACAGCGGTGCTTTTTTTTTATTATTATTTATTTTGCTTTTTTATTTTATTTTTAAACTGTTCCTTCCATATTTTTTTTTTTTTTACCATTTTTATTGTTATCTCAGGGAATGTAAATATCCCCTATGATAGCAATAGGTAGTGACAGGCAGTGATGGTAGTGACTGCGTTAAAGTAAACGGTGTTACTTATTGCAGTTACTTTAGAGGGTAACAAGTAATCTAACTGATTACCCTTCCCCTAATGGTAACGCCGTTCCCATTACTTGGGCGGCGTTACCGCAATTACATCTACCGCCACTAGATGGTGGTAATAAATGCTGTTAGGATCAGATAGAGCTTGATCTGTGTTTTAAATGAAGTATAGAAGAGCCTACATTAAATTGCTGTGTCTCAGGCGTCCCCTGGATTGTTTCACTTACAGATACCAGTCATCAATCATCTGACACAGCTTTTGCTGGTAATTATTTAAACATTTTAATGCCGCCGATTTTATAGCCATTCTACCTCCCACTGATACGATCAATTATGCATGGCACAAGACATTGCTCCTGTAATCTTTACAGGGTTAAGTTGTATTGCTCTACAAATTTCTGGAGTCTCCCTGCATTTAAAAAAGGCTTTTGAAATAGTTGATAATGCTGGTCTGAGGCAGTGATACATTGCCTTGTGATGCTAATGACAAAGCAACACATCAATCTTGTTTTTTTAGACTAATGAAAGCAGGCAGAATAGCTGGGCCTGGGTAGAAGGTTATATCTTGCCTCCTTTGCTCTATTCCTCCCATTTATGACCTCAAATAATTTCTATTTTCTTGGCAGTAATTTGTTTGACTTTATTTAAAAGGCTTGTTTCTAATAGTGCTAAATTGCTAGAAGATAAAGGTTTGACTTATTTTCAACAACGATGCTTGCCTTTTCCATTTGTTCCTGTAAATTGATTTTTAGCAAAATTAAAATCTTTTAAGGGGACAATTGTATAACAACCTTTTGGTTTATTTTATGTTTTCCTAAAAAAAAAAAAAACACAAATACAAATTCACGCATAATGGTATTTTTGTCTTCATACTGAGTTGCCATACACCAGCAAAAGGCTAAAATCAGTTTGCAATGGGATGGGGCTGCTGATGGAGAAGAAGAGGAGCTACAGCTATAAGGCCTGATAAACTATTGATGGTGCACCAAGAGTTGCTGCATTAAAAACGGATTTATGGACAAAATAAAAGTTGAAGTGTTTGAAAAGTAAAATGCAACTAGTGCCCCAAAATATACATAATCCCAGTGTCGTATGAAAGTTGCATGATCTGCACCAAATAAGTAGTGGTTCAGAAAATCATTTTATCAGTATTTCACCCACCAGATGTATTTCCTCCACAACCACCAATCATAGTTTATCAGGCCCATAGAGTTACAGGTGGGGGAGGGCACATGGAGAGTGTCACCAGTCCAGATATGTTTAGCAAGTTATGTACTTATAGTTATCTTTAACAGTATAAATTGATAGAAGAATGTTGTTGCAGGTGCTTAGAGGGGCTTGTGCAGAGAGCGGCTTAAATTGTATGTAAAGTCAAACCTTTTTGGGAAAGGAGTCAAGCCTCATACACACGACCGGTTTTCTCGTCAAGAAACTACAAGAAAACTGCCGGGAGAGCTTTCTTGCCGAGAAAACCGGCCGTGTGTACGAGGCTTTCAGGTTTCTCGTCAAGAAAACTGGCCAGATTCTCGACGAGAAAAATAGAGAACCTGCTCTCTATTTTCTCTTTGAGATTCTCGTCGGCCTGTTTCCCGACGAGAAACCCGAGAGTGTGTACACTTACCTGTCGCCGTGGAAACCCGCGCATGCTCGAAATGACTTTGACACATGCGCGGTAGCTTCCTAGGCATAGGTAGGGTGTAGCAAGATGGCGGCGTCATCGAATGTGACGAGCGCACGCTCGTCGTAGTCGATGATGTCACTGCGTTCGTTCCATTCAAAAGAACGGCGGTTCTTTTGAATCGAGCGTGTGTACACTCGGCCAGGACAAGATTCTTGTCAAGAATCTCGTCAGGAAAAACAACGTGTTTTTTCCTGACGAGATTCTCAGTCGTGTGTACGAGGCTTAAGGCTGGCTATACCCACAAATAAGGTTGATGGAGAAATGGCCTCCATCAGGACATTGTAGAATACACTGACAAGCAGCTGCAGCTGATTGGAAAATGTCCCTTGGACAGAATTTAATTGAACCATCGACTTCTGTCAAGATGGACTATCACACACTAGTTGAAAATCGGCCAGTTCAGTAAAGATTTTGATCAGTGTATGGCCAACTTAAGAAATGGTTAGGACTCCTATCAATTTTTTTTCCTGTCTCTATCTCATCAGGTTATGATATGTAGTACAGTAACAAAACTTATGTTTATTGTGCAGTAGGCCTATACGGTTACAGAGATTTGCACTAATGGCCAGGTTTTCCTTTGTTTCTTTTTACACAATTATACAGATAATTGCACTAATTAAAGGCCAGATTTTCCTTTGTTTCTTTTTACCCAAGTTTACATTTGTGTGTCCTAATTTTGCACTTGAATTTTAGTTTCAATATTTAATATGTTTATATGCATATCATTCATATCTATGGCAGGCTGCAATCTATTGAGTTGGGTTCAAATAAATACCAAATGTTCTAAAATACTGTATATAGTGTTTTTATTCTTCAACCAGTTAATATAAACATCTTTGATATTAAAGATGTTATAGAACTTCTTGTTAAAAAAAAAAAAAAGATGTTATAGAACGTAATTGCATTAAAGAATATAAAAAAAAAAAAAGTCAGTTACTTTGCTGAGTAACTAATTACTTTTTCAATGTAGTAACTGAGTTACTAACGCAATTACTTTTTGGGAGAAGTAACTTGTAACTGTAATTAATTACTTTTTTAAAGTAAGATGACCAACACTGGTGACAGACCCCAATTTGTTCAAAAAAAAGAGTACCTATTAGACCCTAGATCTTTCCTATGCCCTCAAAGCATCTGACCACACCAAGATGTGGTCTTGAGGTTGGTGTGATAAAATGCTTTCCCAATGGTGCTGTTTATATCCGGGGGGGGGGGGGACATTCCCTCCCACTGCTTGGAAAAGCAGTCTAGAGGCTAATTAGGGCGGCACAGTGGTGTAGTGGGTAGCACTCTCGCCTAGCAGTAAAAAGGGTTGCTGGTTCAAATCCCAACCACGACAATACCTGCCTGGAGTTTGCATGTTCTCCCTCTGCCTGCATGGGTTTCCTCCGGGTACTCCGGTTTCCTCCCACTCTCCAAAGACATGCTGGTAGGTTAATTGGTTTCTGTCTAACTTGGCCCTAGTATATGAATGTGAGTTAGGGACCTTAGATTGTGAGCTCCTTGAGGGTAGGGACCGATGAGAATGTACAATGTATATGTAAAGCACTGCGTAAATTGACGACGCTATATAAGTACCTAAATAATAATAATTAGCCGCTAGGATTGCCTTTACATGAAAGCTGGCTGAAAAGAATGATACCTAAACCCGCAGGCATCATTCTAGTGTAACCATTCAAAGTCCAGAAACATACCAGTACGTTACTGGTCCTTGTTGTATTGTAATCTTTTTTTTTTCCATGCAGCTTGTTGGCTGAACGAAAAAAAAGATTGATCGGTGGGTATGCCCACCAATAGAATACCTCCCTTCATCCACCCACTTCTAATGATGGGCATACATGCCCCATTTATATATACCGAAGCATGGGGGCATCCTCCCGCAAAAAAGTTATGCCGCGTGCACACGGTCAGACTTTTCCACGGGCAAGCCTCCGTCGGAATTTTGACCGTATGTACGCGGCATTAGGAGAAAAATCGCTCTTCCGCCCCTGCTGCCCCCATGCTTCGGCATATATGCTCTTTTTTTTAACTGTGGTGATGAAATCACCTCCTATAGCGTTGGAATCACGGCTTTAAGTATCGTGGGAGAAAACGCTGTTGCTGTCAATATAAATAAATCCGGGCTGCAACTGAATGGTGTACCTGCTAAGCAAATGATGGTTAACATTAAAACAAAGTAACATTACAGTATAACAGTAAGACCTTACCATACCATACCATACCTGCAAAGCAAATACCAAAAAAAAAAACATAGTAAAAAATAAAACATTTAACGCAACCTGTGCCTAAAATATATATATGCTGAAGCATGGGGGCATCCTCCCGCAAAAAAGTTATGCCGCGTACACACGGTCAGGCTTTTCCACGGGCAGGTCTCCGTCGGAATTTCGACCGTATGTACGCGGCATTAGGAGCAAAATAGCTCCTCTGCCCCTATGCTTTCGCATATATGCGCTTTTTTTTTTTCGTAACTGTTGTGGTGAAATCACCTCCTACAGCACTGGAGTCACGGCTTTATGTATTGTGGGAGCAAACGCTGTCAAGATAATTAAATTGGCGCTGCAGTTGAATGGCGCACCTGAAAACAAAAAAGTACATACCTGAAAAGCAAGCATGATAAAACATAACAATAAAATAGAATACAGTAAAAAAGAGCAGAACAATAGAGAAAAAAATAGAGAGAGAGAGAGAACAATAAAACGACAACTATTTTTGTTATTTTTTTACACTTTTTTTTGTAACTGTAACAACTGTAACGGTTCGGGTCTCTCAAAATGTGATAGCATCTTTGGGAGTCTGTGTAAGTGTGTCCTAGTCTGTGAAATGCTGTACCCTACGCTAAAACTTCACTAGTGTGTGGTAGCGTTCAAAACATTTACCAATGCAAAGACCAGGATTGTCAGGACAGCGTGGACAATAATAACGGGTGTCACGCCTAAATCCGCGCTTGCTACAGACACGACATGTTCTTTGTCGATTGGCGAATTTTGCAGGAAGAGCACTATGGGCCTGCCTTTGTCTTCTTGGTGGCAGCGGGACACTACTTATGCTTGCCACCTCGCCAGCTTGAACTGCACTTATGGGACTCGCCACGTCACCAAGTGTTACTGCAGTGCTGGATGTACGTCCAGGGTGTACTAGGCCGCTGGTGCTTGCCAGTTCACCAGAAGGAATAGCGGCGCTATTACTTCTCTGCGCCATAATACGAGAGCCCTGCGGTTCTTGCTCCTCAACAACATCAGAAGATCGGGATCGGGTACGCCTGACCTTAGCAGGGACCTCACCTTCGTCGTCAGTGCTATCTGACATGGAGCCACTGTCTTATACGGGTGTAGCGGGTATGTACTTTCCCGGGTGTGAATTTGAACTTGGCAAAGACATTGGTGATGTGGAATTCCCTGCAGCCCAGCAGGTGGCGCTGTCGCCCTGGGCTGGGGTTGAATCATTGCTGTGTGTCGTGCCTCCTTTTTGTCCTCCCTCGGCAGCAGTATGGTGGGGCGGGGAACCCGCCGTGCTTTCTGGGAGAGGGTATAAAGGGGAGGGGAGGTCCAGGGCTCAGTGCCCAACACTGAGTTCCGCGAGGGAAGGAGATCCTAGGGAACCCCAGGCGTGGGTACCCGAATCCGGAAGGCGTCATGGACCGGGGGGAGCTCCTCACTCGAAGACCTGGTGCAGCAGATTGCCAGTGACGGGTGAGTCTCTCATCGGAGACCGCCTGGAAGGAAATCCCCCCCCGCTCGGAGACCGCAACCCACTTTCAGGAAGGAAAGTGGAGAATACATTGTGTCTGGGCCTATTCGCATCCACACCTCCTTTTCTGTTCTGTTTCTACAAGGGAGTTCAACTGATTGTGTTCATTCAAGAAGAATAAAGGAGTGTTGAACTTTAATGGTGTGGGGCTCATTTCCTGACAGACATTGTTCAAGGTAACTCTTGGTGGAGGCTCCAGGTGCACAGCACTGACCCGAAGGTAAAATAACTTTGCTTGTATCACACTGACACCTGTGGTGAAGGCCAGGCGTGGTATCCCGCTCCCTTCCCCTCTAAAAGATACCCCTAGACAAGAGACAGACGAGCTGAAGAAAGAGAGGGGAGTGAGGAGGGCGCTACACGGGTTGTATTCTGAGCCTGAATCTGACAGATACGTGACCTCCTCTTCACTATCTGTCATGCTGAGAATCTCGTAGGCCTCTTTACTAGTGTACCTTCGATTTGCCATTTTGGGCTCTAAATTTAGTGGTACACTAGTAAGGATTCACAGGTAAAAAAAAAGCACCTGACTGTCAGCAACTGTATCAAACGCTACCAAAAAAACTGTTAGCGATCGCAGGGATCAGGCCTGTCTCTGCGAACGCTGCAGTTATGCGTGTTGTGTTTTGTAAGTGACAGTGATCGATCGATACTGCACTTGGGTGGGCTGGGCTGAGGGGCTTAACGCAGGTGCTAGCGGGTATCTGGGCTGATCCCGCTAAGATTTTTTTTTTTGGGAAGCCTAAACTGCTGGGGACGCTAGTATAGATCTGATCAGATATTGATCTGTTCAGATACCATACCACTAAGGGAGGTGTATGCTTCGTGCGTAGGTGTTAGCGTTACTGGCACTAACCTGACACTGCCTGGGGCAACGCAAACCCTAACTGACGCTAAAACCTAATTGATATCACCCGCCGGGCAATCAGGGGGTTAAACCTTTATTGGCTTATATACGGCGGGTGCCCTGATGCTATAAAAAGCAAACAAACCAGCGTCACCCGTAAAACGTATACAGTGATCACTGGTGAAAGGGTTAACTAGGGGCAATCAGGGGGTTAAAACCTTTATTAGGTAATATATGGGGGTACCTGACGCTATATAAAAACCTGACGGGTAACCTAAATAACTAACTGGCTAACCAGTGTCACCAGTGACACTTATACGGTGATCACTGGTGAAAGGGTTAACTCTAGGGGCAATCAGGGGGTTAAAACCTTTTTTCGGTTGTATATGGGGGTACCTGACGCTATAAAAACCTGGCGGCGAACCTAAAAAATAAAAAAAAATAACTGGCGACACTAATACAGCGATCAGAAAAACGATCGCTTAGTGACACTGGCGATAGGGGGGTGAAAGGGTTACCTGGGGGGGGGGGCAATCAAGGGGTTAAACCTTTATTAGGGGGCTACCCTGGACCTAAAAGGGACCTAAAGCTATTTGCCCTGACACTTTACTGTCACAAATGACACGGATTGCAGTGATCAGTAAAAAAATGACCACAGCAAACGGTGAAACTGTGACTGGGGGGTGATCTGGGGGTGACTGGGGGGTGATTTGTGTGCCTATGTGTACTGGTGTCAGTGGGCTGTTGGTGCAAATTACTGTGAGATGTCTTCTCTCCTCGCCCCGGACGAAAAGACCGCCACGAGGAGAGTGACATCACTTCCTCCTGCCTGTGTTTACATTACACAGGCAGGGGAAGCATCTCGTTCGCCGGGAGCGATCGCGAATGGGGAGGCCAGAAACGAATGGCCGCCCCCTCATCCCGGATCGCTCCTGAACCGAAACGGACCGCCGCATGTACTGGGGGGGTTTCGATCGGACCCCCACCCGCGGGAAGGCAGGCACGTCCGTGCCATTCTGCCGACGTATATGTACATGCGGCGGTCCTTAAGTGGTTAACCAACGTTCAAATCTGCTTAGCTGTTGACTGTGTTGAGTCTCCAGTCATTTAGGATCTTCTCCTGTCCAGATCGATCCCAGGAGGACCAGGGCTACTAAATAAAGTAAAGTAGACTAAGCAGATTCCAGTGTCAGAACTAGTACACGATTTCCCCTCCAACACTGGATCAGACGTGTCAACGTGTGATGTTCCAGAGATGGAGGACTGCTCTTGCCTAGGGTTGCCACCTGGCTGGTAGACGTGGGACAATGGTTGTAAACTTGAAGAATCCTATCCTATAGCATGTACTTGCCTCAATTCAAAGCACTATAATAAGCAGAATAATTTTTGTCTGCTGCCTCCTTTCTCTGCATAAGTCACTGCAGACAGGCTATCCAGACCCCGAACAATCATAGGCGACAGGGGTTCCAGCACACAGCCGGTGATTGACAGAGAACACTGTGCAGGTTTCATTATGGGAATGTTTAGGGAGGGGGCCCATTCCCTCCACTCAGGTCTCAGTTTGCACAGTTCAGAGAGGAGAGCCGAGTGTAATGTGTGAAGTCAAATCCCTACCCTTGGAACGGAACAGAAATTCTGCACTTGGAATGGACCTACACATGAGATGGCTGCAGATAAACAGGTACAACTTATGTCGAAGGATTGGTTTCATCTCTGCATCACTTGATGCTAGTCATTTTAGTGGGTGTATGTAAGGGTTTGCAACCACTTTAAGAAGACTGAACAGACATTTTATTGCAGCAGAGTAAACTTGGTAATCATGGGGTAGTTTCTCAGCATGCATAAAGGCTAACTATCTCTCAAAAGTTTAGTGAAAGCTGTAAAATTGTCACCATTTGTGAAATTAGAGCAATGCAACAGTTAAAAACTCAAATCTAAATATTAAAAACTCCCTTTAATTATGTATGCATGAATGCATTTTGAAATATAACGAGCATACATAATTCAAATCAATCCTCATATACAAGTTCTGTCACCTGAAATCTGACGGGGGGTGGGTGGACCAGCATCAAGGTTATAATGAATTGCACAGAGATGTCGGCATAGCACTGGTAACATGCATACAGGTCTGTATAGCAGAGAGATAACCTGATCAGTATGCTGCTGCTCATTCATGTTCAACCAGCAGCCTGGGGGCAAGTTGTGTTCCTTGCAATGGAAAATGTTTTTTCCCCATCCTGGCTATGAAGTGTGACAGAGTGCGAGGTCAAATAGTAAACATATGCATTTCATTGGTATATGTACATTGGCTGTAGTTCTACTTCAAGTATACCATGTACAGTTGTGCTCATAAGTTTACATACCCTGGCAGAATTTATGATTTCTTGGCCATTTTTCAGAGAATATGAATGATAGCACAAAAACGTTTCTTTCACTCATGGTTAGTGTTTGGCTAAAGCCATTTATTATCAATCAACTGTGTTTACTCTTTTTAAATCATAATGGCAATAGAAAATACCCAAATGACCCTGATCAAAAGTTTACATACCCTGGTGATTTTGGCCTGATGACATCCACACAAGTTGACACAAATGGCTATTAAAAAGGTAACCATCCTCACCTGTGATTTGTTTTCTTGTAGTGTGTGTGTGTGTGTGTGTGTGTGTGTGTGTGTGTGTGTGTGTGTGTGTGTGTGTATATATATATATATATATATATATATATATATATATATATATATATATATATATATATATATAAAAATGGTCAATGAGTTTCTGGACTCCTGACAGACCCTTGGATCTTTCATCCAGTGCTGCACTGACGTTTCTGGATTCTGACTCATCCGGAAAGCAAAAAAATTGTCAAAGGAGCTGCGGGAAAAAGGTAGTTGAACTGCATAAAACAGGAAAGGAGTATAAAAAACATATCCAAGGAATTGAGAATGCCAATCAGCAGTGTTCAAACTCTAATCAAGAAGTAGAAAATGAGGGTTTCTGTTGAAACCAAACCACGGTCAGGTAGACCAACTAAAATTTCAGCCACAACTGCCAGGAAAATTGTTCAGGATGCAAAGAAAAGCCCACAAATAACTTCAGGTGAAATACAGGACTCTATGAAAACATGTGGTGTGGCCGTTTCAAGATGCACAATAAGGAGGCACTTGAAGAAAGACTCGATCGCCAGAAAGAGTCGCCAGAAGAAAGCCATTACTACGCAAATGCCACAAAGTATCCCACTTACAACATGCCAAACGGCAGAGAGACAAGCCTCAAATCTTCTGGCACAAAGTCATTTGGAGGGATGAGACCAACAATTTGCTTTTTGGCCACAACCATAAACACTACATTTGGAGAGGAGCCAACAAGGCCTATGATGAAAGAAAGGTACACCATTCCTACTGTGAAACACGGAGGTGGATCTCTGATGTTTTGGGGATGTGTGAGCTACAAAAAAGGCACAGGAAATTTGGTCAAAATTGATGGAAAGATGAATGCGTTATGTTATTAAAAAATACTGGAGGAACATTTGCATTCATCAGCCAGGAAGCTGCACATGGGACGTACTTGGACATTCCAACATGACAATGATCCAAAACACAAGGCCAAGTCGACCTGTCATTGGTTACAGCAGAATAAAGTGAAGGTTCTGGAGTGGCCATCTCAGTCTCCTGACCTCAATATCATTGATCCACTCTGGGGAGATCTCAAACATGCAGTTCATGCAAGACAGCCCAAGAATTTACAGGAACTGGAGGCTTTTAGCCAAGAGGAATGGGCAGCTTTACCATCTGAGAAGATAAAGAGCCTCATCCACAAAAGACTTCAAGCTGTCATTGATGTTAAATGGGGCAATACACGGTATTAAGAACTGGGGTGTGCAAACTTTTGATCAGGGCAGTTTCTGTTGTGATTGTGATTTAAAAAGAGTAAACACAGTTGATTGATAATAAATGGCTTCGGCCAAACACTAACAAAGAGAGAAAGAAAAAAGTTTGTGTTATTCATATTCTCTGAAAAAAATGGCCAAGAAATCATAAATTCTGCCAGGGTATGTAAACTTATGAGCACAACTGTAACTTTGCTTTTGCTCAATCTGTTGCAGTAAGACAATTGCAATTAAATAGCCCAAAATAGAAAAAAAAAACACAAGTCAGACTTAAGTGTCATCAGCATTTAATTGTATGTAACAGTCCCATCAAGGATTTAAAAAAAAAAAAGAACAGCGAACACAGGACTCTCCACATAGTGCAGATATTAAACCTAGGTTTACATTCATTCAGCGTTACTGACTGCTTACCAGTAACACAAGTAGCTTCACCAATCAATCACTGGAATGGTCAAAATAAAAAAAACAGGATTGGCTTGACAGCTCTTGTTGGAAAGGAGTTTGTAAAAAAAAATAAAAGAATAAATTATATTGCTTTCCTGTGATAATGCATTGGCGTCATAAAGTACAAAGTGCATAGCAAAAATATGTTCTCACCACAGGCTGCAGCACATTAAAGCAAGATTTAATAAGTTCAGAAAAAATACATTTGTTCAAAGACGGAGATATTTCCAGTGTATGCTGGGCAGTAATTATATATTAATGGGTATGCCTTTTCTGCGTCCTTAGTGTATTGGTGCTGACTTTTTCTAGCTGTAAGAAGAAAATACATAGCAATTAGTAAGTGCATCACTAATTATTTATAGCATACACAAAAATGACTTCTGGGGCTTTCCCCCTCCTGAGAGTCTAAGGTACATTTATTAACGGGGGTCAGATTCAGGCACATTCCCACTGACCTAAATACCTCATTTTCTATGGGTCCAATATGTGGCAAATGTATGTAGGGAGGGACTTTGCGGGTCTTCCGCAGGAATCAATAGGAAATCTTTAATAAAAATCAGTCAGTCATTCGCCATTTGAAAAACCGCAAATGCTTAAAGATCCCCGTCATGAATAAAATGTATTTTTAAAAATTAGGGTAATAATACACAAAATTATAGTTTTAGTAAATTATTATTTTTTTAAACCACATTTACATGCTGGCCAAGTATTAGCGGCTGGGACAAACCATAACACTGCCAGGGGGGCTGGGGTACATTTTAGGGCCAATTCAGAGAGGTGTCAAGACCTATTTCTCTGTGCGGAGCCACTTTTTGCTATGTGCGCAGGTAGCCCATAGAAATGGATGCAGATGCACTGGCTGCACAAACATAGTTGCATGTCAAAATTTGTCACGCGGGCAGGAGCAGATGCAGATCAGAATGCGGGGTCAGCATTCAGACCCGTGCACGCTCTCCTGCCTGCAAGCAGATCAGCACAAATAATGGGTCTCGGCTTCCATCTCAATAAACCCAAAATTCATACGGTTTAAGGCCGGGTTCACACTGATTTGGTGCGGGAACTACAGCGATTCCCGTGCGGTTCCCTCACCGCATCAGAATCGCAAGCAATTCACACTGGGCTCTGCGAACCGCTACGGGTGTCAATATAAAGTTAATGACACCCTCAAATCAGTTTGCAGTGCGAACTGTGTAATCGGATTGCATGGGTTTGAACACCTATGTAATCTAATTCCAGTGCGGAAAAAAAAAGGGTCCTGCGTGTTTTTGGGGCGGATCCAGTGCAAACTGAGCCATATATAATGTATGGCTTAATTCACACCGTACTGAATTCGCATGTCATTTGTACAGGAATCGGTGCGATTCCTGTACAAATGACATGCGATTCGGCAGACTGCATCAGTATGAACCCAGCCCAAGGGCTCATGCACACTGCAGCTCAAAAAAAAAAAAAAAAGAAGAAGCACTGCTTTTACATGCATTTAAGCTTTTATTTCAGCTTAAAGAAGCTTGTGCTTTATTGGGCTCTTTTGCATGTTTTCACCGTGATTCCCTGAAAATAAGACCGGGTCTTATATTAATTTTGGCAATAAAAGACACAGTAGGGCTAATTTTCGGTGCAGGTCTCATGTAATGTGTATGCCAGTTTCTGTGCCCCCTGACTTCTCTCCCCCTCTTCCTCCCTGCCTGTCAGCTCAGGATTCATTGGCAGTTAGCATTATGGTTGTAAAATCCTATAATCCACGTTATTACAGTATTATATAATGTACAATGTGTGCGTTTCTGTAATATAATTTTGCCAAATACCTTTGTTACATCGCCGCTCTGCACTTACGTGACCCACCGGAGCACTGCAGAGGAGGGGGCCCCGAGATCCCTTGCTGGCAGCAGGAGGTCAGCTGAGCGCCGAGCGGCGCTGTAACGAAGGTATTTGGCACAATAATATTACAGAAACACACACATTGTACATTATATAACTCTGTAATAGAGTGGATTATGGGATTTTGCAACCACTTTAAACTAGGGCTTATATCACAGCCCTCCTGGAAAATCACAGTAGGTCTTATTTTTTGGGAAACAGTATTGAGCTTCTTTTGAGCTTAAGCGTTTTTTAAGCAAATTTTTCCTTTATTTTTTTTTTTGTGCGTTTTCAAGCTTTGAGCATTTTCGTGCATTTTTGGGAACTTAGGCATCTTTTCTGCTCAAAAACTCCTCTCAAAAACACAAGTTTGATGGGGTTTTTTTTTTTTGCCTGTAAACTCCTGAAAAAGCCAAAGTGTGTATGGACACATTGGCTAACATTTAGGGGAGTTTCCAGGCAGAAAAAAAACGAGAGCGCAAAAGCCTGTAGGAGCCACTTCTTCTGCAGTGTGCAGGGTCCATGCACACTGGGCTTAAAAAAAAAAAAAACATGCTGCTTATTCTCCATTAGAGAAACCCTTATATTTTATTTTAGATTTGCAAAAGAGACAAATTTAACAGCTGCTTATCAGAATCAGGTTATAAATGAGTTAGAGACAGAATAATAAGAAGGAGGACTTTCAATCTTTAGAAAGGCTCATTATGGATTACAGACATATCTTAGCAAACCATAGTTAGCAGTGACAGGAAGATCTTCTACCACCTGTTGTTCCATGTAGCCATCTGTTGAAGTATGGGCACTTCACAGAAATTGTTGCTGAAAGCCATGTAATGTGACCACACACAGCACTAACACTGTGACAATCGGTTGGCAACGGTTTCTAATTCTAAAACAAAAATATTCTGATAGTACCAATCCCACTGACATTGGATGGGCAGAAGAGGTTTTCCTTAGATGCACACGTCTATCAAAACTCTCAAATCGGTAATTAAAATGCACCCCATATAGAAAAAAAAAAAAAATTGCATTTGCAATATTTTTCACTTGAAGCCTGCAAAGCAATGCAACTGCAATCACTGCGTCACAGGGGTAATCCACATTATTCCTCTAGGCCAGAGTCCATACAGGGGTAGGGACCTACCATTATTCATGATGGAGGAAGCATTCAATGAGACATCACTGCACTTATAAATCATGAAAATGGACCCCACCAACCTGAACAACTTAAGGCCCATCTCATTGCTCCCATTCAACTCTAAACTTCTAGAACACTTATGCCGTGTACACACAATCGGTTTTACCGATGAAAACAGTCCGATTGACTTTTCTCATCGGACAAACCGATCGTGTATGGGCCCCATCAGTCTTTTTTCCCCATCGGTGAGAAAAAATAGAACATGTTTTAAATTTATCCGATGGGAAAAAAAACGATAGCAAATTCCGATCGTCTGTGTTGAACTCCATCGGACAAAAAACCCACGCATGCTCAGAATCAAGTCGACGCATGCTCAGAAGCATTGAACTTCATTTTTCTCGGCTTGTCGGAGTGTTTTACATCACGGCGTTTGGGACGGTCAGATTTTTGACTGATGGTGTGTAGGCAAGACTGATGGAAGTCAGCTTCATCGGATTTCCGATGGAAAAATCCATCAGATTAGAATCCATAGGAAATCCAATCGTATGTACAGGGCTTTAGTCTACAAACTGTCTTAGCTCCTACCTCAGTGAAAATAACCTTGACCCCCTAAAGTCTGGCTTTCGCTCGCAGCACTCCACAGAAACTGCCTTACTAACAATTTATTAACTGCTAAAACCAACAGTCAGTACTCCATACTCCTACTTGACCTCTATGCAGCCTTTGATACCGTTGACCACCCGCTCCTTCTCAATAAACTCCATTCCCCTAGCCTCCAAGATTCTGCTCTATCCTGTTTCTCTGCCTATCTATCACAGCGCTTTTTCAGTGTTACCTACAACTCTGTCTCCTCCTCTCCATTGCCCCTTTCTGTGGGGGTCCCCCAAGGCTCTGTTATTGGAACCCTTCTCTTCTCCATCTACACCTCCTCCCTTGGTCACTTGATAACAGCCCACGGCTTCCAAAACCACCTATACGCCGATGACACCCAAATCTATCTACTCCTCACCTCACTCCTTCAGTCTCCTCTCGCATTACTTACTTACTAACTGACATCTCAGCATGGATGTCGCACCCCTTCTTTACACAAAATCTCTCTAAAACTGAGTTACTAATATTCCCCCCTGCCCGTGCCCCCCTCCATGACTTTTCCATCAAAATCAACAATGCAACCATCAGTCCTTCCCCTCACGCCAGGGTACTAGGTGTAATCCTAGACTCCGACTTGTCTTTTCAGCCTCAAGTTCAATCGTTGTCAAAAGTTTGTAGAATTCCCCTCCGCAACATCTCTAAAATTCACCCCTATTTAACAAATGAAACCACCAAGCTTCTCATTGACTCCCTTGTTATCTCTCGCCTTGACTATTGCAACTCTCTTCTCATTGGCCTGCCTCTCCATAGGCTAACCCCTCTTCAGTCTATCATGAATGCTGCTGCCAGATTTATCCACCTTACCAACTGCTCAGTGTCTGCCAACACTCTCCTCCAATCCCTACGCTGGCTCCCGATCGCCCAGCGAATTAAATTTGAAATACTAACCACAACATACAAAGCCATCCACAACTCTGCCCCGAGCTACATTACCAATCTTGTCTCCAAACATATCCCAAACCCCCCTCTCCGCTCTTCTCAAGACCTCCTACTGTCGTACTGTTCTCTCTCGTCTCCTCCTCCCATGTTCGTCTCCAGGATTTCTCCAGAGCTTCTCCCATCCTCTGTTACTCGCTACCTCAACCTGTCCGACTATCCCCTAATCTTGCTACCTTCAGGCGATCCCTGAAAACTCATCTCTTCAGGGAAGCCCATCACGTCTCCAACTAATCTTTTACCACTTACATCAGCTCATTCCCCACAGTTACAACCTTTTGTACCACCTGCTCCACCCTATTAGATTGTAAGCTCTTCTGAGCAGGGCCCTCTTAATCCTCTTGTATTATAACTGTATTGTCTCCCTTTTATATTGTAAAGCGCTGCGTAAACTGTTGGCGCTATATAAATCCTGTATAATAATAATAATAATAATAATAACGAAAATCGAAGTGTTCCTCTGCCATAATGGTAGATGGAACTTACACAGTCTTCCATTCAAAGATCCCTGTATGTGGCTGCATGTGACTCTGAAAAAGGGAAATGATGCTGCGGGGAGAAGCACCCTTTGATTCAGGTAGGGGTTGGGCTTCCTGAGGGTTGGGGTTACAGAATGTGACCAGGTTTCATGATATACAGAAAAATGGCAAACTTGATCGCACTCTGGACACAGACAGACCAAAACTGAACCAAGTAGTGCAAGATGGCTCCAGCTCTGCTCTCTGCCCGCAGGAGAGGCCAGTTTTCTGCAGCACACTGTAGTCTGACAAGTGGTTTCATACTGTCTGCACCAGATTATTACATGTCAAGTTGGCCGATATAAGTGACAGTGGCAGATCAGTGGTAATTTTTTATGTTTGTCCACATGTTTCATGTTGCATCACAAATATGGTGAAACATGGTCAGAAAGTTAGACTTAAATTTGTTGTAAAGGCTGAAGGTTTTTCACCTTCATTCATTCTATGCATAAAAGGTAAAAAACCTTCAGTATGCAATCCACCCCCCATACTTACCTGAGCCTAATCTTGATCCAGAGACAGCGATCCAGAGACATCAGCAGGAGCTATTGGCCCCCACTTCTGTCAATCACAGCCAGTGAGGAGGGAGCGGGGCATGGGAGGGAGCACGCATGAGTGCCCCCATAGCAAGCGGCTTGTTATGGGGGACACTCAGCAGAGGAGAGGAGCCAGGAGCGACGGCAGGGGGGACCTGAGAAAAGAGGAGGATCAGGGCTGCTCTGTGAAAAACCATTGCACAGACCAGGCAAGTACATGTTTGTTTTTTTATTTTTACCTTTCGATCAGTGTGTGGCCAACTTAAAGTCATACTAAAAAGTCAACTTTTTGGCAGTCACCGCTCAACAGAAATTGATCAACTTCTATCAAGGAGACATGTTGGAAAATCTATTTATCAGTGACTGCAGCCACTGATCAGTGTATTCTGATAGCTGTGGGTGCAGCTGTCAGAATACAATGTCCCAGCAGTGGGATTCACGAATGTATGGCCAGCTTAAAGTGATTGTAAAGTCTTGTTTTCTTTTCAATAAAAATAATAAACACGTTATACTTACCTGCTCTGTTGCAGTGAATTTGCACAGATCAGCCCAGATTCTCCTCTTCTCGGGTCCCTCTTCTGTGATCCTGGCCCCTCCCTCTCGTTGAGTGACCCAACAGCAAGCAGTTTGCTATGGGGGCACCCGGGCCGAGTCACAGCTCCCTGTGTCCATTCAGATGGGGTTTAGGTAAGTATTAGGGGGGCCGAGGGGGGCTGCTGCACACAGAAGGTTTTTTATCTTAATGCATAGAAAGCATTAAGATAAAAAACACCTTCTGCCTTTACAACTCCTTTAAGCCTTTAACAACCTTCTGAATTTATGAGTGGATTGTATCACATACAATCTCACATCTATGGGTATTTTTTTCTGAATGCGATGGTTGCAGTATATAGGTTACCAGTCTAACTGAAGATGCCCAAACATATTTAAACCATCTTAATCGCTGGCGATGCTTGGCATAGGTACCTACAGACATAACCAAACATTTGTTTACAGAAAATGTCCATATGGCTACTCTGACTCAGCTGAGCACTCCCAAGCAATCAGCAGGTATAATAAAGAAAACAGTTTGCTGCCTAGGACTTGTGTAGCAACAATTTCTGGTGAGTGCATTGGATTAGTGAAGCACTTTGTTGGAGTGGTCCAGAGAGACTTTTAGATCACTAAGGACCATCACTAGTCAAGATTGACACATATGAACAGGTTTTGTTATTTACAGCACTTTGATATAATTTTTGGTGTTTCTTTATATCTATATATGCGCTTCACTCTTTTTACCTTTAATTATTTTTTTTTACTTTGTTTACTAAAGTTTGGGCATATTTTACCTTTAGTGCTAGCAGCTGTTTTTTTACGCAAAGCGTCAGCTATTGTTTATTCCGTTTTAACGATCAGCAGGTATAGACTTACTGATCAGTATGTTCCATCCTCCATGCCCACCAACATGCACATTTTCTTGATGCTGTTTTATTAAAAAGATTTTTGAAGGCCACACATCCAAGAGTTTGATCTCAAGATTGCAGGTACCCTTACTCTACCAATAATCTCGTCATGTGCGGGGCACAACAGGTACTGCTACATGAATTGCCGATATTCCAAAGCTCTAAAGAATAAAATGTATTTTTCAGTGTGCAGTTGTTACCTTCATTAACAAAAAAGTCAGCCATGTAAAAAGCCACTTGTACGGCTTCAGCAGTATGGGAAATAGCAGAGGACTTCTTCCACTCGAATGGATTCTTTTCTGGGTGCCATATAACTGCATAAAATGGGTAATCATATGCTGGAAAATACAGAATACAGACTGTCAGAACAGGAAACACTCTGAAGAATTTTGGTTATGCTTCTACAGACCAGCAGAGGTTACATTCACTGCAACAGAAACAAAGAAGAAAACTGTTGGCAGGGTGAAAAAATTCAATTTTATCCAAACTTTACTACCATTATGATCTAGGTCTTATCCAACTGCTACTCCAACTAATAACTTAGACAGCTGTCCTTATGGGATACAGATTCCAACTATGTATAAAGCAATAGGTTTCTATTGAACCCATCAAAGCATCCACATCGCTATTGCCTTTTGTGAGAATCCCCTTCCCTTCCAACATGCAATCAAGACCCTGTTTTGTTCAAAATGGCCATCAGCAGATACCTACAGTCAGTGTCTCACAAGGAAACTACAAGCCCATTGGCTTGGATGTACATAACCAAGGTAGTAAGGGCTCGTTTACACCTACGTCTCTTTGAAGAATGATCCATGGTGGATCGCTATTCAGAGAACGATGGAGGCACAACTGACGGGTATTAGGGAGGGGATACTGCCACCTCCTAAATGTCTTTTTTTTTTCTTTAAAAGCCGCATAAGGTATTTGAATAAAAATACCTGCACAAAAGCTTAATGTTTGGTTCATGGTTGCAGACCTAGTCACTTGAATATGTTGCATTCGGTGGCAATACTGCCTCTGAAGAAGTAACAATTTAACAGATGTAATAAGCCTACCCAGTTCATCTGAAACAAAGTACAATTCCATCTAAAAACTTTAAGTGTAAACTCCATATCTGAACAAATGAAGATTTACAGCTGAGCTGGGATTAAATCTCAGAATGTCCTTTATTAATATTTTCATGAGGATTTTGGAGCTTCCCGTTTGCCCACAAAGGCCTTTCCTGCTGGGGAGGGCACAGCCTGATACAGGCACATAAGCAGTGCCAACCACACTCCATATTTGGCACACAGAAGTCATCCTCTACTTTCCCCCTGTGTGAAATACATAAACCACAAGGATGACATGTTCTGTATCGCAACCTCAATTTAGGAGTAAAAACACAATTGTACTGAAGGGAATTGGACTCCTTTAGGAGATCTAATTAAAATCACAAGATCTCCATCTTAATGCCTTGTTTACAGAACAAATTCTCCCCCCTGAGATCTTCCTAATGTGACGGAATCATTTTGGCATTCCCAATTTAGGGATGTAATATCTCATATCAACATTGCATTCCAAACATGAAGGGTTTTTATTTAATTATTTTTTTAAACAAAAACTGAACTTTCACTTTTCATTGAAAAAAAAAAAAAAAAAAAAACGTATTGTCCACATTTACTTCTATACTTGAGTGCCAACAGTTTTTTTTTCCATTATGAGAGTTGCTACTTTTTAATAAATGTTTTTTAAAAGTACTTTACTATGGCATGTTACATCCGCTGGAGAGGAGCTTCTGCCTAAAGTGATACCCGGTATGAAAAATACAGGTCTTTAGCTCAGGTCAGCTGCTAGTTTGCACGGTGGTGGCGCACAGATTTCAACTGGATTGGGATTATATCACGCAAGAAGCGGGTTTTATCTGTGTTATTATTTAAGCAACACTGGACTTTGACATTTTTTACTTTATGGGACTGTTCAGATTAAATTGCAGCACTGGAAATTAGCTACACTACTTAGGAGGATTATTATTTAGCTTTTATTCCATGTATCCATTTACTAGCACTAATGTCCCTTTGTTGTTTGTACTTTCATATTAGCACTAGTCGGTCATTTATTTTGAATAAGATTTGCAGCACTGAAAACTGGTCTCACTATCCAGTAGGGCCAACCCCTTTTGGGTTTACCTTATATCATGTTATTTTGAGATTTTTTCTTTGACAATTTGTAAATACACATTTGCTAAGATATTTATGATATTTATAGCACTGGCACACAATTCACAACCCAGCCGGTTACATCATTATTTTATTTGTTAATGTGTATTGTTTTGCATCTAGGAGTTGACAGCACACCCTTTTTTTTGAGGTTCATTACCTGAGCAAGAGTGCATGTATGCTTTTTATTGCTACTTATCAATAAAAGCATTGATTTTAACAATATTGAATAAACCCCACTAGATGAACCTTGTTTATATATTTTTGCATATAGTCTAATGGGGTTGTAGTCTAAACTAGGAATTTTTATTGTGTTTGGCATACATCTTTTCTGGTAACTCCCCCTAAGACCCCTTTCACACTGAGGGCTTTTGCAGGCGCTATAGCATTAAAAATAGGGCCTGCAATCCGCCCTAAAACAGCCGCTCTATTGACTCCAGTGTGAAAGCCCGAGGGCTTTTACACTGGAGCGGTGCACTGGCAGGGCGTCAGGAAAAGTCCTGCCAGCAGCTTCTTTGGAGCTGGAGTGAACTCACCGCTCCTAATGCATTCCTGCCCATTGAAATCAATGGGCAGCGCCGCTGCAGCGGCGCATTGCGGGCGGTTTAAACCCTTTCTCGGCCGCTAGTGGGGGTTAAAAGCACTCCGCTAGCGGTCGAAATGCGCTGCAAACCTGATGGTAAAATAGCGGCGTTTTACCGCTATTTTACTGCCGACGCTATGGGCCAGTGTGAAAGGGCGCTTATACTTTTTGTAAATATCTAAGTGGAATGGATTGAGAACCTTGAGGATTACAGTCTCTCCAGTGTTTTGCACTGTCAGAATACACCGATTAGTGTTGCAGCTGATTGGCTGTAGCGCTGATCTAACAAACATTTTCCAAAAAGCCGGTTCATGAGAAGTCAGTCATTTGATTGACTTCTCATTAATAGGAATGGCCATAGATGGGTTGAAATTTGACCTGTCCCTGCTGAACTAGACATATTTCGATCCATCTATGGCTAGTTAAAGGGCTTGCTCACACACCACTGCATGCTAAACGTTTGTTTTAGCATGCAGGCTGCTGTCAGTTCAGGGGCAGTGAGCTGCACTGTTCACATTTTTTAAATTACACATTTAGGTCTCCACGGTGCATTTCAGTACAATGCTGCATGTCTGCATTTTAGTACACCTTACCAAACCTACAGGCTGTGTTGCAGTCTGAATGAAGCCCATACAAAACAATGGTTTTCTATATGCCCTAAATTTTACCTGCGTGTATCCAGTGTGGAAAATCACAAGTTACTGCACTGTGAATGAGCCCTAAGAATGTTTTATTACACAAACTAAATGTAATTGTTAAATATCACAACATATAAATATTCACACACACATTTGTTAAATAAGGCATGTTTTTAGTGAGTTATTCCAATGTAAAAATTCATGCAGCATTTAACCCTTATCTTCCATAATACAGTAAGTATAGTCCAAGGCCTACCTTCCATAGTGGATACATATTCCAAATCGCCATCGAAGTTTGTTGAAAGAACATTATAGAACTTCCTTAGTTTCTCAGTTGCCGTATAATTCTATGAAATAAAACATTTACATGTAAACGTATAAAAACATATAAATTAACTGCCTGTTGGATTCTTTAGACCAGGGGTGTCCAACCCACGGCCCAGGGGAGTTTAGCATGCAGCCCTGCAAGCCATGTCGGCCGGCATGTATGAAGGGATGCAGGAGACGGTGTACACATATGCATAGTGGCCGAGGCAGAACAGAAAATTCAGAACGGGCACAGCCAAGGGATGTCAGGGTGTGGTTTTTGTAAAGCACAGCAGCGAATGCATGAATTCCATATAGCGGCAGGTCAGTAAATGCTACATAGATGTATCGGGGGATGCTGGAGTGGGCTGTGCCCCCCAAAGCACCCCCTCCCAGCCCATTCCATGGTTGCCAACTGTCAATAAACTCAAGGACAGTTTGTAAAATCCATGATTTTTAACATCTGTTCATGAATGTTTGTTTGTTACGGACATGCAGTCTTTATGTTCGTGATGGATATTCACAGACAGATGTAAAAAAAATAGGATTTTTTACCCACCGTAAAATCCTTTTCTCTGAGTCCATGGACCGACACAGCTTCTCTATTGACAAAGTGGGTATTATCCGTTAATTAGGAGTGACTAGGCAGAAAAACTTGTAAAAAGTGTTGCATCACACCTTCTACAGTACCGCCCAGGGGGCGGACCCTCTGGGTATACCCTCTCAGTCTGCACATCGCAGATCAGTTCGTCAAAAAGCAGTACAAACTTAAAAAGGAGGGGTGGGTGCTGTGTCGGTCCATGGACTCAGAGAAAAGGATTTTACGGTGAGTAAAAAATCCTATTTACTCTTTCGTCCATGGACCGACACAGCTTCTCTAATGACAAAGTGGGACGTCCCAAAGCAGTGTCAGAGAAAAAACGAGGGGTGGTAACAGCATAAAAACAAACTTCACCCCAAAACACAAAACAGCACTCCTCCAACGGAGGAGTTGCAACTCTAAACAGCCGCCTCCAAGTGCGGTGATAGACCTTCCTAGAGGACGGTTTCCGAGCACTTCTCATAGTAGAGATTACTGAGTCTGACAGGCCCCGATCTCTCAGTACCTGGTTCTCAACAGCCATGCCGTTAAAGCCAATGACTGTAAAGCAGGATGGAATATGGGACCTTGCGATAGCAGGTCCTTCCGTAGTGGTAGGCGCCAGGGGACGTCTGCTACCAGACGTACTAGATCGGCGTACCAAGGACGCTGAGGCCAATCTGGAGCGATTAGGATCATTGGGATTCCCTCTGCCTCCACTCTGCGGAGCAGAAGAGGAAGAAGCCTTAAGGGAGGGAAGGCATAGATTAGCCGATACTGACCCCACGATGCTACCAACGCGTCCGTTGCGTCTGCCCATGGGTCTCTTGACCGGGCCACAAACCTCAATACCTTCCGATTGAGTCGGGAAGCCAGAAGATCTACGTCTGGTGTGCCCCATCTTTGGCAGAGGAGTTGGAACACCTCCGGGTGTAAGGACCATTCTCCCTGGTCCAGCATCTGGCGGCTCAGGTAGTCCGCCTGCCAGTTTTCCACACCCGGAATGTACACGGCCGACAGTGCCGGTACGCTCCTCTCTGCCCACTTCAGGATGCGAGCGATCTCCGATGCTGCAGCTGAGCTTCTTGTTCCTCCTTGATGATTGACATATGCCACTGCTGTGGCGTTGTCTGACTGGATCCTGACTGGACGCCCTTGCAGTCTCTGAGACCATTTGAAGAGGCACAGCTTGATCGCCCGGATCTCCAGGACATTGATCGGCAGGAGGGCTTCCTCTGGGGTCCAGCGACCTTGCGCCGACTGGACACCCCAGACTCCCCCCCAACCTGTAAGGCTGGCGTCCGTCGTGATCACTATACAGTAAACCGGAAGAAATGACTTCCCGGCCATTAGAGCCGGTGCTGTCAGCCACCATACCAGGGATCTCCTGACTAGGTGGCTCACTCGGATTTGATAATCCAGAGATGAAGGGCATCTGTACTATCTAGACAGAACTTCCTTCTGTAACACTCGAGTGTGGTATTGAGCATATGGGACCGCCTCGAAGGAGGCTACCCTGAGGCCCAACACTCGCATGCAAAAACGGAGTGACGACCAATTCCTGGAAGTCAGCTGCCGTACTGCAGCCCGGAGGGTCTGCAACTTCTCCACAGGGAGGAATACCTTTGCCTCTGAGGAATCCAGAATCAACCCCAGGTACACTAGGCGTTGAGTGGGCACCAATACTGACTTTTGCGTGTTTAGTATCCAACCACAGTCTCGAAGAGTCTGACAGGTAATGGACACGCTTACCTCTAATTCTGAGCTTGAAGGGGCCTTCAGCAGAAGGTCGTCCAAGTAACCTGTGATAGCGATACCCCGCTGTCTTATAAGTGCCAGAATCGGAGCGAGCACCTTGGTGAACGTCCTGGGTGCTGAGGCAAGGCCACAAACTGGTAGTGGTTCTTCCCGATAGCAAATCGCAGAAACCTCTGGTGTCTGGAGTATATGGGGACATGCAGGTATGCGTCCTTGATGTCCAAGGAGGCCAGAAAGTCCCCCGGATGGAGAGCCGTGACTACGGATCGAACCGACTCCATCCGAAATCTTTGTACCTTCACAAAGCAATTGAGGGCTCTGAGATCCAAGATTGGACGAACCCCCTCCTTCTTTGGCACAATGAACAGATTTGAGTAAAAACCCTGACCCCGTTCCTGTTCTGGAACTGGAATAACTACCCCGCGTTCCAGTAGACCCTGGACCGCCCCATACAGGGCCTCCCGAAGGGTCGATAGTAGCTGGAGATTGGAGGTGATGAATCTGTCTGGTGGACAAGAGAGAAATTCTATCTTGTAGCCTGAGGAGCTTACTTCGCAAACCCACCTGTCGGAGACTAGAGCAGTCCACTGAGTCGCGAATTTGCGAAGACGTCCCCCCACCCGAGAGCTGGGTGGGGGCGGACCTTCATGTGGACGCAGATTTGTCCGCAGGCTTGTTGGGTCTGCGGGACCAAGGACGCTTTTGTCCTTGGGCAGGCGCTTTATCGGCCTGGGGTCTTTTCCCTGTCGCCTTAAGGGGGCGAAAAAACCGCTTACGTGCAGTAAAGGAGGGCCCTTGCCCTTGGCGTGGTCCCCTACCCTTGCTAGTTTGGGGAAGCAAAGTGCTTTTACCTCCTGTGGCATCCTTGATGATGTCATCCAGAGAAGCCCCAAAAAGTCTGTCGCCCTTAAAAGGCAGATCCAATAGGGCTTTCTTGGAAGTCTGGTCCGCAGACCAGCCCTTTAGCCAGATCAGGCGGCGTATTGCTACTGCATAAACCGAAGCTCTTGACAGCAGGGGAATAGTATCCATGTCTGACTCGCAGACAAACTTAAGGCCCTGGACCAACTGGTCGGCCAAAGTTATCTCATTAGGAGGAGCATCTCGCTCCTTTAACCCCTGGAGTAGCAATTTTGCCCATTCAGTAAGTGTCTGAGACACTAGGGCCCCCGCCAATGCCGGGCGTACTGCCGAGCCTACCACTGAGTATAGGTAGCGAGCGAGTGCTTCAGCCTTCTTATCCACAGGGTCCTTGAAAACAGGAGCCCCTTCTACTGGAATAGTGGTGGCTCTATTAAGTCTGGACACCGAAGGGTCCACTATAGGGGGAGAGGTCCATATCTTCAGAAAACTCTCCTCAAAGGGGTACCGTACTGCAAACCTCTTTGGGGCTGTAAAGACCCTCAGTGGGTTCTCCCATTCCTTGTATAAGAGTTTGTCAAAATAAGACACACAAGGGAACACCTTAGCAGTGCGGGCAGGTTTACGAAACCCAAAGGGGACTGGAGTATCTGCTACTTCTTCAGTCCTTTCCAACTTTAGCGTATCCCGCACTGCAGTAATAAGGTCAGATACCAAAGCCGCCTCGCGTACTGACCTGGACTTGGAGTCCTCCTCACTGTCCGATCGGTCACGGTCTGCAGTCTCTGATGCATCAGAATCTGGGCCATGAGCCGTAGCTGGACCTGGTTCTGCATCAGAAAAATCCCCAGAAGATTGCAGGGGACGGGGGCGTTTATTACCCCCTGTATTCCCGTGTGCTGCTTCCACCCTGGCAGCAAACGCCTCTAGGATTGCCGACATAGCGTCCATAGACACCTCAGGGACACCAGCTGCTAAATCTGGTGTTTCAGGGGAGAAGACATCTGGCTCAGATGCCATGCTGACCACACGCAGACACTCACAGGGCTCCAGGCAAGATATCAATAGGCCACCCTCCTGCGCTGCAGAGATGCTGGGTTACCCAGAGGACTCACCACCCTGGATAGGTACTGCTATGCTGCGCCTGTGATGCTGTCCCCTTGCTGCTGTGTCAGTCTGCTTCTTTTATCAGCACTTCCTGTGTGAATTTTTGCGCCAGTGTAATGCACCCTAGAGGCCGGAGGCTCTCGCAAAATGGTTGCCAAAAACGTCTGTATGGAAGATAATGTGGGCTCTAAGAAAATGGCCGCCGACAGAAGATAGAGGTCAGGCAGCCATAGCCCACAAAAATATGGCCGCCGAACGGCAATATCTGCATACAGGGTGGACCAACATGGCCGCCGATCACCTGATAGGGGCCAGTGGGTGTGGCCGAACCACAGGAAGACGGCCGCCAGGCAGTTACAAGAGGCCAAACTTGGCATGGACCACCTCAAAATGGCCACCGACAGCATGGAGACACAGAAACACAGGTAAGCAAAAATGACATTTCTTTTAAATGTTAGTTACAGCCAGCCCCGCTCCAGTGGGACCCCCTAGGTGACCCCCAGCACCCAGCAACCTTTAGCTAGAAGCCCAGGGAGGAGGGAAAGGCAGGGAGAGAGGGAAGAAAGGGGCCACAACCACTTACTTGATCTCTCCAGGAATGTCCAGCTAAATCACCCAGCCGAGGCAGGGGAGTTTTACTTACCTATCCTGCATGTATTATGCTGGAAGACATTCCAAACAGATCATCGTCCGCGCACGGAAGGTGACTGTTGGCCAGGCATGCTGTGATTGGACCCAGAAGGGACGATCATATGTATGCCCTGGAGCATGACGCTCACCAGACAGGCTGCTGCGACTCGGCCGTAAGGTCAGCCGAAGCTGAGCGGTCCGATGCAAGCCTTGGAGCGTAAGCTCACCGGCCAGGCTGCTGCGACTCGGCCGTAAGGTCAGCCGAAGCTGAGCGGTCCGATGCAGGCCCTGGAGCGTAGGCTCACCGGCCACCCGTGGAGCGACGGGCACGTCGTGGAAAACCCAGCGCGTAGCTAGGGTCGGCACACGCTCGATGGCCGAAACTGGGGAGACTACAAGGATCGAGGATCCAGCCTGTCACCCAGTCGGCAGTTGATCGAAGATCGCAGGAAACAACAGATGTAGCAAAAAAAATATATATATATATATATATATATATATATATATATATATATATATATATATATATATATATATATATATATATATATATATATATCTTTTTTCCCCGGACCAATGGGCCCGAAGAGAGCCATGTCCTACTCCTTGCTAGACAGAAAAAAACTGTTCTGCGATGTGCAGACTGAGAGGGTATACCCAGAGGGTCCGCCCCCTGGGCGGTACTGTAGAAGGTGTGATGCAACACTTTTTACAAGTTTTTCTGCCTAGTCACTCCTAATTAACAGATAATACCCACTTTGTCAATAGAGAAGCTGTGTCGGTCCATGGACGAAAGAGTAATAGGATTTTTATTACAGCTTACCTGTAAAATCCTTTTCTTGTTATACATCATGGGACACAGAGCCCTAAGTAATTTACTTAATGGGTAATAGGCCTACCTTCAGGTGTTGACACTGGTAAACCCTAATTAAGGAAGTTTACTCCCTATATAACCCCTCCTCCTTCCAGGAGCACATCAGTTTTTGTAGCAAAGCAATATGTCTAAATCCCAAAAGAGGGGAGGGACCTCTGTGTCCCATGATGTACTCCAAGAAAAGGATTTTACAGGTAAGCTGTAATAAAAATCCTATTTTCTTTATCGTACATCATGGAACACAGAGCCCTAAGTAATTTACTTAATGGGACGTCCCATAGCAATGCCACTTGAGGGGTGGGAGAAACAACCCGCAGGGTACACCCAGACTTGAGGATCTACACTGCTGCTTGCAGCACACTGCGCCCGAAGGCGATATCCTCATACCTCCTTACATCCACCTGATAACATTTTGTGAATGTATGCACTGAAGACCAAGTTGCGGCCTTACAGATCTGAGCCATGGAGGCCTGATGACGCACTGCCCAAGAAGCACTAACCGACCTGGTAGAGTGCGCCTTAACTCGAAACGGGGGAATCTTGCCCCTTAAATCATAAGTTTGAATTATCACTTGCCGAATCCACTTAGCGACAGTGGATTTCGACGCTGCCTGTCCCTTCTTAGGACCCTCCGGCAGAATAAATAAGACATCAGTCTTACGAATCTGAGCAGTTTTCTTTAAATAGATTTTCACTGCTCTCACCACATCAAGACAATGTAGTGACTTTTCTTCCCTGGAACATGGTTTTGGAAAAAAACGATGGCAGGACAATATCTTGGTTCAGGTGAAAACCTGAAATTACTTTTGGCAAAAAGCCTGGACGAGGGCGTAGTACCACTCTGTCCTCATGAAAAATAAATACGGCTCTTTACAAGAAAGAGCAGCCAACTCTGATACCCTCCTTGCTGAGGATATACAGTAGGTGCCGCCGATATTGTGTTTCTATCGCGCTCCCATCGCCGAGATTCTCGGCGACAGGAGTGCCGAGATGTCGGCAGCAGGGTGGCGACACGTGTCGCGCTCGCTGCAATGGCGAGGAGACGCGACACTGTATTGAGCGGGGATCCGACACGGATTCCCGCCAATACCAGGCACTGTGTTTGGTATGAATCCTGAGCGGGAACTCCACGCCAATTTTTAAAGAAAAAACCGGCGTGGGTTCCCCCTCCAGGGGCATACCAGGCCCTTGGGTCTGGTCTGGATTTGAAGGGGAACCCTACGCCGAATAAACGGCGTGGGGGTCCCCCTCAAGATCCAAACCAGACCCTTATCCGAGCACGCAACCTGGCAGGCCGCAGGGGAAGAGGGGGGGACGTACCCCCCCTCCCTCCTGAACCGTACCAAGCCACATGCCCTCAACATGGGGGGTTTGGTGCTCTGGGGCAGGGGGGCGACCTGCGGCCCCCCCACCCCAGAGCACCCTGCCCCCATGTTGATGAGGACAGGGCCTCTTTCCGACAACCCTGGCCGTTGGTTGTCGGGGTCTGCGGGCGGGGGGCTTATCGGAATCCGGGAGCCCCCTTTAATAAGGGGGCCCCCAGATACCGGCCCCCCCACCCTATGTGAATGAGTATGGGGTACATCGTACCCCTACCCATTCACCTGGTGGAAAATAAATGGAAATAAAAACACAACACAGTTTTTAAAAGTATTTTATTGCACCGCTCCGGAGGTCTTCTTCCGACTTCGGGGGTCTCCGGTGTCGTCGCCGCGTTCTCCGGTTCTTTCTTCTGCCGGGCCTCCGCTAACTTCTTTTTAGCTCTTTTGCTAACGGAGGCCCGGTCTTCTCCGTCGTCTTCTTTTTCTTCTCCCGCTCTCCGGTTCTTCTCCCGCTCTCCGGTTCTTTCTTCCGCCGGGCCTCCACTAACTACTTGGTAGCTCTTTTGCTAGTGGAGGAGCCGGTCTTCTCCGTCGTCTTCCCTCTTCTCCTCCTCGATGTTGACTCGTCGCTTCCTCTCGCAGTAATGGTAAATCTTCGGTCCGCAGAGATTAATCTATTCTTCACATGACGTCACAGTCACATGCTCCGGGGCACATGTGCACATGACGTCACAGTCACATGCTCCAGGGCACATGTGCACATGACGTCACAGTCACATGCTCCAGGGCACATGTGCCCCGGAGCATGTGAATGTGACGTCATGTGAAGAATAGATTAATCTCTGCGGACCGAAGATTTACCATTACTGCGAGAGGAAGCGACGAGTCAACATCGAGGAGGAGAAGAGGGAAGAAGACCGGCTCCTCCACTAGCAAAAGAGCTGCCAAGAAGTTAGTGGAGGCCCGGCGGAAGAAAGAACCGGAGAACGCGGCGACGACACTGGAGAGCGGGAGAAGAACCGGAGAGCGGGAGAAGAAGAAGACGACGGAGAAGACCGGGCCTCCGTTAGCAAAAGAGCTAAAAAGAAGTTAGCGGAGGCCCGGCAGAAGAAAGAACCGGAGAACGCGGCGACGACACCGGAGACCCCCGAAGTCGGAAGACCTCCGGAGCGGTGCAAAAAAAAAAAAAAAAAACTTTTAAAAACTGTGTTGTGTTTTTATTTCCATTTATTTTCCACCAGGTGAATGGGTAGGGGTACGATGTACCCCATACTCATTCACATAGGGTGGGGGGGCCGGTAAAGGGGGCTCCCGGATTCCGATAAGCCCCCCGCCCGCAGACCCCGACAACCAACGGCCAGGGTTGTCGGGAAGAGGCCCTGTCCTCATCAACATGGGGGCAGGGTGCTCTGGGGTGGGGGGGCCGCAGGTCGCCCCCCTGCCCCAGAGCACCAAACCCCCCCATGTTGAGGGCATGTGGCTTGGTACGGTTCAGGAGGGAGGGGGGGCCGCTTTCGTCCCCCCCTCTTCCCCTGCGGCCTGCCAGGTTGCGTGCTCGGATAAGGGTCTGGTTTGGATCTTGAGGGGGACCCCCATGCCGTTTTTTCGGCGTAGGGTTCCCCTTCAAATCCAGACCAGACCCAAGGGCCTGGTATGCCCCTGGAGGGGGAACCCACGCCGGTTTTTTCTTTAAAAATTGGCGTGCAGTTCCCGCTCAGGATTCATACCAAAGACAGTGCCTGGTATTGGCGGGAATCCGCGTCGGATCCCCGCCTATCGGCAATGCGTGTCGCTCATCGTGAAAGGAACATTTTTTCCTTTCCCGATGACGAGACAGCTCGGCGCTGGCTCTCGCGACGGAGCTCATAGGGTGTCAATATCGCCGCTAGAAGCGGCGATATTGACACATAATCGGCGGCACCTACTGTAGCAACCAAAAATACCAACTTCCTTGTCAGAAAGACTAGGGGAATATGTTGTATCGGTTCAAATGGCTGTTTTTGTAACACAGACAAAACTAAGTTTAAGTCCCAGGGATTCAAGGGAGGTTTGACGGGTGGATTAAGCCGCGTTACTCCTTGTATAAAGCCACGGAGTAAAGAATGAGTAGCAAGTGGTCTTTGAAATAAGACCGATAAAGCTGAGACTTGGCCTTTAATAGTACTTAAGGCCAACCTCATCTCTACCCCTAATTGTAGAAAGGCAAGAATTCTGCCTATGATATATCTCAGAGGGTGCCAACCCTTGGATTCACACCAGGAAACATAAGCCTTCCAGACTCTATAATATATAGTTCTGGAAGCTGGCTTCCTGGCATTGATCAGGGTGGAGATAACTGATCCGGAAAGCCCACGTTTCTTTAGAATGTGGGTTTCAACAGCCAAGCCGTTAAATTTAGAGACCGTAAGGCAGGATGGAATATCGGTCCCTGGGAGAGCAGATCTGACCGTAGTGGGAGGGACCATGGGCCCTCCACTGCCATCTTTAGGATTTCTGCATACCATGACCTTCTGGGCCATGCTGGTGCTACCAGAATAATCGGCTTCCTTTCCAGCTTGATTCTGCAAAGAAGTGGAGGCAGCAACTGGATGGGGAGAAATGCATATATCAGTGAGAACTGATCCCATGAGGTCACCAACGCATCCGTTCCGCATGCGAATGGATCCCTTGTTCTGGCCACAAAGTTGACCAACTTCGTGTTGAATCTGGATGCTAGGAGATCTACGTCCGGAGTCCCCCATCTTTGGCAAACAGCCCGAAATATGTCGGGGTGAAGCGACCATTCCCCTGGGAATAACTGCTGGCGACCTAAGTAGTCCGCCTGCCAATTCTCTACTCCGGGAATGAATATTGCAGAAAGGCAAGGAACATTCCTTTCTGCCCAAGTTAGAATATGGTTCACCTCTCTCTGCGCGGAGAGACTCTTGGTGATTGATATAGGCCACAGCTGTGGCATTGTCGGATTGAATCCTGACAGGGTAATTCTGTAGCCTGGAAGTCCAGGCCTTTAGAGCCAGACGTACTGCCCGAATCTCTAGGATATTGATGGGCAAGCCTCTTTCGGTCCTTGACCATTGTCCTTGGACTGTTGTCCTTTCTAGTACTGCTCCCCAGCCTGAGAGAGGCTGGCATCCGTCGTTACAACCTTCCAGATAACTGGTCTGAAGGATTTTCGCTTCAGCAGATTCTGGGTTAGTAACCACCAAGTGAGGCTTTGGGCCACTCTTGGGGACAGCCGCATTGGCGAGTCTAAGGCTTGAATTGTTTTGTTCCAAGCAGACAGGATACTGTTTTGCAACAGTCTTGAATGGAACTGGGCAAAAGGAACTGCTTCGAATGAAGCCACCATGGTTCCTAGTAACCTCATGCAGAGGCGAATGGAGGGATTGCCATTTGACCTGACCCGCCGAACCAATTCTTTTATGGAGTTGATCTTTGCTAGAGGCAAGAACACCTTTTCCTGGGCTGCGTCTATGATCAGACCCAAGTACTCCAGTCTTTTTAGCGGTATTAAGGAAGATTTCTCCAGATTGAGAATCCAACCCAATGCTTTCAGATAGTCGGTTGTAGTGCGTACAGCTTGCTCCAAGCGAATCACTGATTGATCTATAAGTAATAGATCGTCTAGGTACGCTATGATTGCTATGCCCTGTGCCCTTAACCTGGCTAGAGGTGGGGCCAGCACCTTGGTGAACACCCGGGGTGCTGTGGCTAGCCCGAAGGGCAGGGCTACAAACTGGAAATGCTGTTCTAATTCGAACCGCAGAAATTTTTGATGAGCAGGGAATATAGGGATATGCATCCCTGATGTCGATTGACGCGAGAAGTTCTCCTCCTAGAAGGATAGAAACTACTGATCTGATTGTCTCCATGCGAAAGGAGCGGATCTTCAGGAATTGATTTAGCTTTCTTAGATCTAGAATGGGTCTGACGTCTCCATTTGGTTTTGGTACCATGAAAAGATTTGAATAAAACCCCAGACCTTGTTCCCTTGTGGGGATCTGTATGATCACCCCTTGAGATCTTAATCGGTCTAGTGCTTGAAACAGAGATTGTTTCTTCTCTGGATCCTTGGGTACGCTTGATCTTAGGAAACGAGATGGTGGAAAGTTCCGGAATTCCAGCTTGTATCCCAGCGTTACCGTGGAGATGACCCATGTGCCCTGAATCTCCTTTTTCCAGACTTCTGAAAAAGTGCAGAAGTCTTCCCCCCACCTTGGTGAGGGGGGATGCCTCTTCACGACGAGGCTTTAGGATTCTGTTTTGCAGATTTCCTACCCCAGGGCTTCTTTTGAGCCTGGGTCTGACTCTGAGGTCTTCCTCTAGAGTCTGACGGCAGAGGCCGTCGCCACTGCTTAGAGGCGGAAGCCTTTGGCGCAGGGGAAAGGGCCCGTTTAAATGAAGGGCGTTTGTATTTTCTTTTGACGGGTAAAAGCGTGCTTTTCCCACTAGAAATTGTCTTGATATATTTATCCAAGTCCTCTTCGAAAAGTCGCTCCCCATGGAAGGAAAACCCAGTTAGGAGGTTCTTACATGGCGTTTCAGCTGACCAATTCTTTAGCCACAGGATCCTGCGCATATGTACAAGCATAAGCGTAAGGCGGGATGCCTGGTAAATGGAATCTTTAATGGCATCTATGGCAAAACATAATGCCTTAGGTAGTTCAGCCAAATCCCGAGCTTGTTGTGTAGGAAGTTCTCTAAGGGCCAATTTAAATTGGTCCTTTAGGGATTGGCAGACGCCTATTGCGGCGACTGCTGGCTGAGTGACCGCACCTGCTATGGAAAAGGCAGATTTTAGCAGGGGATTCCAACTTCTTATCTGTTGGATCCTTAAGCATTTGTGCATTGTCTACAGGACAAGTCAAGTTATTATTCACATTGGAAATCGCAGCGTCAACTGCTGGTACTTTCCATCTTTTGGAGAATCTTTCCTCCAGAGGATAGCGATTTGCAAAACTTTTAGGAGGGAGAAAATGTTTATCCGGATGATCCCATTCCGGAAAAGTAAGCTGTTCTAGCAATGCATGTGCTGGAAACGCATGCAAAGCATGGGAAGATTTCAAAGAACCTAAGAAAGAGGCCGGGTTTTCATGAGACTCCGTTAGAGGCAGCATGAAGGTGGAGCGAACCATAGCAGGACCTCTGCGTCCCCCACGGCGGGGGGAGGGGGTAAGTAAGGGGGTGCAGCGCTGCTGTCTCCCTAACCCACTGGTCCCATCAGAGGGGGGAAAAAATAGGATTTTTTACTCACCGTAAAATCCTTTTCTCTGAGTCCATGGACCGACACAGCTTCTCTATTGACAAAGTGGGTATTATCCGTTAATTAGGAGTGACTAGGCAGAAAAACTTGTAAAAAGTGTTGCATCACACCTTCTACAGTACCGCCCAGGGGGCGGACCCTCTGGGTATACCCTCTCAGTCTGCACATCGCAGATCAGTTCGTCAAAAAGCAGTACAAACTTAAAAGGAGGGGTGGGTGCTGTGTCGGTCCATGGACTCAGAGAAAAGGATTTTACGGTGAGTAAAAAATCCTATTTACTCTTTCGTCCATGGACCGACACAGCTTCTCTATTGACAAAGTGGGACGTCCCAAAGCAGTGTCAGAGAAAAAAACGAGGGGTGGTAACAGCATAAAAACAAACTTCACCCCAAAACACAAAACAGCACTCCTCCAACGGAGGAGTTGCAACTCTAAACAGCCGCCTGCAAAACCTTGCGGCCGAAAGAGGCATCCGAAGATGCACCTACATCAATTTTGTAGAATTTTGTGAAAGTGTGAGCGGACGACCAAGTCGCCGCTTTACATAGTTGGGAAACAGACGCTTGATGTCGGAAAGCCCAAGAGGCACCTATTGCCCTGGTCGAATGCGCCGTGACAGGAAAGGGGGGCGCCTGACCCCTTAAGGCGTAAGCCTGGATTACTATCTGTCGGATCCACCTAGAGATGGTGGCCGATGAGACTGCTTTGCCCTTCTTGGGACCAGCCACCGAAACAAACAGTGAGTCTGACTTCCGGAACAGGGAAGTAGCAGATATGTATACTCTCAAAGCTCGGACAACGTCCAAGGAATGCAACGCCGACTCCTTAGGATTCGACGGCTGAGGACACAAGGATGGAAGTACAATGTCTTCGTTGAGATGAAAAGCCGAAACGACCTTCGGAAGAAAGGAAGGCTGCGGCCGCAGCACCACCTTATCCTTGTGGAAAATCAAATAGGGAGCCTTGCAGGACAAGGCTGCCAGCTCAGAGACTCGTCTAACTGACGTAACAGCCACCAAAAAGACCACCTTCTGAGAAAGTGTCAACAGGGGAATATCTCTAATATTCTCAAACGGTGCCTTCTGAAGCACCGAGAGGACCAGGTTCAAGTCCCACGGAGGTAACGGGGGGCGGACCGGAGGGGCCACATGTCGAACCCCCTGCACAAATGTACTCACGAGAGAGTGAGTCGCCAGGGGTCGCTGAAAAAAGACAGCCAGGGCAGATATCTGTCCCTTACTCGTACTTAGGGCAAGCCTTTGGTCTACCCCATGCTGTAAAAACAGCAGGATTCTGGAAACCAAATAGGTACGCGGATGCCATTTCATTTCCTCACACATGGAGATGTAGGCCCTCCAAGTGCGGTGATAGACCTTCCTAGAGGACGGTTTCCGAGCACTTCTCATAGTAGAAATTACTGAGTCTGACAGGCCCCGGTCTCTCAGTACCTGGTTCTCAACAGCCATGCCGTTAAAGCCAATGACTGTAAAGCAGGATGGAATATGGGACCTTGCGACAGCAGGTCCTTCCGTAGTGGTAGGCGCCAGGGGACGTCTGCTACCAGACGTACTAGATCGGCGTACCAAGGACGCTGAGGCCAATCTGGAGCGATTAGGATCATTGGAATTCCCTCTGCCTCCACTCTGCGGAGCAGAAGAGGAAGAAGCCTTAAGGGAGGGAAGGCATAGATTAGCCGATACTGGCCCCACGATGCTACCAACGCGTCCGTTGCGTCTGCCCATGGGTCTCTTGACCGGGCCACAAACCTCAATACCTTCCGATTGAGTCGGGAAGCCAGAAGATCTACGTCTGGTGTGCCCCATCTTTGGCAGAGGAGTTGGAACACCTCCGGGTGTAAGGACCATTCTCCCTGGTCCAGCATCTGGCGGCTCAGGTAGTCCGCCTGCCAGTTTTCCACACCCGGAATGTACACGGCCGACAGTGCCGGTACGCTCCTCTCTGCCCACTTCAGGATGCGAGCGATCTCCGATGCTGCAGCTGAGCTTCTTGTTCCTCCTTGATGATTGACATATGCCACTGCTGTGGCGTTGTCTGACTGGATCCTGACTGGACGCCCTTGCAGTCTCTGAGACCATTTGAAGAGGCACAGCTTGATCGCCCGGATCTCCAGGACATTGATCGGCAGGAGGGCTTCCTCTGGGGTCCAGCGACCTTGCGCCGACTGGACACCCCAGACTCCCCCCCAACCTGTAAGGCTGGCGTCCGTCGTGATCACTATCCAGTAAACCGGAAGAAATGACTTCCCGGCCATTAGAGCCGGTGCTGTCAGCCACCATACCAGGGATCTCCTGACTAGGTGGCTCACTCGGATTTGATAATCCAGAGATGAAGGGCATCTGTTCCATCTGGACAGAACTTCCCTCTGTAACACTCGAGTGTGGTATTGAGCATATGGGACCGCCTCGAAGGAGGCTACCATGAGGCCCAACACTCGCATGCAAAAACGGAGTGACGACCAATTCCTGGAAGTCAGCTGCCGTACTGCAGCCCGGAGGGTCTGCAACTTCTCCACAGGGAGGAATACCTTTGCCTCTGAGGAATCCAGAATCAACCCCAGGTACACTAGGCGTTGAGTGGGCACCAATACTGACTTTTGCGTGTTTAGTATCCAACCACAGTCTCGAAGAGTCTGACAGGTAATGGACACGCTTACCTCTAATTCTGAGCTTGAAGGGCCCTTCAGCAGAAGGTCGTCCAAGTAACCTGTGATAGCGATACCCCGCTGTCTTAGAAGTGCCAGAATCGGAGCGAGCACCTTGGTGAACGTCCTGGGTGCTGAGGCAAGGCCAAACGGGAGGGCCACAAACTGGTAGTGGTTCTTCCCGATAGCAAATCGCAGAAACCTCTGGTGTCTGGAGTATATGGGGACATGCAGGTATGCGTCCTTGATGTCCAAGGAGGCCAGAAAGTCCCCCGGATGGAGAGCCGTGACTACAGATCGAACCGACTCCATCCGAAAACTTTGTACCTTCACAAAGCAATTGAGGGCTCTGAGATCCAAGCTTGGACGAACCCCCTCCTTCTTCGGCACAATGAACAGATTTGAGTAAAAACCCCGTTCCAGTTCTGGAATAACTACCCCGCGTTCCAGTAGACCCTGGACCGCCCCATACAGGGCCTCCCGACGGGTCGGTAGTAGCTGGAGATTGGAGGTGTTGAATCTGTCCGGTGGACAAGAGAGAAACTATCTTGTAGCCTGAGGAGATTACTTCGCAAACACACCTGTCGGAGATTAGTGCTGTCCACTGAGTCGCGAATTTGCGAAGACGTCTCCCCACCCGAGAGCTGGGTGGGGGTGGACCTTCATGCGGACGCAAATTTGTCCGCAGGCTTATTGGGTATGCGGGACCAGGGACGCTTTTGTCCTTGGGCAGGCGCTTTATCGGCCTGGGGTCTTTTCCCTGTCGCCCTAGGGGGACGAAAAAACCACTTGTGTGCAGTAAAGGAGGGCCCTTGCCCTTGGCGTGGCCCCTTACCCTTGCTAATTTGGGGAAGCAAAGTGCTTTTACTTCCTGTGGCATCCTTGATGATGTCATCCAGAGAAGCCCCAAAAAGTCTGTCGCCCTTAAAAGGCAGATCCAACAGGGCTTTCTTGGAAGTCTGGTCCGCAGACCAGCCTTTTAGCCAGATCAGGTGGCGTATTGCTACTGCATAAACCGAAGTTTTAGAAAGCAGGGGAATAGTATTCATGTCTGACTCGCAGACAAACCTAAGGCCCTGGACCAACAGGTCGGCCAATGTTATCTCATCAGGAGGAGCATCTCGCTCCTTAACCCCTGGAGTAGCAATCTTGCCCATTCAGTAAGTGTGTGAGACACTAGGGCCCCCGCCAATGCCGGGCGTACTGCCGAGCCTACCACTGAGTATAGGTAGCAAGCGAGTGCTTCAGCCTTCTTATCCACAGGGTCCTAGAAAACAGGAGCCCCTTCTACAGGAATTGTGGTGGCTCTATTAAGTCTGGACACCGGAGGGTCCACTATAGGGGGGAGAGGTCCATTTCTTCAGAAAACTCTCCTCAAAAGGGGTACCGTACCGCAAACCTCTTTGGGGCTGTAAAGACCCTCAGTGGGTTCTCCCATTCCTTGTATAAGAGTTTATCAAAAGACACACAAGGGAACACCTTAGCAGTGCGGGCAGGTCTATGAAACCCAAGTGGACCGGAGTCTCTGCTGCTTCTGCAGTATTTTCCAATTTTAGCATATCCCGCACTGCAGTAATAAGGTCAGATACCAAAGCCGTCTCGCGTACTGACCTGGACTTTGAGTCATTCTCACTGTCCGGTCACGGTCTGCAGTCTCTGGTGCGTCAGAATCTGGGCCCCGAGCCATAGCTGGACCTGGTTCTGCACCAGAATTATCCCCAGAAGCTTGCAGGGGATGGGGCGTTTACTACCCCCTGTATTCCCGTGTGCTGCTTCCACCCTGGCAGCAAACGCCTCTAGGATTGCCGACATAGCGTCCATAGACACCTCAGGGACACCAGCTGCTAAATCTGGTGTTTCAGGGGAGAAGACATCTGGCTCAGATGCCATGCTGACCACACGCTGACACTCACAGGGCTCCAGGCAAGATATCAATAGGCCACCCTCCTGCGCTGCAGAGATGCTGGGTCACCCAGAGGACTCACCACCCTGGATAGGTACTGCTATGCTGCGCCTATGATGCTGTCCCCTTGCTGCTGTGTCAGTCTGCTTCTTTTATCAGCACTTCCTGTGTGAATTTTCGCGCCAGTGTAATGCACCCTAGAGGCCGGAGGCTCTCGCAAAATGGTTGCCAAAACCGTCTGTATGGAAGATAATGTGGGCTCTAAGAAAATGGCTGCCGACAGAAGATAGAGGTCAGGCAGCCATAGCCCACAAAAAAGATGGCCGCCGAACGGCAATATCTGCATACAGGGTGGACAAACATGGCCGCCGATCACCTGATAGGGGCCAGTGGGTGTGGCCGAACTACAGGAAGATGGCCGCCAGGCAGTTACAAGAGGCCAAACTTGGCATGGACCACCTCAAAATGGCCGCCGACAGCATGGAGACACAGAAACACAGGTAAGCAAAAATGACATTTCTTTTAAATGTTAGTTACAGCCAGCCCCGCTCCAGTGGGACCCCCTAGGTGACCCCCAGCACCCTTTAGCTAGAAGCCCAGGGAGGAGGGAAAGGCAGGGAGAGAGGGAAGAAAGGGGCCACAACCACTTACTTGATCTCTCCAGGAATGTCCAGCTAAATCACCCAGCCGAGGCAGGGGAGTTTTACTTACCTATCCTGCATGTATTCTGCTGGAAGACATTCCAAACAGATCATCGTCCGCGCACGGAAGGTGACTGTTGGCCAGGCATGCTGTGATTGGACCCAGAAGGGACGATCATATGTATGCCCTGGAGCATGACGCTCACCGGACAGGCTGCTGCGACTCGGCCGTAAGGTCAGCCGAAGCTGAGCGGTCCGATGCAAGCCGTGGAGCGTAAGCTCACCGGCCAGGCTGCTGCGACTCGGCCGTAAGGTCAGCCGAAGCTGAGCGGTCCGATGCAGGCCCTGGAGCGTAGGCTCACCGGCCACCCGTGGAGCGACGGGCATGTCGTGGAAAACCCAGCGCGTAGCTAGGGTCGGCACACGCTCGATGGCCGAAACTGGGGAGACTACAAGGATCGAGGATCCAGCCTGTCACCCAGTCGGCAGTTGATCGAAGATCGCAGGAAACAACAAATGTAGCAAAAAAATAAAAATATATATATCTTTTTTCCCCGGACCAATGAGCCCGAAGGGAGCCATGTCCTACTCCTTGCTAGACAGAAAAAAACTGATCTGCGATGTGCAGACTGAGAGGGTATACCCAGAGGGTCCGCCCCCTGGGCGGTACTGTAGAAGGTGTGATGCAACACTTTTTACAAGTTTTTCTGCCTAGTCACTCCTAATTAACGGATAATACCCACTTTGTCAATAGAGAAGCTGTGTCGGTCCATGGACGAAAGAGTAAAAACTATTTTAAAAGGCTTTATCTTACCTTGGTAAGAATATCCCCTCCACCTGCTGTACCAATCAAGCACGGACTGAGCTTAGTGAAGACGACAGAGTATGGTAAGTGCATAGGCTCCCTCTAGAGGAGACTTTAAGGCATGACAATCTCTTTTCCTTAATGGAAGAAATACATAGACATTGAAAATACCTAAGTTTCTTCCTTACCTTATCATCGTCGCAGGATTTTCTGAATTAACAGAAAAAATCCAGCTTTCACCCATCACGGTGGGCTGTGTTTAGCCAAACCTTCAAGGACGGGGGTCCCTGAAAAGGGATTTCCACTGCCTTGGGCCATGTATAGCACCCCATCAGGAAGCAAATAGGTAATGTAACAAGACCTAAGCCCTGGTTTCCTGGGGTCCAGCCCTACAAAGAGAGGCGTTACAGGCAAAACCTCGTGCTTCGGATACGAGGTCCCAGGTACCATCCATTTAGGCCACAGTGGCACTGTGGTGGATCTGGCTTCTTTTTATGGAGGAATTTAAATCCAGCATGGATCCCTCCTGGAGCTCCTCAGAGCACATCTTCACTCGTGACCAACACCTTTAGACACTGGCGAAAAAACTGATGTGCTCCTGGAAGGAGGAGGGGTTATATAGGGGGTAAACTTCCTTACTTAGGGTTTACCAGTGTCAACACCTGAAGGTAGGCCTATTACCCATTAAGTAAATTACTTGGGGCTCTGTGTCCCATGATGTACGATAAAGAAATCATGGATTTTACAAACGGTCCATAAATTTAAGCCTGGTTCAGACTACTGCAGGTGGTTGCGGGTATCACAGCTGTCCCAGCACCTACAACCACCCACAGCCAAAAACACGCTGCTCTATAAAAGACGTGCGGGGCTGCCATTCATTCTTTTTTTTTTTTATCAAAATATCGAATACCTGCAGTACAGTACACCCAAACATTGTGTTTGTCAAACTCAGTCTTACATCATCATACCATTGATACAGAGCAGAAACTTCACTCAGCACCACATAACATTGTACTCCATGAGAGAGGCTCGCGTGGCCAAGCCACATCTGTGAAATCTATCACACCACATTAAAAATTAGACCGTCTTCTCCACCACCAGACCATTACAGGAAATTGATACCATCCTTGCCCCCCTCCACCCCTTTTCCTCCTCTCGCTCCCTAGAATAGCAGTCAGTCCATAATTAAATCAACCGGGGACAACCTCGGGACACTCAACCAGCCCGCCCAGATTGTCTCAAATTTCTTCACACTCCCCCTATGTTGATGGATATGTTTTTCCAATCTGATAGTATCCCCCATTTGGCGTATCCATTCCTTACTCGTAGGGGTTTCTTCCGCTTTCCAGTGTCTCAAGATAAGTTTCCGAGCCTGGAAGAGAGCCCTGGATATTTCTATCCTAGCAGGCTCCTCCTCCGAGACTGTGTCTATAATACCCAGTTAACAAATTTTAGGGTGTGCCTTCAGTTGAACCTGGAACACTCTGTTAATAGTATCCAGCACCTCCCTCCAGTACAGATGCAGTTTGAGACACCGCCACAACATGTGGATCAGGTCTCCATGGTCCCTCTTGCATCTGGTACAGGAAGGATCATCTCTTGTATGTCGGGAACAACTTGTTGGATTTGGCAAATCTTACAGTGCCTCTAGGCCCTCCTCCACCTCTCCTCCTGTTGCTCTGCCATTCATTCTTAATGGCACCCCCATGTATCTAAAACCCAGCACATTTTCAGTTGAGGGAACTGCCGGGAAATGGCATGTTCCTTTTCTGCTGACAATGGCTCACAAGACAGGCAGTGAGGGGATCTCTCCTAATGGCAGAACAGACAGAAATAAAAAGGAGTTTTGTAATAGAGATGTGGGAAGGTTAGAACTTTAAATTTCTCTCCGTGTCCCTGTTGCACCTTCATACAAAATGTTCCTTTAGTTGGCTATACACATTACAGCTACGTAGTGTATAGGGCCTAAACAAACCATTCAACCTATATCAAGTCAGATAGGCACACACACACACACACACGAACTGTTGGTACAAAAAAGAGATTTTGATTGTAATGTGTGTGTGGACAGCTTTAGGTATAATTTGTAATTCAGTGTATGTGTATTAGGAAAATAAGGTTTATAAGATTCAGATTTTGACCAATAACCACCACACATGAACCCAGAGATAATCAGATGAATTAATAATTTGAGCCCTAGTATAAAAGTTTTATTTTTTAGTTCACCCACCTTCACCGACAGGCTCCAGTAATGATAATGTGAAGATATTGGTTTCTTTTCCAGCGATTGATACAGCGACGGGGAGATGTTTTGGAACAATTTGCTGCGTAATGCACCTACAAGACAGTACAGTATAAGGCAGATCAAATAAAAACATAACATTTATAATATCACCATTATTGAACGAACAAAGTGATTCTCCAACTGTTGAAAAGAAACTACATTTAAAAAAGGCCTCGTCACCAGACCGCTAATTTCAGCCGAAGTATTTCCATAAGATTATACTGCATGTGCATTTAATATTTTACGAATGTTATTTTCCTGTAAAATCCTACATTGTGCAGACATCCAAAAGCACGGATAGTTCTACTGGGTGCCATCTTGGATGTGATGTCAGCAGCTCCAGCAGCCTTAGAGATGCTCTAGTATTCCCCTTTACTCCTCCCTCAGCAGCTACATGAAAAGCTTATGTAGGGAGAGGAGGGGAGGGTTGAGAAGCTGGGCCAGCACAGTCGGCAATTAGATACTCTCGGAAGAAAAGAGGGCTATGACGTACAAGGAGGGAGGGGACTGTGCTAGGAAACTCTTCCTGAAGTAGTCGACCCAACCCCTTAAATTAACTCTTAAAATCCTCCCCATCAGCTATCCCCTGAATCTTTACCTCTATGTTTACCCAAACACTTAAACTGCATATATAGCCAAAACTCAAGTTGAGGATAGCGAAAAATTTTAAAACCATTCGTTTTTTTTTCCGGCTAATAGAAAAGAAGGAGCTGCGCCAATTAAGGGGGGGGGGGGGGGGTTGGTTCTTTGATGTTATTATATCGATCCTTTAAAACGATATAAAATAGTGACCACTAACACCGGTAGGTCATACAGAATAACCCATATAGCAGCTGACCAGTAAAAACAGTCCAAAAATAGAATTGGTCCAAAAAATATATGACAGTCCAAAAGCTTGTATTATCATCAACAGTGCTTGATATGATGACACCACTGTAGTTGACAATAGTATTTGAGTGCCCACCACTGCAAAACAAATGGCTGCTTACCAGAAAGCAAGCAAGGATGTGCAGTCGGCTGTGACCCAGCCGCGGCCTTTAGCTTGCAGGTAGATAGATACCAGGACACAGATCAGGCATAGGTGTATCCAGCATACATTCACTTTTTTTTTGGCTGTCTGTCCCGTTGGTAAGATTTCCCCTTTACAGCCCATCTTGAAAACTCAATAGGCAGCAAGAGGAAATCTCTAAAAATGACATTGACACTATAACAGGTGTTCCCAATGGAATACAACCACTCACCTCTTGTTCTGGTGAGAACGCCTATTCACAGCATTGCAGTCTGGTGCTTGTGTCAGTGTGTGTTATGCTCCACATTAATCTGCGTTGCGTTAAGGCTTGCCATTCATTTGAATGGGCTTTGCACCAGAACACACAAACATGCCTGCCTCATTTTTTGCAACACATGGCACTACAGTGTGATACTATGCATTGGAATGCCATTCAAAATGAATGGCACTGCAGCACACCAGTCCACATACCATGCACCACCTGAACGCAATAGCGTGAATAGGTTCTAAACTGTTTGATTTCCCCTCACTTTCTGTCTGAGTGGCAATGATTTCAAGGACAAAGAGTACATTTCTTCAATGGGGACACAGGCAGCAATAAAAACGACATTAGGTTCAAAACCACCACCATTCTACCTAAAACACACAAAAAAAGAAACCCCACACATTTGGGCAATGGATACACTTGAAACCCAAAATCTATGAAATGATGAAAGAAGTCCCAGGACTCTCTGAAGTTCAATTAACTTGACAAATTGCCTTCATCTCAACTATCTCGACAGGCTCTTAATCAGTGGCGTGTAAAATTCAAATGCTAGCTCTGTATATAGCAAATGCTTTCTGGCTGTAGTTTTTACAAAAAAAAGTAATGTGCCATGGCGGATTAGGAAAGAGGTGGAATCTGTACAAAAAGGGGGCCACCATGGTTGTCATGGTCATTAATAAAACCACATGTAAATCTAAGTGTAAAAAAAACAAACACTTTTCTATATAATGATACTATTTTGTGCAGAGCTTACAAACAATTGCAAATTATATAAACATTAAAGAGTGCAGACATCAAATCATATAAAAAAGGTGCAAATCAAATTGCCACCAAAATAACATAATGTGAAAAAGTCCATCCAATATACGAAATTCCCCAAAAAAGGTATATAAACAATTCACCACAACGAGTTCATATATCTGTAATTGTTCTGAAGTTAAAGGGGTTGTAAAGGTTCGTTTTTTATTTTCTAAATAGGTTCCTTTAAGCTAGTGCATTGTTGGTTCACATACCTTTTTCTTAGATTTCCCTTCTAAATATTTTTTTTCTTTGTTTTCTTTGTCTGAATTTCTCACTTCCTGTTTATCCTCAGTAAGCTGTTCAGTAAGTGAGAAATTCAGACAAAGAAAAAAAACATTTAGAAGGTAAATCAAAGGAAAGGGTAAGTGAAGCAACAATGCACTAGCTTAAAGGAACCTATTTAGAAAATAAAAAACGAACCTTTACAACTCCTTTAAGCGTGATAAATCCTTTTAGCCAAGAAAACACTTCACCAAAACACCACACTGCATGTAGAACCACGTTACCAGATAATAACACGCTCTTAATATTGTCAGTGCCAGGACATCCCAGGGTCTCCAAAGGAACTCCCACATATACCTTGTTCAGAAGAACGTCCACAAAAATCAAAGATGGATAGAGAAATAGTGTAGTAAAAAGTCTAATTTTATTTAAAACTATTAAAAAATATTCACAGAGTAAAAGCACAAAGCTGGCATGATTACAATCCACTGTAATAAAATCATCTACGGTAATTCTCGTGTTGCGAAACAGCCCACTTCCCCTGATGACATCTGCTGTAAAGAAACAAGTCGGGCGGAGTCAATGGCGATCACACAAGTCGTGACCCGGAAGTGGGCTGTTTCGCAGCACAAGTTCCTGTTGCTATTGTTGCAGCACAAGTTCCTTTGGAAACCCTAGGATGTCCTAGCGCCGACAATATTAAGAGTGTGTTTGTTGAGAATCCTTTGTGTCCGCATTAATAATTTCGATTACGAATCCAGTATACAACCTATGTAATTGTAAAGTGACGTTAAAAAAAAAAATTTTTTTTTTTTGTAAAAATCAATAAAATAAAAAAACAATAAAGAGCGTGTTTGACCAACCTTTATTGGTGGGTTTTATTATCTGATAAGGTGGATCTACATGCACTGTAGTGGAGGAAATTTTTGAAAGGATTTTTCATGCTCAACTTCAAAACCATTACGGATACAGTGAGGGGAAACAAGTATTTGATCCCCTGCTGATTTTGTACGTTTGCCAACTGACAAAGAAATGATCAGTCTGTAGTTTTAATGGTAGGTTTATTTTAACAGCGAGAGACAGAATGACAACACAAATATCCAGAAAAACACATTTCAAAAAAAGTTATAAATGGATTTGCATTTTAATGGAGTAAAATAATTATTTGATCCCCTATCAATCAGCAAGATTTCTGGCTCCCAGGTGTCTTCTATACAGGTAACGAGCTAAGATTAGGAGCACTCATAAAAAGGAGTGTTCCTAATCTCAGCTTGTATAGAAGACACCTGTCCACAGAATTAATCAGATTCCAATCTCACCACAATGGCCAAGATCAAAGATCTGTCCAAGGATGTCAGGGACAAGATTGTAGACCTACACAAGGTTGGAATGAGCTATAAGACCATCGCAGAGCAGCTTGGTGAGAGGGTAAAAACAGTTGGTGTGATTATTCGCAAATGGAAGAAAACACAAAATAACTGTCAAGCTCCCTCGGTCTGGGGCTCCATGCAAGATCTCACCTCATGGAGTTTCAATGATCATGAGAACGGTGAGAAATCAGCCCAGAACTACACGAGAGAGAGGCTTGTCAATGATCTCAATGCAGCTGGGACCATAATCACTAAAAAAACTATTGAAAACACACTTTGCTGTGAAGGACTGAAATCCTGCAGCGCCCACAAGGTCTCCCTGCTTAAGAAAGCACATGTACAGGCCAGTCTGACGTGTGCTAATGAACATCTGAATGATTCAGAGGAGAACTGGTTGAAAGTGTTGTGTTCAGATGAGGCCAATGGAGGTGGAAACATTATGCTTTAGGGGCGTTTTTCTGCTAAGTGGACAGGACAACTTCAACCCGCATAAAAAAGCGACGGTGGACGGGGTCATGCACCGTCAAATCTTGGGTGAGAACCTCCTTCCCTCAGCCAGGGCATTGAAAAATGGGTCGTGGATGAGTATGCCAGCATGACAATGACCCAAAACACACGGCCAAGGCAACAAAGGAGTGGCTCAAGAAGAAGCACATTAAAAAGGTCCTGGAGTGGCCCAACCAGTCTCCAGACCTTAATCCCATAGAAACTATGTGGAGGGAGCTGAATGTTCAAGTTACCAAACGTCAGCCTCAAAACCTTAATGACTTGGAGAGGATCTGCAAAGAAGAGTGGGACAAAATCCCTCCTGAGATGTGTGCAAACCTGGTGGCCAACTACAAGAAATGTCTGACCTCTGCGATTGCCAACAAGGGTTTTGCCACAAAGTATTAAGAAGGGATCAAAATACTTATTTCACTCATTAAAATGCAAATCAATTTATAACTTTTTTTAATTGCGTTTTTCTGGATATTTCTGTTATTCTGTCTCTCACTGTTAAAATAAACCTACCATTAAAGTTCTAGACTGATCATTTCTTTGTCAGTGGGCAAACGTACAAAATCAGCAGGGGATCAAATACTTTTTTTCTTCACTGTATATGCACTCGTGGTGGACTGTTTACACACATTTTTAGGGGAATTTCTTAAAATGGATGGACTTTTTCACATTATGTTTTGGTGGCAATTTGATTTGCACCTTTTATATGATTTGATGTCTGCAGTCAATGTTTATATTAAATTATTTGCAATTGTTTATAGGTGCTGCACAAAATTGTATCATTTATATTTTGGGTTAGTATCAAGACCCTTGGTGTTAACTGTTATATTTTCACATACATTTACACCTAAGTGCAGAGTTCCCCCTTACATACTTCAAATAATTTTTATTCTTTATTGTATTTGTTAAAGGTCTGAAATAAAACTCTTTAAAAAGAGAAAATGCAAAACAAAAAGGACTGTAAAAATAGATGAATATTTAGCTGCTACACAATACAAATATACCGTATATACTCAAGTATAAGCCGACCCGAATATAAGCCGAGGCACCTAATTTTACCACAAAAATTGGGAAAACGTATTGACTCGAGTATAAGCCTAGGGTGTCCATCTGCATGCCTCACTGTGTCCATGTCCATGCCTCACTGTGCCCATGCCTCATTGTGCCCAATCTCCCTACTTGATCTCCTACGCTGTGTGACTAGACTGATGTTTAACATGGGAGTCTATGAAAGGGGTGCCTGGCTTTGAAAAATCGGTGCTCCTTAGTCGTAGGTCCCCCGGACACCAAACTTTGCACACTAGTAGAGGAAGAGTGGGGATACATGTGTGCCACGTTTGGAGTCCAGGGGGATTTATGGCTGGCCGGGAACAGGCGCACAAATTTGAAGATGGACACAGACTTATGTATAAGCCGAGGGGGCATTTTCAGCACAAAAAAAATGTGCTGAAAAACTCTGCTTATACTCGAGTATATACGGTAATATTAAAAATGACTGTTTTACTACAAGGACATATTAAATATTTCAAAACACAATTCAATGTCTCTCATTTGCATGGAAACATTAAAATCTACTCTTTGTTTGCATATATAAAATTACTAAAAATTTAATTTGTTTATGTGAATGTCTCACTAATGATATGATATAGCAGGCATACCTTCCACTTAAACTGCAAGATAAAAGAATTGCACAAGACCCCTTAGCGTAGCATATAAAAATCATGTAAACATTTATTAAAGTTAACATAACCTCACAAGTGTGCCACTATGTGGGCAGATCAACCTGCGCTTGAGGCTCAAAGTCACAGGGGTGAAAGCCGCTGAAGAAGAGCTGGGCGATTTTGGCCCCAAAAAAAATCTGCGATAAAAAAACAAAAAACAAAAAAACAACTTGATTCACGATTCAAATCAAGTTTTTTGTTCTGATGGACACTGCGCCGGTCCTAAGGAGCTGCGGGCAGGAGTTTTTAGGCGAGGCCGCGGCTTCGGCCTAGTCCGCCACGATCCTGGGAAAAGGCCGCGGACTCTCCTAAAAAAATCCTGCCCGCTGCGATCCTGGGAAAAGGCCACGGCTTCGGCCTAGTCCACAGCGTCTGGCCTCGCAGGTTTTTCCCCAGGATCGCAGCCAGGATTTTTTTGGCGAGGCCACGGCTTCGGCCTAGTCCGCGGAGCACCGTTCCTATGGAAAATAAATAAAAAATCGATTTGGTCAAAACCTGAATTGATTTGATCTTGCAACTCGATTCAAGATTCAAATCAATTTTTTCCCCAGCCCTACGCTGAAGCCGGGGCTTGAACCAGAAGTCGAGCCGTTGGATGGAGCCACTCAGCCTAACCTTCCATTTAACTCTCAGACTCAAGGGTTCTGCATGGAATGACTTGCGTGCGCAGATATACACAGCAGAATCAACCCAATAGCAGTCTATACAGGTAAAGTGACACATTTTGTAAAAGTGACCCTTTGGGACAAGTTAACTTTAACCTGAAAACGAATCTTTTTTTCCTAAATATAGTTTTTTAGGTGACTCAAATTAGTAGAGGCCCACTTCTAAAAAAGAACTTACTTTCAGTGAAATTTAGAGGCAATAAAACGCCATTTGTATGAGTTGTTGTTAAGAGGAGTTTCCCACTTGTTAGAACGGTCATTTGTTCAAATCCTAAACACGTTCCCCAAAAGGGAAAATAGTCACCGCGATCATTTGCCTGTAGGAGAGACAATAATGAGAATGTTACACTAATCTTATTTACTAGTTTGAAGCATGAAATGTGGATGCAAGACAATTTTTTAGGTCACTTTTAAAATGTCTGTCTTTCTACAAGAAAACTAAAATAAAACAACTCCGACAAAAAAAACAAAAAACAAACAAACGTATATGTAAAAAAATTACAGTAAAACCTTGGTTTGAGAGTAACTTGGTTTGAGAGCGTTTTGTAAGACAAGCAAACATTTTTAATACATTTTGACTTGATATTCAAGCGATGTCTTGATATAAGAGTAGCGTCATGTCACAACTGAGTATAAAAGAGAGGCGCCTCTAAGTGTAGCAATATGGTTACATTTAATGAAGGTAAAACATTTAGCAACTCACATGGTTGATGATTAAAACAGGCATATATAAGTATGCAGGGATCCAGGGTAAAGCTGTCCACAAACACAATCCTCCACACCACCATATATGTCATCCCTTTCACGAGCGGTTTAAGCCTCGCTTTCAGATCGCTCTACTGTAGCTTCCCGGTCACAATTGCAGACTGACAGCGGTTAGAGCCGGTCTATGTGGATTGCTTTACCCCCGATCTCTGCATACTTAGATGTGCCTCTTTTAATCATTAACCATGTGAGTTGCTAAATGTTGTACCTTCATTAAATGTAACCATATTGCTACACTTAGAGGCGCCTCTCTTTTTTTATACTCTGTAGCTCCTTCTGGATTTTGCTTCTAATCCCCTTGGGGAGGCTTCCATTTGTGGATGGACATTTTATGGTTGCACAACTTATCACATTGCTATAATATTTTTATATGGACTATAGACTGAAGGACTTATGAATAAATGGTTGTGGAACGAATCATTTGAGTTTCCATTATTTCTTATGGGAAAATTTGCTTTGATATACAAGTGCTTTGGATTACAAGCATGCTTCCGGAACAAATTATGCTCGCAATCCAAGGTTTTAGTGTATGGTTTATGTGTACCCAGAGTCAGATAAGTCCAGGAGGTGGCATGCATCTTGTTGGACCCAACCTTAGTATGCCTACACATATTTCAATGTAGTTGAATTCCTGGAGTTCCACTTTAAAGGGATTGTAAAGCTTCCATTTTTTTTTTTTTATTAAAACAGCAAACATGTTATACTTACCTGCTCTGTGTAATGGTTTTGAAGAGTAGTCCCAATCCTCCTCTTCTGGGGTTGCCCACAGGCGCCCCTGGCATCTTTTTTCAGTGAGTACCTCCACAGAAAGCCCCTATGAGGGCGCTCATGTGGGAATGCCCCAAAGCCCCACTGCCTACGTCTATAGACCTAAACAGCAAGGATCAGCCCCGCCCCCTGCCATAGGATTTGATTGACAGCAGCTATAAATCTACCCAGTGAGGTGGGAGAGCTGCTGCTCTTGTGCACAGTGCCGGATTGAGATCAGGCAAGTATAAGGAGGGCTCGAAAGAGATAATAAATGGTACATGTTCATTTTTAGGGGAAAAAATATATATATTTTGTAATGAGTTACCTGAATGGCCAGGTCATAAAATATCTTGGACACTCTTGCATATTCTGAAGTTTCAAGGTCAACTCCACCACCTGGCAGAAGAACCCTAGGAGGAAAACAAAAAAGGAGTGGTAAACTAAAGTCCTGTGATCTTGTATAACATAACTCGACTAGCACAAAATGCATGTCAGCTTACTGCCATTTCGGAACAAGTCTACCAATATAGGATTCTTGTACTCTCCTTAAAATGATTTTCTTGGAATCCATTGAGGGACGTAGTAAGTCTTCTAATTACAGGACGATTGGACACTGGCAAACAAACCAATTGTAGTCCAGCCCAAGACCACACCTCCCACTACCAGCATGCTTCACTATTGTAGTAAAGCAGTACGGAGCGCACGAATAAAAAAAAAAAAGAGAAAGGGGACCAGTGTCCCTCAGTAGGCTTTTACAATGAGTACAAAAACTAAATTTTCTTATTCACTGAGGGACACGAGTAATCTTTCACCTTTGAGGCCTCAAAGAGCAGTCCAGGGGTGTAAAGCACAGTCAATCACTATCAGGTCAAATGTGGAAAAAATATATATAAAAATAAAAAAACACACACGAGGGTCAGTCTATGCTCAAGGGCCACTTGAAAAAAATAAAATAAATCAAGTACACTCGCAACCAGTGAAGTACCGTATATACTCGAGTATAAGCCGAGTTTTTCAGCACTTTTTTTGTGCTGAAAATGCCCCCCTCGGCTTATACTCAAGTCACCTTTTTGCGCCTGATCTCCCGGAATTTGGGGACCCGGTGCTGGCCAGCCGTAGGACCCCTGGACCCCAAACTTGGTACACATGTAGCCCCACTCTTCTTCTACAAGTGTGCAAAGTTTGTTGTCTGGAGGACCTACGGCCGGGGAGCACCAATTTTTCAAACCCGGGCACCCCTTCCATAGACTCCCATGTTAAACGTCAGTCTAGTCATGGACACAGTGAGGCATGGGCAGAGTGAGGCATGGGCAGAGTGAGGCATGGGCAGAGTGAGGCATGGGCAGAGTGAGGCATGGGCAGAGTGGCATGCACATGGACACAGTGAGGCAAAGTGAGGCATGCAGATGGACACCCTAGGCTTATACTCGAGTCAATACCTTTTCCCAGTTTTTTGTGGTAAAATTAGGTGCCTCGGCTTATATTCGGGTCGGCTTATACTCGAGTATATACGGTAGGTCTTGACAAGAAAGAAGAAACTGTTCCAAAAGACAAACCTGTTACCTGGACCAGCAAAAAGGTGGAATAAGAAACTGAAACATCCTACAGTGTCCATCTGGGATGAATAAAAGATTTGGTAGCTGATAAGTAGAGACGCACAGCCTGATCCATAGTCAAACAGAAAGAAGCTCATCTCAGAGAGTGACAAAGAACGGTGCCCTGATTGGCAACACATGAAACTGTCCTATGACAGGAAAAAGGTCTAGGTCTAAACTCATTTGATTCGATCACAGGCCCAATGGAGTTTCCATGCATGGAATACTATCAGGTCAGACACTTATTGTGCAGATCCAACGACTACTATGAAATATCTCCTTGAGGGTGAATTAAAGTGGTAGTAAACTCTCATTCATTATTTTAACCTACAGGTAAGCTTATAATAAAGCTTACCTGTAGGTAAAATGAATATCTACTAAACGTAAACAGTTTAGGAGATATTCTAGCTAGCAGCAGCCGGTGATGTCACTGGCACATGCGTTCTCAAGGAACAGCATACCCATGATGTCATTGTGGCTCGGGCCAGTCAAGAGGCTGCAGCGGACGAACCTGGAAGGAAGACCAGGTAAAGATGGAAGCGCCTACAGCAGTGACAACGTGCCGCTGGAGGGCTTAAGTCCTTCATACTGTGCTAGTATGCAATGCATACTAGCACATTATGGCTTTACAATGCAGGGGGGAAACTTTTTTTTTTTTTTTTCCCCCCAGAGTTTACTACCGCTTTAAAGTACAAATACCTTCCAAGGAGGCCAAATGACGATTTCTGAAAATGCAGAGAGAACAAAAAAGTTTCATTCCATGGAGTCACAAGGAACAAGACAGGGGAAGCTACTCTGGGGTTTCCCCACACAAGGTCAAGCAAAGGATGGAAGGTTTCAGACTGCAAAGCAAACAAGGAAGAAGTATTAACAGAGGAAAAGCCTAGCACAGCGATCCCTCCAGAGCAGCTACCACTGGAGGATTGCTTCTTCACTTGGAGATAAGCCTGTTTAGCAGGCACTATAGTTGAACCAGGATTTCAGTCTCAGCTCAAACCTGGAACACAGTGCTGTATAATGTATGTAGCCTCAGCTACATCCAGTTTATACAGCACATCCAGCGGCCTCACATGTTATGGAGGGACATAGTTCATTTAGGCCAAGCTGGGCCAAACAAACTATGTAAAGTGTATCAAAAGAGTTCAGTGTAAAATAAATGCAGGAACACCCTTCATGGTTTACAATCAGATTTTAGTCACTGGGACAAACCGATCTATACTCAGGCAAAAATGTTAACAAAGAAAAAAAAAAAAAAAAAACACACCACACATGGACCGACTCGATGGACTACTCAGTCTTTTTTCTGCCGCCACTTTTCTATGACCGATCACTTGTAAGTCGTTAGGATTGTAGGCAGATCAGTCAGTCTTCAAGAGAAGGCACAGGAGAATGCTTAAATTGTCTGTGGTCAGAGCCTACCAGAAGTTGGGTGAATTGGGCCATAAAGTCTTGTAGAGTCCCTGCCATGTCCAGTTAAGCAGGATTCAGATGCGGCACTCTAAAAGCTATACTGGGACAGATGGCTGCAATTGTACAGAATGGCTCTAGCAATGTTAAAAAGAAGTGTCATGATTGAGGTCCAGCCTGTTTGGACAGGGGTCTTTAATCTTTCAAAACAAAAAGGGTCAATTTACTGTCCTTCAGACTTTGGGGCTGGACTTTGCCCAGTGGGAGTAGAAAATGGCCTGATGTCAGTGGATATAACCAATGCCCCATCACTGGTATTATTAAGAGGAATAGGGTGCCATGGTTGGTATCAATGGGAGGAATAGTGCCTCATATCAGTGGGAGAAATAGTGTCCCATTGTTGGTGTCAGTGGGAGAAAGAGTGCTGGATAATGGCAAGCAAAGGGCCACAGTTTGGCAACCACTGTCCTAGGAGCTGGCAATCAGCTGAGGCATGCATTTATTTTTTTGTCCAATTCTCCTACAGGAGGCACTATAACCCAGTGAAGAAGACTTTCTATGTCCCTCAACGGATGAGAAAGAACATTTGTTTTGTTTCAGGTATATCAGGTTTATATATTGCCATCTCCATTCCTACTGGGGAGACTCCTTTACTTCCTGCCACAGTGACAGTGGTCAACCATTACAGGACGTGAGAAGAACCCTTCCCAAACAGCAAAAACCTATCAAAAAAAATAAAAAATACATTACTACTTTTTCTATACATCTTGATATTAAGCATTTTTTTTTAATTTAAATTTCTGAATTCAAAAACTACACACGATCGGAAATTCCGCCAGCAAAAGTCCGATGTAAGCTTTGGATCGGAAATTCCGACCGTGTGTATGCTCCATCGGACTTCTGCTGGCGGAATTTCCGCCAGAAAAAGATCGAGAGCAGGTTCTCTATTTTTCCAGACTGAAAGAATTCCTATCGGAAATTCCGATCGTCTGTAGCAATTCCGACGCGCAAAATTCCTACGCATGCTCGGAAACAATTCGACGCATGCTCGAAAGCATTGAACTTAATTTTCTCGGCTCGTCGTAGTGTTGTACGTCACCGCGTTCTTGGCGGTCGAAAGTTTGGAGAACTTGTGTGACCGTGTGTATGCAAGCCAAGCTTGAGCGGAATTCCGTCGGAAAAACCATCCAAGGTTTTTCTGACAGAAAATCTGATCGTGTGTACGCGGCATAACACTACCCCCAACATTCCACAAGGTAACTTAAAGTGGTTGTAAACCCTCACACACCACTTTTACCTACATGTAAGCCTATAATAAGGCTTACCTGTAAGTACTGGAAATATCTCCTAAACCTGCACAGTTTAGGAGATATTTACCATATACGCTTACGCCAACACCATTGGTGCATGCGCACTAAAGAAAGGGCATGATCGTGCGGTTTCTTTAAGGCCTATGCCCTGACCGTCGGCTCCCGCACGCATGTCACAGAGCCGGAGTCTACGGCAACAGAAGGAAGAGGGGTGAAGATGGACGCGGCCACCAGCGGGGACATCGTGGGCTTTGTTTGCAGTTAAGTGCAACATAATGGGCTAGTATGCAATGCATACTAGCCCATTATGCTTTTACTTTGCAGGGGAATAAAGGGGAAGTAAAACCAGGGTTTACTTCCTCTTTAAGTAGTCTGGTGAAGGCAGCAAGGAGGTCTTCTACAAGCCATTCCCAGAGCTGTCTGCAGTGGTTTCGGCCTTGATTTGGACATGCTCAGAGGTACATTTACAAAAAGGAGAAACACAAACAGGTTATTTTCTTTTTAAATCTTGCACAACTAAACCACTGTTTTTTCCCCTCTAGGTAGGGTTGGTGGATTTATAAAATGGCACTGTAGCTATTATGTTATATGGACAGTTTCATTGGAAACAGAGCTGAGTATGGAGTGCTTCTTGAAGCGGAAGTAGCTGAAGACATACCCATTTATTGCGTTGAAGATCTTCACATATTCCTCTTTAGGCAAATTGATTCTAGAAAGCAAATATATGTTTGTTAATATCAGACACACAACAGGTATTTGCCGATTTGAAATGTGTGCCTAGACTGAAGGATGGTGTGTGTTAAGGCATGCATTAATCCCAATTAGCCAGAACATTAGGATCACTGACAGGTAAAGTGAAGAACATTGATTATCTTGTTACAATGGCATCTGAAAGTCAGTGGGATATATTAGGCAGAAAGTAAACATGTTGTCCATGAAGTTAATTTGTTGAAAGCAGAAACCTCGGCACTGCAGTTTGTTGTGTATCGGGCTATGTGACCACAGACAGGTCAGGGTGTCCAAAGCCTAAAACTGGGCCGGGCCAACTTGGGATTTCAGTGTAGGCAAGACGGCAGCATAGCCATCAAGCATTGAAAGCGACCCATCAGTGACAAATGTGTAGACTTTACAAGTGGCAAGGGATGGAGCCAAGTACCAACATTTCATACAACGTGTAGATAAAGTCACCTTTTTTATAACACAGCACCCTGGGTTTCAGGTGTGCAACAAGCAAGAGGCACCTCTGGTAACCTACATTTCATCTACAGGGACCTATTATAAGCCACATGTTTAAAGAGGTTTATTCACCATTAGTCATCACCTTATAGGAATGACTCTGGCTCCAGCCGATTCTAGAGTCTTTATGTAAGAAGCAGCGATGTATGACCTCCCATGTGACATCAGGTTTTCAAAGTGGATTTCCTGCGCCACTACTCCTGCAATGGAAGAAAGGAAGCAATGTGAGAAAAGGATGTTTTAAAAAGCGAAACCATCCATGCACATCATTTTAAATCAGGGATATGCAATTAGCGGACCTCCAGCTGTTGCCAAACTACAAGTCCCATCATGCCTCTGCCTCTGGGTGTCATGCTTGATGCTGTCAGAGTCTTGCTATGCCTCATGGGACTTGTAGTTTGGCAACAGCTGGAGGTCCACTAATTGCATATCCCTGGTTTAAATTATCATGTATTCATCATGCCAGGGTGACCGTTTGCTGAACAATTGATGGTGGCGCACACAAGGCTTAGCTCACAAAGCTAACACACCAGGATAAAGTACTTATTTATTTTCATAAAAGTTAGTCCAATAGAATTTGAAAATGACTCACATGACCAAAAAAAAGGAGATACTTATTCCCGTGTTAAAGCTTTGTGAAGAGAGCCTATGTGTGTACAGCAACTTGGACGCCTTGCACACTGTATTCTCCCTCAACTTAGAACATGCTAAATAAAACCTCCAGTAACCAAAACATATGTGGGCAAAGATAAGGGGAATTTGTTACCCACTGTAAAATCCCTTCCTCCGAGTTAATTAACGGACACAGCTGACTATTCTCAAAAACAGGGTTAATAGTGCCACCTACAGGAGTGGGACTCTAGGCAGAAAAAATAAATAAATTAGGCACCACGTATGGTCAGTCCTGGCTGGTATAAACCCCCTCTCTGCTACAGGCAAACCAATTAGTAACATAACTGTACAAACACAATCAAGAGGGTTGGGTATGGTGTTCATCAATGAACTCAGAGAAAAGGAATTTTACGGCGAGTAAATCCTGTTTACACTTTCATTTATTGATGGGCAAAGCTGACTATTCTCGACCACAGGTACGTCCCCAAGCAGTGCCAAAAATAGGTTGGGAAAACAAAAGCCAAAACAGGCTAACAGGAGCTCAAACTTTAGCCCAAGCAAAAAATACTCTCCAAAAAGGGAACAGAAATCTCATAACAACCGCTTGGGGAAAAAAAACATGTGGCCAACACAAGCATCCAAAGACGCAAGAACATCCATCCTGTAAATATTAGTAAAGGTATGCACAGACGACCAGGTAGGTCCCTTACAAGCTTGAGTCAGATAGACACCTGATACCAAAAGGCCCAAGAGGCACCAAGTGCCCAGGTGGAATACACTGCAACAGCAAAAGGAGGAACCTAAGCCTTAAATGGTAGACGCCTAAGCTAATCTACTGTCTGCCGAATACTCCAAGCAATGGTGGCAGAGGAGGGCACCATACCCTTCTTTGGCGCATTAGTTATCAAATAAAAGGAAACCCGATTTCTGAAAGGACTCTGTGGGCAACAGATACACCTGGACCACATCTAAGGCGTGCAACGCAACCGCCTTAGGATGTGGGCATAGGGAAGGCAGGAAAATGTCATCATTCAAATAATAATCAGACACCACCCAAATAGGGAGACCTACAGGATAAGGCCGCCAGCTTCAACACCCTGCATGCATAAGTGATAGCCAACAAAAAGGCAACATTCTGAGAGAGTGGAATATCCCTACCATTCTCAAAAGGAAGGCTTCTGAAAGACCGAGAGAGTCAAGTGCAAATCCCATGATGGCAGCAGGGAACACAGGAGGAGCCATATTTCAAACCCCTTGGATGAAAGTATGGATCAAAGAATGCGTGGCCAAGTAGCATTAAACAAACAATTAAACCAGGGCTGAACCTTGGCCTTTGATTGTACTTAAGGCCAACTTTTTCTCAACGCACCCTGTTGCAGAAAGACCAATATTCGAGCCACTGAGAAAGATAGTGGGTGGAATTGTGCAGTCTCACACCACGATACGAAGGCCTTCCAAGTACGATGGAAATTCTACCCAGGAGGTAGATTTTTGCACTTTTAGCATTGTAGAAATAACCGATCCCACCAGCCCCCCCTCAAGCCAACAAAGCCAGGGATGGTAAAGCACAGTGAACGATTGGCCCTCAAATCAGAAATTCCTTCCCTGGAGGCAGCTGCCAGGAGGCATCCGTTACTAGCTGCACCACAGCTGAGTACCAGGGCCAATCTGGAGCCACCAGAATTAGTTATTCCTTCAGCCTCTATCTTGCTCAGTAGATGGGGTAGAAGCTTGAGAGAAGGAAATACATAAAATGAGATGAAAGTAGACAACATCAGGCCCAGAACTGCATGCAAGAGTGTAGGCAAGATGTTTGTTGTGTACGCGAAAGGATCCCTTGACACAAACCTTGGCACCTTCCTGTTGAAATGAAATGAGATGCCAAAAGGTCCACGTCCAGAGTGCCCCTCCATAGGCAGATTTGACAAAACACGTCTGGATGCAGAGATCACTCCCCTTGATCCAATGTCTGCCACCTGAGGCAGTCCACCTGCCAATTTTCCATGCCTGGAATGTACACGGCGGATAGAGCCAGAACATGACATCCAGCTGCCACTCTCTTTATCCCGCTTTGGTGGTTGACAGGAGGCCACTGCATTGGCATTGTATGACTCGATCTTGACCAGGCACCCCCTAAAAGAAGCTCTTTCTACTGTTCCAGGCATAGCCCAATTGCCTGAAATACAAGAACACAGATAGTCAAAATTCCTTCAGCATACAGCAACCCTGGGTCGAGCATGACCCCAGAACAGGGGGGGTATTCTGGCTGGCTTCCCTCGCAATCACCGTCCAACGTAAAAGGACAGGAGACCGAAGCTACCACATCAGAGATACTCTGGTCTTTTGTCCCAGGCGAATCTGGGTGTCCAAGGATGTGGGGGACTTGTCCCATTTAGACAAGATTTCCTTCTACAGAACTGCATGTACATTACCGCCTCGAAAGTAGACAACATCAGGCACAGGGAGGTGTGACCCTGAGACTCCACGAAGAGAAGGAACCAGCAGAAAGGACGGGTATCCTAGCAGGACTCACCACCACCCAGACACTGAAGAAAGGGTAGCAGACAGCTACAGAATTCGCAGACAGAGGAGCCCACATGCACCTGAGAATGCAGGAAGTCTGGGGGAAGCAATGCCAGAGGAAAGCCAAGAGGGCTGCCACCACGTGGCTCCAGGAAAATGCCCACCGCATCCCCACCCCCTGAAACCCAGGCACCCAGATAGGGTAGGCTAATACAAGATGGCCACTGCCAGGCCACAAGAAAATGGCCACCATAGAGAGGCACAACAAAACTGCCTTGCCCCAGGAAAATGGCTACCGTAGAGAGGCACAACATTAAAACTGCCAGGCCCAAATATGGACCTTGGATGTTGAGATCGACACACACACAGATGTCACGTTCATCGATGACGAACACTAAATTCTCTCCTTACTTCTCGGCACGCCGATACTCACCAAGAAGTCCCATATTATGGGGTTTTTGTCTAACGTCTACAGCTCTACATTTCCTCTGTTTATTGTTATATGTTCTTTAATCTTAGATGGCATTGCTTCCCTCTCCTCGACACAGTATGCTCCCATTAGGGGTGTCTGGGTGAGGGAGACAGGACTCGGATAGTAGGATGCTACCCTCGAAACCTACGTTACTTTCTAAACACTTGGTGATGAACACCTTCATATGTTAACAGTATGATTGTATCGTAGACTGTTTCATTGTAAGGATTCTTGCTCAGGTTTCTTTTATCTTTTTTATATTTCAATATTATTTATTGAGATTTTACAAACTGCCAGGCCCTAGGAAAATATTTGCTGCCACCTAAGCAGCATGGTGCCCACTGCACCGATCACCAGGTTTATGGCCTGCAGCACAAAGACACAAATGGTACCACACCCCCACCCCCCTTCAACTAACAAGCAAAGTCCCTGCCATGCCTTGAGTTTGGGAAGGTAAAATAGCACCTGCAAAACCCCCAGATAGCCGCTCCAGCACCGCAGACAATGCACTGTCATTGATGGATGGAAAAGGGGGGCTAGAGGGAGAAGGGTCTAGAAGGTAACCCAGCAGCAACAGAGGGTCTGGATGGGAGAAGAACCCTAACAAGGCCGAGAAGTAAAATTTAAAAAAGTCTTCAGCAAAGTTTATCACAACATTGCTCAGCGCTGAGAGAGAAAAAGAAACAATGTAATATTTGGTTTTTAGATCAAAAGGGATGAACTTCGGTCCGCAAATGAGGTCAGTTTAACCACTTAAAGACTAACCCCCTTTTCTGACACTTATTGCAAACAAGTTAAAAATCTGTGTTTTTTGCTAGAAAATTACTTGGAACCCGCAAACACACACACACACACACACAATATATATTAGCAGAGACCCTAGAGAATAAAATGGTGGTCATTGCAATAGTTTATGTCACACTGTATTTGCGCAGCCGTCTTTCAAGCGCAATTTTATTCACTTCCACAAATAAAAAAAAAAAGAATAAACAGTAAAGTTAGCCCAATTTTTTTGTATAATGTGAAAGATGTTACTCCAAGAATTGTGATCTTTATTCTAAGCAAAAAAAATAGTGATTCTCATTTTATCCAGAATCGTGCAGCTATAGCACATGTCTACACTAGATCCCAGTTGTACAAGCAATGTCTGCTTCTGCAATCCCCCCATTTCTCTTTGCAAGCTCTGTGGAAGTGATCCAGCAGCCTAGTTTTACTGAAGTGTCCCTTTTAGTAGAGTGCTAAAATAGAGGAAACAGTAAGAGCCCTTTCACACTGGTGCCGTCCATAGCGTCGGCGGTAAAACGCCGCTATTTTACCATCGGATTTGCGGCGCATTTCGGCCACTAGCGGGGCGCTTTTAACCCCCGCTAGTGGCCGAGAAAGGGTTAAAACCGACAGCAAAACGCCGCTACAGCGGCGTATTGCCGGCAGGACAGCGGTCGATGCCCATTGATTTCAATGGGCAGGAGCGCATCAAGAGTGGCGAGTTCACCGCTCCTAATGCGCTCCAAAGAAGCTGCTGGCAGGACCTTTCCTGACGACCTGCCAGCGCACCGCTCCAGTGTGAAAGCCCTCTGGCTTTCACACTGAAGACAATAGAGCAGCTGTTTTAGGGCAGATTGCAGACGCTATTTTTAAATGTTATAGCGCCGGCAAAACGCCCTCAGTGTGAAAGGGGTCTAAGGCCCATTGCACTGCAAGCATACACGTTAGAAACCCAGTTATGAAGACAAGATTTTAGTGCATTTTTATTGAAAAAATTGTTTTGGTAAACATTTGTGCAGCTATCATGGGGCATACAAAATCAACAGCACTATCTTTTAATTTTATAGGCTTTGCACTATAAAAAGGGTAAACAGGAAAAAAAATAGCAAAAAACAATTCTCGCCACCTGAGGTGAAAATCAGGGGGCAGGGTCTGACAGTGAAAGGGTTATGCCGCATACACACGACCATTTTTCTCGTCGGGAAAAATTACATTTTTTTCTCTTTGCCGAGAAAAAACGACCGTGTGTGGGCTTTTCATAATTTTTCCCCGACGAGAAAAACGGCATGAATCACGATGAGAAAAATTAGAACATGCTCTAATTATTCTCGTCGTGATTCACTGCATTTTTTTCCGCGGCAGTTTTCCCATAGGGAAACACTGCCGGGGAGCCTACACATGGTCGTTTTTCTCGACCAAGAGAAAAAATGTGGTGAAAAACGGCCGTGTGTAGGGGAACAAGCCGTTCCTCGTTTTTCCCGTCGATTTTCTCGACGGTGTTTTCATCGTCAAGAAAATCGATCGTGTGTACACGGCATTAGAGTGTGTAAAATATATACAATGCTCTGAAAAAGTAATTGCCCCCCAAACCTAATAACTGGTTGTGCCACCCTTGGCGGCAACAACTGCAATCAAGCGTTTGCGATAACTGGCAATGAGTCTTTCATATTGCTGTGGAACAATTTTGGCCCACTCTTCTTCGCAGAATTGTTTTAATTCAGCCACATTGGAGGGTTTTCCAGAATTACAGCCTGTGGAAGGTCAATATATAGCATCTCAATTGGATTTAAGTCTGGGCTTTGACTAGGCCACCCCAAAACCTACATTTTGCTGTGTTTGAACCATTTGGAGGTGGACTTGCTGTTGTGTTTCGGATCATTGTCCTGCTGCATAACCCAAGTGCACTTGAGCTTAAGGTTGCGAAGTGATGGCCGGACATTCTCCTTTAGGATTTTCTGGTAGAGCTCAGAATTCATTGTTCCATCAATTATGGCAAGTCGTCCAGGTCCTGAAGCTGCAAAGCACCCCCAGACCATCATGCTACACCACCATGTCTGACTGTTGGTATGATGTTCTTGTCATGAAATGCCGTATTCATTTTATGCCAGATGTAACGGGACGCACACCTTATAAGAAAGTTTAAATTTTTGTCTCATCAGTCCACAGAATATTTGCCTAAAAGTCTTGGGGATAATCAAGATGTTTTTTGGTAAATGTGAGATGAGCCTTTGTGTTCTCTTTTGTCAGAAGTGGCTTTGGCCTTGGAACTCTCCCATGGATGACATTTTTGCCCAGTGTCTTTCTTATTGTTGAATCATGAACACTGATCTTACCAGAGGCAAGTGAGGCCTGCAGTTCTTTAGATGTTGTTCCGAGTTCTTTTATGACCTCCTGGATGACTCGTGGTCATGCTCTTGAAATAATTTTTGTAGGCTGGCCACGCCTGGGAAGGTTCACAACTGTTCCAAGTTATCTCCATTTGTGGATAATGGCTCTCTCCATGGTTCACTGGCGTTCTAAAGCCTTAGAAATGGCTTTGAAACCCTTCCTAGACGGATACATGCACATTACTTTGTTTCTAATCTGCTCTTAATTTTTTTTAGATTGTGGCATGATGTGTGGCTTTTTGTGATCTGTTAGCGTGCTTCACTTTTTAAGACAGCTTCTATTTATGTGATTTTTTGATTCAACAGGTCTGGCAGTAATCAGGTCTGGGTGTGGCAAGTGAAATTTAACTCAGCTTTTCAAAAAATGGTGGTTAATTACAGTTCATTCATGATTCAGCATGGGAGGGGGAAATTACTTTTTCACATAGGGCCAGGCAGGTTTGAACAGCTTTTTTCCCTTAATAAATTAAATAATATTTAAAAAACTGCATCTTTACTCGGGTTATCTTTGTTTAATATTAAAATTTGTTTGATGATCTGAATCATTGAAGTGTGATGACAAATATGCAAAAAAATATTAAAAACACAAAATCAGGAAGGGGGCAAATACTTTGTCACAGCATTTATATATGTGTGTGTGTGTGTGTGTGTGTGTGTGTGTGTGTGTGTGTGTGTGTGTGTGTGTGTGTGTGTGTGTGTGTGTGTGTGTGTGTGTGTGTGTGTGTGTGTGTGTGTGTGTGTGTGTGTGTATTTTTTGTGATGTTTAGCTCCCGCAGTAGATGTTTTTGAAATGAGTGAACGTCAGTCCAAACTTTGTTTACGGGCCTAGTAGTCCGCTTTTATTAACAAGGGAAACGCAAAGCAAAAGTGCAACACCAATGGGTTGCCCACGTAGGGGTCTCAGCTTCACTCAAAACCGTATTTAAAAATAAATAAATGCCAAGGCCAGCTGGCTCTTAAGTCAGCAACATCACTGCTTGCTCCGGTCTCCCCAACCTTGGGATCCTCAGGCTTGCTCAGTCTGTGCTTGTAGTACCATACTGCTCAGGCCCTACTGAATAGATTTCTCCAAGCACCCCCAGCTCTCCCCTTCTCAGGAATACAGGACTCCCCTCCAGCCCCCTTCTCAGGAACGCAGGACTCCCCTCCAGCCCCCTTCTCAGGAACGCAGGACTCCCCTCCAGCCCCCTTCTCAGGAACGCAGGACTCCCCTCCAGCCCCCTTCTCAGGAACGCAGGACTCCCCTCCAGCCCCCTTCTCAGGAACGCAGGACTCCCCTCCAGCCCCCTTCTCAGGAACACAGGACTCCCCTCCAGCCCTCTTCTCAGGAACACAGGACTCCCCTCCAGCCCCCTTCTCAGGAACACAGGACTCCCCTCCAGCCCCCTTCTCAGGAACACAGGACTCCCCTCCAGCCCCCTTCTCAGGAACACATGACTCCCCTCCAGCCCCCTTCTCAGGAACACCGCTATCTGCACACACAGCCTGGGTCTCTGAATGGCAGCAAATGCTCTGAGCTATGCTCATATCCAGGGCCGATCCGATACGGGGTGCAGAGGGTGCAGTGCACAGAGGCGCCAGAGGGGAGGGGGCGCCAAAGTTTCAGGAGCATCGTTGGTCCCGAGTGTGTTGCCAACTAGTCTGGCGCCGGTGTTTTGTCCTAGACGAGTCACGAGCGCATGTCAGCGAGGGCGCCGTGACCTCCTCGTTCATTGCCCCCTACCTCCGCCGCCCACTGACCCGCCCGCCGGCAGCAGTGTCCACACCCCCCGCCCAGCGTATCCATACTAAGGAGGGAAGAGGAGGTAAGTTAGGTCCGCCCCACCTCCTCCCCATGTCCCCCCTGTGCCCGCCCACAACCCCTTGTGCGGCCAATCTGTGCCTGGAAAGGGGTGGGTGTGGGCGGGAGATTTCAAAGCAGCAAGATGCCAGTGACACCACGCTGCGCTGGACACCGTCTCCTCCAGCCAGAGGCGCCGCGGCTGTCAACACAGAGAGAGAGAGAGAGAGAGAGAGAGCCGCACCTGGGGATGATTACCGCTGCACTGCTCTCCTATCACCGAGATCTGTCAGTGTCCACTGA